>JAJOZX010004099.1:0-428275 GCA_023014485.1 Bathynomus jamesi | reverse complement strand
CAGTCCCAAAAAAGCCCAGCAGTTTACTGATTGCTAAGTCTTTTATTAATTTTGAAAAACATAGTAATATTTCCGAAAGTGAGGTGACTTTAGCCAAAGGTTGTGTGTATAGTGCTTTTAATACGAAGTTTGAATCGAATTATCCTTTGAGGTTTGAAAAGCCCTAAAAACACTGAAAAATAATGATTCATTACATATTACTAAAGCGGACAAATCCAATTCGATTGTCATCATGGACAAAAACAGTTACGTTGAAAAGATGAATACGTTTTAAGTGATCGTGACACGTACAAACCTCTAAATAGAGACCTATTGGAGGATGTTAATAAAATGTTTAACAGAAAATTAAGAGAAATTTTAAAAAATAACTATAATGGGCTTCCACAGCAGTTTCTTAGTATCAGTTCGTCACTACCATATCTGTACGGCTTAGTAAAACACACAAAGTTAATAATCCCATGAGGCCTATTGTTAGCTCAGTGGGCTCCGTAACCTATAAGCTATCAAAATGGTTAGTTAGTTTATTAACACCGTTAGTTGGCTCTATTTCTGAGTCACATATTGTAAATAGCATGGATCTTATTGACAAACTGAAGTTCCCTAATGACCCTAATTTCAAATTGGTAAGCTTCGATGTATGCTCGCTATTCACAAAAGTCCCTGTTGATGACCTACTTGATTTTTTAAAAGATAAGATTTCTGAATATTCTTTCCCTGTTCAACACAACACTCTTATTGAGTTAATTAAGCTGTGTCAAAGATTGTAAATTTCAGTTTGAAAATAAGTTTTATGTTATGTCGTTTGGATTGGCTATGGGAAATCCCCTTTCACCTGTACTAGCTAATTTATATATGGAATTTTTTGAAAGTAGAATTTTGCCTACGATTGTTAATTTTAAACTGGTTTGGTACAGGTATATAGATGATATTTTATGCCTTTGGCCTAATAATTTGGATGTGGACTTATTTCTTGGTAGGCTTAACAATTTAGTCCCATCTATTAAGTTTACAGTTGAAAAAGAAAATGATGGAAGCCTATCTTTTCTTGATCTAAAAATTTGGAGATGCTGTAATCAGTTCAAATATGAAGTCTACCGTAAGCCTACTAATAATAACTCTTACGTGCATTTTTATTCTGACCATCATCCTTCGATTAAATCCTCTATTTTCTCTGCTATGTTTCTTCGAGCATTGAGAGTTGTCAGTCCTGAATTTTTAGAGTCTGAGTTATGCAATATCATGAATATTGGTACTAAATTATGTTATCCTATTTCAATTTTAGATAACTGTCTTAAGAAAGCCAAAAATAGGTATTATAATAATGTAATTGTAAAGGAATTTCAGCGTGAAAATATCCTTAGCCTACCTTACCATGTTAATTTTCAATACCTTCCAACTGTACTTAAAGCAATTGGCATTAATGTAATCTTTAAGTATAATAATACTGTTAAATCACGCCTAATAAAGAATAGCCCTGATAATGTTGTTGGTTGTGTGTATTCGATCGGATGTACACAATGTAAGTCAGTATATATAGGCCAAACCGGTAAAACGTTAGATATTAGGGTAAAACAGCATAAATATGCTTGTAGAACAGCTAATACTTCCAATGCTTTATTTAACCATATGTATAGATGTAACCATAGCATCAAGTGGGATAGTTCTAAAGCGCTTGTTAAAAACAGAGATATAATAGAACGAAATATTCTAGAATGTGCATTTATTCATTTTAAAAACAATTTCAATAACAGTGCGGGGACGTATAAAATTGACGATATCATGTTAAAATTTCTTTTGCCTCTCATTAACCCTTGTTAAGTATGTGCTAATTGTTTTGTTTTTCCTGTACATTGTATATATTTATGGGCATCTCGCCTTTTATCTTCATTCCCTGACGAGGTGTAGGCCTTGGAATCGTTTTTCTTTTTCCTTGTGGGTTTGCAGCATTTATTCATTTCGTGTTTTATTGTGAAATTCATCCCATATATATATATATATATATATATATATATTATACACAGATCGTGCATGGAACCGTATATATATATTATATATATATATATATATATGGTGGAAGAAAAGTCTTTAAGGATTTTATACATACAACTATTTAGTTAATAACATTACACAGATAAGTGTTCAAATGATGAAACAAAAACAAAAAGTCTATAAAGAATTTTATTCATTTGTATATTTGTATGAATAAAATTCTTTTAGACTATTTTGTTAAATTGCAATTTAATCTTCAAAGAGTTCGCCGTCCGCTATGACATTTGTGAATTTTCTCTGTGAAACGCTTCATTGTTCTTCTGAACATATCGGGTGGGATCCTTTTCAGTTCTTCATCTATTCTGCAGCTGTTAGAAAATCTAGAAGAGGAAGAACCATTGTTGTCCCAAGGCGATATGATGACTAAGCTGATTGTTGCAGCATTGCTTGTATATATTAAGTTAAGGTGTGTATATATATCCATCTCATAATTGTAAGGTTAGTGAAAAATTCACTTAATTTAGAGCTAGCATTTTTGGGCTCTTGTGGCATCATTGTTTAGGCACTCTTGTGGCATCATTTTTTGGGGCGCTGCGCGTCTTTTCTACTCGTTTGTGGAATGCCGTACTTACAGGGTGTGGTCTTATAGAGAGCTCTCTTGCAATTCAGTTTGGTTGTTTAGATACAAGATTGTTGCATCGTGCAATAGTGCAGGTTGTGTTGTTGTTGTTGCAAGGTTTAGAAAGAAGACCATAAATAGTGCCCCTTTTGTTTTTTATCTTAAATTCATGCAACTGAGGCCTAAGGTAGGCCCACATCGAGTCAGCAACCCTGAGGTAGGACCTAATAGGACCTCCAAGTCCGTAAGTTTTTAATTCTAGCTTAACTTGGGCTGTAGGTTGAACTGGCCCTTCAGAGCTTGGCCGTTCACGGCTCAGCTGGGATTTTGACCCCCCCCCCCCCCCCCCCAAATAATAACATGGTCCTTCAGAACCGGATTCTAGCCCAAGACTGAGTCAGTGACTATTTCTCGGCAAAGTTCTGATTGTGCAAATTGTAGCCCAAGTTAGGCCTAGACGGGTTGAGCATAATTGAGTTAAGTTCCCAGGGTAGAAAGTTTGGTCGCCCAATTGCAAACTTGGCCACTCGTCTGTCGTTGTTTTTGGCCTACATTTTTACCGGTTTGGTTAATTTTGGTTTATTATTCGTAGGCGAAGGTTGCAGACTTCGGTGCGCCAGTTACTTGGTTGGTCAGTACCCCACCCAGCAATTCAGTTTATTTGAAAAAAGCAAAATTTGCGTTTGATCAGTTTGGTTAAGTATTTTTGCCAATTCAGCTTATTTGGCATTGAGCCCAGTTGTTGTTTGCAGTGAAGATGAATGCAGCTGAATTGAACAAGTTTAAAAAAAGGAGAAGCGCCTACAAAGGTCTAATTACAAAGGTCATTGCCACTATAGATTCTGCCATAGAGCAAGAGGATTTAAGCTTAGTGACTGCGCAGCTTTCCATATTAGAAACTAAAAAGGTTGCTCTAAGTGAAGTAAATGTTAAAATTGAGGCTCTTATAGAAGAGGATGAAAAAGAAAATGAAATAGAGATTAGTGATGACATAATTAAAGCGTGCCACAGAGCAAAGAAGTTTAGCAGCTCAGTACAGTTAGAGTCCAGGTCTAATAATGAAACACAACCCTCAACAAATGGTGTTTGTGAAGTTAAGGTTAACAGATCTGCAGTTCAATTACCGAGGCTTGTACTCAAAACATTTTCTTGGAGTATTCAGGAATGCCAAGGATGGGCAGACAGTTTTCAATCAGCAGTTCATTCTAGACTCATGGCCGTAACTACCTATGAGGTCACCGAGGTCCGGACCTCGGTAATTATTTCCTAAAAAAAAAAAAAGAGACTGAACCGTTCTCCGTGTATGAAACGCATATTACCGCTTTTCTTTTGAAAAGAGGGAGCGTCGAGCGTTTTGTGTTTTGTGTTTAGTGTATAGCTTGGGTTGTGTTTGTAGATGTCATTTTGGTCTGAATTTTGCTCGTCCCGCTGCGCTCGAAAAAAATCTGGACCTCACTAATTTCTAAACCCTAGTTACGGCCCTGATTCTAGTCAAGTGTTAAGTGCGGTGGAGAAGTTTAATTATTTGCAGTCCCTCTTGGAAGGGGAGGCAGCAAAGAGAATAGCAGGATTAGCATTAACAGAGGCTAATTATAATGTGGTTTGGGATATATTAAAGAAACGGTTTGGTAAACCAGAGATCTTAATTAAAAGCCACCTCCGTGAACTTTTAGCTATACCTCCTGTTAATAATCCCAATAGTGTCAAGGAGTTACGGCAGTTATATGATGAATTTGAAGTTAGAACTAGGTCCCTGGACAACTTGGGTGTAGGAATGGAAAGGTATGGTATAATGTTGGTCACTATACTGGAGTCTAAATTGCCTAGCTCAATTTTGCTTGAATTAAGTAGGGGACACTCTACAGAACATGGGTACATCCCCCTTCAGCAGATGTTAAGTCTTTTAGGCACAGAATTAGCAAGACGAGAGGGAATTGAGTTTGCACAGTGGGATGTTAAACAAGGGGACAAAGGCAGGCACAGCACCAAGGTTTCTGCAAAAAGGAATAGCCCAGGTACAGTGTCAGCTCTACATGCATCCTCTGAGGATAAATTAAAGGGAATCAAGGCATACATATTTTGCGAAAGCAACCACAAGTCGTATAAATGTGAGGTGGCTGAGGCTTTACCTTTTGAGGAGAGAAAGAACAGGGTAACTAAGTCCACAGCATGTTTTAAATGTTTTTTGAAAGGTCACAGAGCAAGGTTTTGTAAGTTTAAAATTTTGTGCAAAAAATGTCATGGCAGGCATCAGCCATTATTGTGTGAAAACACTCCTAGTAGGCCTACCCCAGAAGTAGAGACATCAGTGGCACATGCCACTGCTATGAAAGGGAGTAAAAGTAAAGGGGGATTATTGCAAACAGCTGCAGCCTTATTAATTGGGAATGATGGAGAGGCTACTGTAAGAGTGTTGTTTGATAGTGGTAGCCAGTGTAGCTTTATTAAGACCAGAATTCCCAGAAAATTGAAGTTTAAAGAACTTAAGAGGGAAAATTTAAGAATTTCTGGGTTTGGGGGTTCCGTTCAAAACCGAACCAAAGTTAAGAAGGTAGAAGTTCTGGTTAAGGGGTTGTTACCACAAAGTCCCACTATCAAGGTCCAAGCTGTAGAGATTGAAGAACTTTGTGCTCCAGTCACTACTTGTTTAGATATGGCATGTGTCCAAGAATTCCAAGTTAAAGGAATTAATTTGGGCAATAATAAGTTTGAAGGAACAGAAGATATTAGTCTTTTGATTGGAGCTGACTATTATTGGGACTTCATCACTGGTAATATTGTCCGCACATCTCGAGGCCCGGTAGCTATTGAAAGTAAGCTAGGCTGGATACTACATGGTAGCTATTGCAATGAATAGAGGTTAAAGCTCTTTTTGTTAAGATTGAGGAGAACAGCCATGGTTTGGAAAGGCATTTGAAAGCGTTTTAGGAACTTGAATCCATTGGCATAAAGGACAAACAGGCAAGTACAGTGAACAGTGATGTTTTAGAGCAATTTGAAAAAGGGATTGGGTTTAGAGATGGTTGCTATGAAGTTGGCCTCTCTTGGAAGGATTCTTGCAACCCGGTTCAAACCTTCAGCTAGCTAATCGGAGGTTGGAGACTTCATTGTACAGTAGGGTGGGTCGATTTTACATTTTTTTGGATTTCCATATTCTAATAGAGACAGAAACTTGCGCATGCATGAGAAAATAGCCTCTGCAAAATCTTAGCTTAATAGGTAATCATCTTCTGCCCCCGGCAGAGCGATGAAAATCATATTTTAGTAGTCAAAAACGTATTTTTCTTATAATTTTTAAAATATTTCAATATGCGTGTGTGTTATTTCATGCCGAAGCAACGATATAAATGCTATGGGAAATATATAAATGCATTATTTAAGACAAAGAGCCGATCTGAAAATATGTATATAAATTACCTATTTTTTCAACATTTGACGTTGTTGCCGGGGGCAAAAGATATTAACGTAGGACAACGCGCTTGGAAAAACGATCATATGAGGTCTTTTTCATCGACTTTATAGTTATTAGGAATAATTTTGATGCATATTGAATATTTATAAGAATACGTTTTTGACTACTAAAATATGATTTTCATCGCTCTGCCGGGAGCAGAAGATGATTACCTATTAAGCTAAGTTTTTGCAGAGGCTAGTTTCTCATGCATGCGCAAGTTTTTGTCTCTATTAGAATATGGAAATCGAAGAAAATGTAAAATCGATCCACCCTATTGTACAGGCTAAGAAAATATGAGGAGTTGTTAATTGAATACAATGAGGCCATCCTAAGCTATGTAAGGGAGGGCTATGCTGAAAGGGTGCAAGGTGGACTGGTGAGCCAGGAGGCACATTATCTGCCACACCATGCAGTGGTACGGCGAGACAAAACTACCACCAAACTGAGGGTAGTTTTTAATGGCTCAGCCAAGGACAAAGGTGGTGTGTCCTTGAATATCTGTTTGGATGCTGGGCCAAATTTAAATGCAGATTTATTTTCCTTGTTACTGAGATTCAGGTTTGGTAGAGTAGCATTGACTGCAGATGTGAAGCAAGCCTTTTTGCGGATAAAGTTAAAACCAGAGGACAGAGATGCAGTAAGGTATCTGTGGGTGGATACGAAAGACTTGCTGGAAAATGAACCTAAGGTTCAAGCATATAGAATGAAGTCAGTGTTGTTTGGCCTCAGCTCTAGTCCATTTCTGTTGGCAGCTACTATGCAGTACCATTTTAAGAAATATTCTGAAGTCTATCCTAACACTATTGAACACATAAGGAAAAATTTTTATGTTGATGATTTGCTCTGTTCCGTGGATAATACAGAAATGGCTAAAGAGATATTCATGGAGGCTAGAGCTATAATGAGGGAGGCTGGCATGGAGCTTAGAAAATGGCAGACCAATCATTCTCAATTACAAGAGTTTATGAGTCAGTCCTGTGTAGTACCTGATGCAGCAGAAAGTATTGAGGATTCTGGTATTAAGGAGTTGTGGGTAATAGACGCAAAAGTGCTAGGCATTGTTTGGCAGCAAGGAGAGGATTTGTTTACCTTCAATGGGAAATCTTTAGTAGAGCTGGCTGAGAATGAGACAAGGTGGACAAAACGTACAGCTCTTAGTTTGGCTTCAAAGGTCTTTGATCCTCTTGGATTCCTGGCTCCATTTGTGATAAAGTAAAAAATTTGGTTTCAGAGCCTCTGGGAATTTGGACTTGGTTGGGACCAAGAGTTACCTGATCATATGGTGGTAAGGTGGAAATATTGGTTCAAAGAATTGGCACATCTTGGAGACTGAAATCCCAAGATGGTACTTTGGAGAGTTGAACAATAGTCCAGACAATTTTGAGCTGCACATCTTTTGTGATGCAAGTGAGGAAGCCTATGCAACTTGTATTTATATAAGAGGCACATTGCAAGAGGAAGTAAGTTGCAGGTTGGTTGCTGCAAAGAGCAGAGTAGCACCTTTGAAAAGGCTTTCTGTTCCAAGGTTGGAATTGATGGGTGCAGTTATTGCTAGTCGGCTTGCAGTTACAGTGCAAAAGTCTTTGGTCCTCTATGAAATTCCAAGCTATTATTGGACAGACTCCACTATAGTTTGACACTGGTTAAGAAGCCAGGCAAGGAAATGGAAACCATTTGTTGCCAATAGGGTGGAGGAAATTCAAGCGCACACAGATCCCAAGCAATGGAAGCATTGTCCAGGCACCCAAAACCCCGCTGATTTACCAAGACGAGGAATTTCAGTGAAAGATCTTGCACAGTCAAGTTTGTGGTGGAATGGGCCAGAGTGGCTAAAATTTGGAAGTGAAAACTGGCCTTCTAATCAGCCTATTGTAGGTGAATGCCAGGCTGAAGAAGCATGGGTTAGTGAGGTGAGAAAATGCACTGTGAACAGTTGTCAAGTTATGGAGCAGGACCCCATATTGAGGCTTGAGGACATTAGCAGTCTGAAAAGGTTGTTAAGAGTGACAGCATGGGTATATAGATTTACCAACAATATTAAAGGAGAAGCAAGAAGGGAAGGAATTCTGAACAGTAAGGACATTCAGCAAGCCAGGAAATACTGGGTGGTATATGTGCAGAAGGAAAAATTTGGTGAAGAGAGGGAATTGCTCACCAGCCGTCCATTACAGGTTCTACCAACACATTCTGCTCCCAAGGGTTTGGATGTTTTTTGGATCAGGATTTATTGAGAGTAGGAGGTAGACTACAGTTTTCTGGGCTTCCAGAGGAGAAAAGACATCCAATTTTGCTACCTTCTGGGGGGGCACTTTGTGGACCTTTTGATCCTGGATACTCATCATAAGTTGTTACATGCTGGAGTGAGAGAAGTGATTATAGAGATCAGACAACAGTTTTGGATTCCCAAAATTAGACAAGTAGTAAAAAAGGTCTTGCATAAATGTGTGGTTTGCAAGCGTTGGAGTGCAAAGCCTTATTATGAAAAGGTGGCTCCACTTCCAAGAGAACGGTGTGTCTATACTGCCCCATTTGATGTAGTGGGAGTAGACTTCGCAGGTCCAGTCTATGTGTATGAGCAAGGGGAATCTAACAAAGGTTATATATGTCTTTTCATATGTGCTACCACCAGAGCAATCCATTTGGAGTTGGTAAGCAACTTAAGTAGTGATGTATTTCTTTTGGCCTTTAAAAGGTTTGTGAACAGAAAGGGTTTCCCAAATAAAATCATATCGGATAATGCAAAAACCTTCAAAAAAGGCTGCAAAGGAACTCCAAGAAGTTTGGTCCTTGCTAAAAGAGGAAGGATTCCAATCCTACTTTTCACACCAAGGGGTACAGTGGGAGTTTATTGTTGAGAGAGCACCATGGTGGGGAGGATTTTGGGAAAGGCTAGTGAGAAGTGTAAAGTGTCCATTAAAGAAACTTTTAGCTAATGCTCATTTGAGCAAAGAAGAATTCTCTACTGTTTTATGTGAAGTAGAAGCAATGGTGAACAGTAGGCCTATCACTTTTGTTTACAACAGTAGGCAGGATGCAGAGCCATTGACACCAAATCATTTTCTTTGTGGTAAACGATTAACATCAAACCCCAGTGTGCCAGAAGACTTGCAGCCTATCCAGAGCACTCAAGGAGAGTTAACCAGACGGTTCAGGTACCTTGAAGAGCTACAAGATCAGTTATGGAAGAGGTGGCAGATGGAATACTTGCCAGAACTCAATTATTACCCATCAGGCAATGTAAAGGGCTCCAATGCAAATTGTATCAAGGTGGGAGAAGTGGTAATGATTGGGGATGAAAGACCAAGGCAATGCTGGAAGCTTGGCATAATTGAAGAGTTGTTTGTTGGCAAAGACAATTTAGTTAGGTCTTCACTGGTAAAGACTTCAGGAGGAAAATTAAAGAGACCTATACAAAAACTCTATGCTTTAGAAATCAGCAAAAACACGGATAGTCAAGATGAAACATTTGAGTTACAGCCTCATGGAGAAGGCTTGGCTAACCTTGCAGAAGGTAATGACAACACTGCCTCTTCGGTGGGGAGTGTTAGAAAATCTAGAAGAGGAAGAACCATTGTTGTCCCAAGACGATATGATGACTAAGCTGATTGATGCAGCATTGCTTGTATATATTAAGTTAAGGTGTGTATATATATCCATCTCATAATTGTAAGGTTAGTGAAAAATTCACTTAATTTAGAGCTAGCATTTTTGGGCTCTTGTGGCATCATTGTTTGGGCACTCTTGTGGCATCATTTTTTGGGGCGCTGCGCGTCTTTTCTACTCGTTTGTGGAATGCCGTACTTACAGGGTGTGGTCTTATAGAGAGCTCTCTTGCAATTCAGTTTGGTTGTTTAGATACAAGATTGTTGCATCGTGCAATAGTGCAGGTTGTGTTGTTGTTGCAAGGTTTAGAAAGAAGACCATAAATAATGCCCCTTTGTTTTTTATTTTAAATTCATGCAACTGAGGCCTAAGGTAGGCCCACATCGAGTGAGCAACCCTGAGGTAGGACCTAATAGGACCTCCAAGTCCGTAAGTTTTTAATTCTAGCTTAACTTGGGCTGTAGGTTGAATTGACCCTTCAGAGCTTGGCCGTTCACGGCTCAGCTGGGATTTTGAACCCCACAAAAAAAAAAATAATAATAACAGCGGCCAAGGACATTCACATTTGGATAGATGAAACCAGGAGTGTAGAGATTTTCACGCAAATATACCCAAAGCTCAGAAATCACACGGGGTTAAATCAGATGATCTGGCTGGCCACCCAAGCCATCTTCTTTTAAGGTTGATATCCAGAATCTCTCGGCCAGCTGCAGAGTAATGTGGCGCTGCTATCATGTTGATAAAGCCAATTCCTGTCAACGCTAGCAGTAATTTGTGGCAAAACTTTGTCTCTCAGTACTTGGCAACAGCGTTTTCCATCCATCGTATGTCTCAATATGTCAAAGGAAACGAGTCCAGAATAACCAATGCACGCCCGAACTGTTTGTGTAGCCGTTTTAACGGGTTTACCCAATCGTATTTCGGTTTTTTTTTTCGCCCAGTAGTGATCGTTGTGTTTGTTTCCCTTACTTGTTACCGAAGACACATTCATGTGAAAATTTAATCTTTCGAAAGAAATCTTGATCACTGCTGAACTTTTGTCTTATTGTTTCAGCGAACTGTAGCCGTCTATCAGAATCATCGTCATGTATGAGCTAAGAGTAAATAGGATTGTAATCGTGGTACCCCTGAGATTTCAATATTTTTGCTATTGAAAATTTGGAAATGCCCAATTCCTGTGCGACTTTTATCGGTGAAGTTGGATCAACTTGAAAACTGGCCAGGACATCTTTGTTGTTGTCTCCTGTCGCCGTTACTGGCCTTCCCCTTCTTGGACGATCTTTTACCAGGCTCCCTGTTTCCGAAAGTTTGAGCTTCCAGTAAGTATGGAAGAGTGGTTGCATTTGGTGGTTGTTTATTATACTCGTATTTTTCTTGAACTAAACGCAAACTTTCTTCACAATTATTATAAGAGATAACCCACGATACAAGATACACTTTTTCTTCATTGCTGTATTCCATCCTTACTAACATGGCGCTGACTGGGGCTAGGGCCTTCCTGTTCTAGCCTAGGGTCATTCTTGGCCTTGTATAGTTGATTTGAAAAGTATCACATACAGGGCCGTACGCAGGATTTCTGCATGGTAGGGGTTCAGAAATCGAAAATTTCTTTATGATCGGGTTTCATTCGCTTAAGATAACAATGTAATTGTTTAATACTTGTGATCATGTGGTGACACATATTTTAGTGAGTTAACGTTATTCTAATCATTATTGTAAAATAAAACGCAAATCTGGAAAATTTCAGGAAGTCTTAAAAAATAGATTTAATAAAAAGGTATTTTATTTTGCAGTTTACAACTATTCCAAACGTCGAGTAGATTTCATGAAATTATCTAGGATTTCATCAACACTGATGCTGAGGTCCCGATGAATGTTAAGAGCAGCGAGACCATTCAAACGATTCTCGGACATGCTGTTCCAGAGATACGTTTTTATTCTCCTAAGTGTAGAGAAAGATCGTTCGGCGCTTGCGATCGTTACTGGGAGTACAGCTAGCACCCTCAAAAGTGTATGTACTCTCGGGAATATTTCAGCAATGCATGTCTGCAGTGCTTGCAACACATTGAACATGTCTTTGTCTTGAGCCATCAACCTCTTTCTCCACTTCTTAACATCTTCCTCATCCGATGACATGTTGACATTTGCTTCCGTCAGTCTCCTCCTCCACATCAATACCCCCCTCCATTCTTCTTTACCGATTTGTAAAATGCGTTCATATGTTTGCCAGAGACTCTCACAAGCGTTTTCATGAAAAATTTCATCCTTTTTTGGAAAAAAAATGCTGAAAGTTGACAGAATCGCTTCATGTTTGATAAAGCAATCCTCAAGATGTGTGATGAATAATTCGATGAACGGAATGAACATGGAAATTCTGTAGTAGTCAGTGGCTGAGTCACTTGGTACATTGTCCCATTGTGTTTGTAGGCCGCAGCGACGTGGAGTTCGTACGTCAATATCAAGCTCTTCACAGATCTTTTGAACACTTAAAAAACATTTTTCGAACTCTTTCTCTGCATCTTTCCTCATTTCGTTGAGTTCTTTTCTGGCATCTTTGGCCAAAGATACCACCTCGGCTAAATTTAAATCTTCCGTTTGTAATATCCTACTCAACGGCAAAATTATCGTGTGAACCGAGAGCACAACTCTGCAAGCTATTTGAAACTCGCATGTTTTAATGGCACATAGCAGCTGAAATGGTGCGGATGCAGCTTTTGTGTTCTTCCAGGTCATAATTTTTGTAAGACCTGCGATAACTGCTGGTTGCAGATCACTGAAAATTTCAACAGACTGGTGTCGTTCCACCCATCTGGTGGGACACAATTTCCTCAATTTTGTTGCTCTTGTCTCTCTGCCTCTTGGGTGAATTAAAAAAGTTGTATACACTTTCGACAGTCCCAAGAAAATTTCTAATCTGCGGAATGTCGCAAGCTGCACTGACTGCCAAATTTAGACTGAGCTGCACAATGTACCACTGTACGTATAGGGCTAGGTCATATTTTTCTTTGACGTATGCTTGACGTGTGTGTGCAATGCAAATTCTATGTAATATAAGGTCTAATGTAAATTTATTCTCAATGGGGGGGTTTTAACCCCCAAACCCTCCCTTGCGTACGGCCTTGATCACATATACTGCAGTCATATCATTGGGATTTATTTATTATTAAAAAATTATTTGTATGTATAAAATCCTTAGACTTTCCTCACACCCTATATATATATATATATATATATATATATATATACACACTGTATATGATGAATTTCACAATTGAACATGTGAAATAAATCAATGATGCAATTTTCTAGAAATGGAATAAGATAACTTAGTTTAATATCAATAATCATAATAATATATGCATAACTTAGAATCCAAAAATTCAGGACCAACAACTCTTAATGCTCTGAGAAACGGAAGAAAAAATCCAATATTTTATCGAGGGGTGATAGTCAGAATAGAAACCTTCAGTTATTAGGAAAAATAAGCGCAACTATCAACTAAAAATAGTCAAACAAATTAAATCGAATCCGAAGGAATTCTATAATTATGGTAGGAATAAAAAAGTAGCTTCGTAATTTTAAATAAATTCTTCTCTTCCTTGTTTACTAACGAAAATATGAACACCATTCCCGTTTCCGTAATCATACTCAATGATAATCATTTAAAGTTTGGCGATTTTGCCATTAGTGAAAGTGAAGTACTCTCGGCCATAGGTAAAATTAATCCCAATAAAACTCTCGGTCCAGATAAGCTCTACCCTAGGGTACTTAAAGAAATGAATTGCACAATATTCCGCTCCTCTTACAGATTCTCAGCACTGCTTTTTCGACGAAATCGTTCTTGTCTGACGAATTTGCTCGACTTCTTTAATGATATTGTAAATATATATGACGAGACTAAAACAATAGATGTTATATAGTTCGATTTTCAAAAGGCGTTTGATAAAGTGCCCAATGGAAGATTATTAGCTAAACTTCATTCTCACGGAATGGATGTAATGTTTTCAAGTTGATCGAAAATTGGTTTAGCGAACGTAAACAAAGAGAGGTCATTAATGGTAAAGCGTCTAACTGGAGAAATGTAACTAACGGCGTACCTCAGAGATCAATCCTGGGACCAGTTCCTATTATTATTATTTATATGAATGACATTGACATAGAAATTAACAGTATAATTTCAAAATTTGCAGATGATGCCAAACTAGGGGGACGAACAAAATCAGCGGCAGAACGTTTGCAGATTCAAGAAAATATTAATAAGTTACTCGAGTGGGCAGAAATTTGGCAAATGAACTTTAATATAGATAAATGTCATTTGAATTTAAGTCCGAAAAACAATGCTAACTAACATTATAGCGAATTAAGGCGAACAAGGTGCTAGGTTTTATAGCTAGGGATTTTGAGTACAAATCGCGCGATATTGTTGTTCCTCTTTATAAATCATTAGTTAGACCCCATTTGGAGTACGCGGTCCAGTTTTGGAATCCGCGTATGCGCGAAGATATGGATAAAATCGAGAGTTCAAAAACGAGCAACTAAGATGATTCCGTCGCTTAGGTCGAAGTCGTACGAGGATAAGCTTGAGGAGTTGAAATTGACTACACTCGAGACTGGGAGGCTGACGGGTGATCTAATCCAGGTTTTTAAAAATATGAATGGGTTCGATGACATAAATAGAGATAGCTTTTTCGAAATATCACAATATAATAAAACTAGAAATAACGGGTGTAGGTTGACAAGTAGAAGGTTCGAGAAAGCAGTTGCCGGAAACTTTTTTACGCACAGTAAAGTAGCTGAAATAGTTTGCCGGTAGAAGTAATTAGAAGCACGTCTATAAACATGTTTAAAAATCGATTAGACGCATATGTTGATAGATTGGGTATAGGGATCACCTGAAGATCAGGGCCCCCAGCTTTCTTTAGTTAGCCTTATAAGGCTAACTAACGAAGGCTGGGAGCCCTGATCTTCAAGTGATCCGGGTATAGTTTAAGGTAGTAAAATTAAGGTTTTTGTGGTTCGGAACCCACGTAAAATTGTAGATCCCCTCCGCTACCACGGAGGACATGCGCAATACACAACTACAACTACAGTTAGGTAGACCAGCCATGAGTAGATCCTAAGGTCTTTGTTGGTCTGAAACATTATAACATCATAACATATAATTCCTTAGTACGCCCGCACCTGGAATACTGCGTTCAGTTCTGATTCCCATATTTACGGCAGGACATAGGCAGAATTGAGAGTCCGGCAACGGGTTACAAAGATGATTTCCTGGACTTACAAACAAATCATACGTTGCCCGTTTTGAAACGTTAAATTTATTTTAACTTGTAAAAAGGAGAATTCGAGGAGATTTAATCCAGGTATTGAAAATGATTAAAGGTATAATATTGGTTTCTTTGTATGGTATTGGTATAGTGCCTTCAATGGTGACCTTGTATTTGTCAGGTCAGTAGTGATAATTTAAGATTAATACACGTTTTAACTATTAATAATACTTATTTACTTATTTATTTGTTTATTATTAATTAATAACAACTAGCTGTTTATTTTTAATAAGAGCCCAATAAAGCCTAAAGCTTAAGGGCCAAATTAAATAAAATAAATAGTCGAGCTTCACAATTATTCGTGTCATTTTAAATTGAAACGAATGTATTTATTTTATTATTAAAAAGGTAAAAGTTATTCAACTGACGCCGAAAAATATTTCACCTTCAGAAATGCAGATAGAACTCGCGATATGGTTTCAAATTAGTGGGTTAACATTTTAATTCTAAGTAATGAGGCTAAGCATTTTTTTTTTTTTCAATCGTATAGTTAATTTGTAGAATGAATTGCCAGTCAGCGTGGTTTAAAGTATCATAATTCGGTCGAGTCTTTTAAAAAGAGATTAGATGCTTATCTTGCCTTAAACCCCAAGTTAGAAGCATTTGTTAGCGCATATGCTTTGCTTTAAAATTTTAATTTGTCTTTAAATTTTCTCCCACCTTCCTAATTGAACAGACACCTTTGGTGGGATCAGCCGATCTGTTGCTGTTTGTATTCCTTCATATTTATTATCATCTGCGGCATCACGTATTGTCCTTGGTGATAAACTTTCAAGTTTGTTATGCAGTACTTAATTCTTGTATCGCGGAACCTTTGGTTGTAAAATGCATTACAAAATGCAAATATCGTGATGTACAATGTACAATATTGAAATTCAATGTTAATATCACTAAATCCAAATGAAGGAAAATAAAATAAATTCAACATTTCCAATTATTGTTTACGACCAAAACAAAAATAAAATCTAGAATTAAGAAGAGTGTCTGGAAAAGATAGAAGAGAATTAAACACTTACTGTAAGACAAGATATATGAATAATTGTGGAGTATCACAAACTGAATTTTTCTTTCAAAATTTCCCAATCGTTATCGACTGGAATCACAATTTCGTCTACTCTTACAAATATAAATAAGTATACTCATCCCTTTCAGGTTTAAAAATAATATTTGGGGGTTGTTTAACTTTCTCCCTAACGATAAAGGTCACGTGATGGAGGGAACTTACAGCTTTGCGTGGAATTCGAACCACGGATTCCTACATCATCTGAATGCAGAGGACGGTCACCCATACAACTGCTAAACAAACTAAGGTCGCTTAACCGAGTTGTTCTAAGAGTAAGCGGTGCTGTGACGGGGGCACGACGTAGCTCGTTGAGTTTTAAATGAATTCCTTTCAGCAGCAGTGATAATCTTTGTTTCACTTTCAATTAAACACTAAAGATTAATTTCCTAAAGGCACTATAATGCAACGCCGCAGGGCTTTGGGGACTTGACAAACTCACCCAAATTTTTTCTTATATATATATATATATATATATATATATATATATATATATGAAAGACGCCTATGATTTGTGGTGCTTTCATGGTAGACCCAGATTAGGACCTGTATACATGAATATGTGTAGAAGTAGGGGTTAGTATAAGGCGGCTATAAGGCGATGTAAACAGGAAGAAGAGTCTATTCGAGCATCAAAAGCCTGTGAAGCTCGCATAAATAACGATAATAACAAATTTTGGAAATTTGTTAAGAATCAAACGGGTGTAAAAATGTCCTCCTTCCGACAATCGATGGGGTGTCGGGGGAGGATGAAATTGCAAAGCTGTGGAAAAACCACTACTCTAACATTCTAAACAGTGTGAGTAGGGATAATCTTAAGATAGATTGCAGCGAACTGACTGTGGGAGGGACAAGGGAAAATACTTTGATATTATTTTCTGAAGTAAAGAAGTTAATTAAAGAGTTAAAGACTGGTTCTGCGTCAGGGGTAAATCACTTATCGAATGAGCACTTAAAATATGCCAATGACGTTGTATGTCTGCATATATCATCGCTCCTATCAGCCATGCTTGCTCATAGCTATATCCCTGCAGAGTTCATGAGGGTATATATCTTGCCCCTGGTCAAAATAAGTACAGAGACATTCTGTCCAGCAATAATTACAGGCCTATTGCTGTCGCTTCCTGCTTTTCGAAACTACTAGAAAAACTCTTGTTACTCCGATTAAATGATTTCCGAGGATATCTCCTAATCAGTTTGGTTTTAAAAGGTCCCACTCAACTGACTTGTGTATCTATGTACTTAAAGAAATAATATCTAAATACACTGACAGTAATTCAACTATTTATAGATGTTTCCTAGATATAAGTAAGGCATATGACAGGTGAACCACAATATTTTATTTGAAAAACTAGAAGACAGGGAAGGTTCCCATGTACATATTAAACGTATTGAAATTTTGGTATTCCCACCAATCTTTCACCGTTAGGTGGGGCAATTTACTATCCGAGTGTTTTGGCTCCTCTTGCGGGGTGAGACAAGGCTCCTTGCTCTCCCTATGCTGTTTAATATGTATATTGACGGATTAATTGTTTCACTTAATGAGGCAACAGTGGGATGTTGTATAGAAAACACAAGGATAAATAACATAGTTATGCCGATGATATGGTGTCAATAAGTCCTTCTGTTAATGGTCTGGATCGGCTACTGAAAGTCTGCGAAGTGTATTCGCAGAAACATGATATTCTTTTTAATGTTGCAAAAACTAAGGTTATGTAATTTCATCCTAAAAGCTGTATGTAATCAGCCAGCTGATATAAGGTTTAAAATGAATGGTGAAGTAATTGAGGAAGTACAAGAGTTTAAGTATTTGGGTCAAACTATTACCAGCTCCTTGAGTGATGACTCGGATATAAGAAAACAATCTCGAAGCCTGTGTGCTAAAGCGAATATGGCCATAAGGAACTTTCGATTTTGTACAAGTGAAGCTAAAGACACACTCTTTTGTACTTTCTGCAGTAATATATACGGACAGCAACTGTGGGTGAATTATAAAAAATGTTATGGCAGAACCCTAAATTTGCTGTACAACAGGTTTTTTAGACTCTTACATAAATTACCCTCCGAGATGCTCAGCTTCGCAAATGTTTGCTACCCGCAATGTCCCGAGCTTCCCGGAGGTAACAAGACGTGCTCAATACAGTCTAATGCAAAGAATTAAAAAATCAACCAACCCAATTATCCAAGCTATCCATGAGTTCTGCCATTTATCCTCTAAGCTATGGAATTCTTCGTACGAAAACGTCTGTCTGTACCTCCACTTCAACATTACAGTATTATTTCTAATCAGTTGTATATATTTCTATCCTTAGTATATGAACTGTCATTGTATTAATAATATTTGTCATATGGACTATAGTCTTCCAATAAACCTTTTCATTTTCATATATATATAGATATATGCATATAACTGCAATGACCGCGCAGTATATAAATGATAGAAACGACATAAGTGTTAAGGAACGTTTCTGCACACGAGGAGGAGAGATAACGAACAATGAAAAATGAGGCGAACTGCCCGGGCGGTTCGCCTCATTTTTCATTGTTCGTTATCTCTCCTCCTCGTGTGCAGAAACGTTCCTTAACACTTATGTCGTTTCTATTCATATATATATATATATATATGGGAATGAACTCAGAATGGTTCCCTTATATATATATATATATATATATATATATATATATATATCGGCTATTGATTGGTGGCGTGGAAAACGCAGTTTAATAATGAACAGGAACACCAGAGAAAATACAAACATCCTTCAAGGTTTAATAGTACCAACGTTTCGGAATGCACTAATTCCATCTTCAGGGCTAAAACAATAAAATTCCAAATCACATACAAAATTACAAAATACAAATTGCTTAATAACAATTTAAAATAAACTTAAAAAAAAAAAAAAATTATAAAAAGTAGCGAAGAAAATGTAAAACATTAAAACTAAAAGGTAAATAAATGTGAAGTTAAAAAGTTAAAATTATAAAAAGTAAAAGCATTAAAACTAAAATGTAAATAAAAAAAACTAGTACCTTAACCAAAACATAGCAGATCTATCGATGATTCGTCAGAATTTAGGTCTGGTTTTAGTTTATAAATAAAGAGAGACTCCATAATTTTAAGCTTAAGGTCAGAGCTTCCAGCAGCAAGTACGGTGAAATTAGACTGTGAAATTGGGTGGTTATTGTTGTGCGAGTGATTACGTATGAGAGAATTAGGTGGTTTGCCAAGAGGTAAATTTGTACGGACCGATTTACCGAGATGTTCGTAAATACGAGATTTTAAATGTCTTTTAGTTTTACCTATATATGACCCCATACAGTGGTCACACTTGTATTGATAAACTATAGATGACTTAAGAAGTGTAGGAATAACATCCTTGTATTTAAATAAATGGTAAATCGATTTAGACGGGGTGAATATAATTTTTATACACAGTTGTGGGTAGAATTCCTTGAGCAATTTTAAAAGTTTATTTCTAATGTTAAAACTTGAGGTTCCCATATAGGGCAAAGTGAAATACAGGATATCTTTGGGGACTGTAATTAAGTTTCTAGTTGTAGGGCTTATTAGTCTATTTAAGGTTCTGCCTATTGTAGTCTCGACCAGTCTAGAAGGGAAATTATTCTTGGCAAGGAGTTTTCGGATGAAATCTAGTTCATCGTGTAGTTTGAAGTAATCTGAACAGATATTGAAAGCTCTATTGGTCAGAGTCGAGACCAAGACAGGGTCAGAGCCTGTTCATATTTTTCTTAGCTACTTTTTATAATTTTTTTTTTTTTTTTTTTTAAGTTTATTTTAAATTGTTATTAAGCAATTTGTATTTTGTAATTTTGTATGTGATTTGGAATTTTATTGTTTTAGCCCTGAAGATGGAATTAGTGCATTCCGAAACGTTGGTACTATTAAACCTTGAAGGATGTTTGTATTTTCTCTGGTGTTCCTGTTCATTATTATATATATATATATATATATATATATATATATATATGCAGAAAAATCACAGAATAACACGTGATCTTATTAATAAGCAACCAACCACAGGGAAAAAGGAAAAAGAAACACGAAATCCGAGCGCTTTCGTGATATATTCACATCTTTCTTTTCCCTGAAGATGTGAATATATCACGAAAGCGCTCGGATTTCGTGTTTCTTTTTCCTTTTTCCCTGTGGTTGTTTGCTTATATATATATATATATATATATCTTAAATCAACAACTATGAATAAGTATATATAACAGTTTTATATACAGGACAGGTATCAGGTGGCTGTTGGAAGTATCCCCGCAAAAAAGTGGAGTGCAACATTGCAACATGTCGTGGCGCGACTTTGCAACGTTGCAGAAAAAGATGCGCAGAGGTCTGTAAATGGGGGTAGGGTGGGTGAGGGATCCAAACCTTAAAATAAAGGGAATAGAGCCTGTTGCAACATTTTGCAACATTGATGGAAAAGATGCACAGGGGCTAAGGGGGGAGGGTGCCAAACCATAAAATTAATCGAATACAGATATATGAATTGTATGTTTGCTTACTTCTTACTGCTGGAGCATCTTGGAACATAATGGAGCTACCCTACCCATCCTAGACGGGTTTGGATCACAGTCAGTCGGTTTAGAATCCAGCCATGCCCTGGGAACACACACAGACAGTCGGTACAGCCAGTTGCGTTAGTTTAGAATATAATATATATATATATATATATATATAATATATATATATATATAATATATATATATATAATATATATATATATATATATATATATATATAGGGTGTCCCATAAGTCCGGAATCATAGGAGAAATTCATATTTTTCTATTTCTACAAACCATAATTCATATGCTCGGGATGCCAATTTCCCGTCCACCATTCTGTTCAGTGACGAGGCTGTTTTTTATGGAAATGGTGAGGTAAATCGACAGAACACCCACTACTGGTCTCAAAACAACCCTCACTGGTATACCTCTTCAAAGGAACAAGGTGCATCTCGGGTGATGGTATGGTGTGGCATTTGAAAGGATCGCATCATAGGCCCCCTCTTTTTCGATGAACATGTCACTGGAGGCACCTACCTACGTATGCTCAAGGAAGAAGCATTTCCCAGTGTCTTGAACGAAGAAGGAAATTTCCCAACATGGTTCCAGCAAGACGGCGCTCCTGCACATTACAGCACCCAAGTAAGGGAATACCTGTATCAACAATTCCCTGGTCATTGGATAGGACGTCGAGGGCCTGTGGAATGGCCAGCTAGAAGCCCGGATCTCACGCCACTAGATTTTTATCTCTGGGGCCCAGGGCCGGATTAAGACCTTTAGAGGCCCTAAGCACTTAAAAGATTTTGGTGCCCCATATATATGTAATTCAAAATATAAACAAAAATAAACCATAAAATAAAATTTTATTTTTTGAAATGAAACAAAACTTACAGTAAGATGGAAAATAATGTTTATTTTTGTATACTTCCACTTCATTTATATTTGAAAAGTTTTCTCCTACTTTTTTTAATTGCAAAGTCTTTGATCAGATCCTCAAAACTAATCTTACGTAACACATCTGCTTCTATACTTAGTAGAGATAAGGCATCCAGCCTGCCTTGTTGCATAGTTGTTCTGTTGGTATTTTTAATATACTTCAACTGAGAAAATGAACGCTCAGCTGAGCAATTTGTGACCATTAATGTTAAAAATATACGAAAGGCAATTTCTACATTTGGGAAGGCACACTCAATATTGTCTTCTACAATTATTTTATAAAGTTCAGCATGACTGAATCTTGTTTTTACATTTTTTTTTGCACTGAACTTATGGCACACATATGAGTGAAACTGCTGAAGCTCAGCAGAGAAATTAGTGTTCAAGTCCTCTGGGTAAGCATCAATCATCTTTCTACAACCCTGAGAATACCTTTCAATTTCAGTAGATGATGAAGTGGTGACATTATGTGGCACATCACTTAGAAAAGAAAATCTCTCTGCTATTTCTTTGTATATCTCTCCTCTTCTTCTCATCTCAGTTTCAAGTTTGTCAACAATTGTGTAAAAGGTGGTGATAAGAAATTTATCTCTGGCATTCAGATATACTTCTGGTGCATCTCCGTCATTGGGTACTTTCTTTCTGATACGTTTGCGAGTTTGAGCTGCCTTGTAATCAACATCTGGTAGCATTTCCTTTGTAGCTGCTTCATATCTTTCAAATTCATCTCGTGAAGTGCACAGTTGGTCAGCTAATGATCCATACAGATCTGCACATGTTTTTAAGTTCACATCCTTATTCTGTAGAACTTTGCTTACTCTATGAAAATTTTGCAAAATCTCATCCCAAAAATTCAACATAAAAACGAATTCTAAATATAACTCAACCGAAATATCAACTCGAAATGTTGAATACAAATCAAATCGAAAGAAGGAACCAAAAGAAGGAACCGAAACCTATAAAATAAAAATACTTAACATTAGAATTAATAATACGCAATCTATAAAAATATCAATATTAACATTTCACTATTAACGAGCCACATTTATATTTACATTTATTTATTTATTTAAAACACAATATTTAATTATAGGAAATATGAACATTTGCTTAGGGCCTAAATTGTCCTAACTACGTTTGATGTTATATATACATTACAAATTATTCACTCTGGTTATTACAATCTAAATTCTTTTATACTGTTATGACAATAGATAAATAAATTATAAAATAAAGATACGTGTATGATAAAATATTGTTATATATACAAATAAAGTACACTTCATAGACTTACCCTAGAGAAGAAGAGAGAGCAACAGATAAACTTCTTCAACGCTAATTAACTTAGGTCAGTATATCTTATTATTATAATGGCCGTGATAAACATCACTTGATACAACAGCAATATAGAGAGTTTATAGTTTCTTTTATTTTAATATTAATTTATATTACAATTCTATAAACCTAAATCTTTCTGTAAAACAATACCAAATGATTATGTAAAATATATATTTAATATTATATGCACAAATCACACGTTCAGAAAACTTCCTATAGCACACGAAAATATTTAATCTATATGTATTTTTAATATGGCGCTCAAAGATTTGATATAAACAAAATAATAACGCAAAGCGTAAAGTGTGTGATTACAAAGAAATATATTTATTCTCTCAAAAGGGTTGTTGTTCACTACAAATTCAAACAATGAAAAAAAATAAATACTATATAGAATATATATAATTCAGTTTTCAACAGCTTATAGGCTATAAGCCGCGATTATAATAGTATAATAAATCCATGGTAAATCCGACAATGGAAAATTTCTGTGGTGCCCCCCTTCCCTTGATGCCCTAAGCACGGGCTTATTTTGCTTAATGGTTAATCCGGCCCTGCTGGGGCCACTTGAAAGCGCTGGTATACGCAGAGAAAATTAGGAGTGTTTAACATTTGCGGCAGCGCATTATTGGGGCATGTAACACCATTACTCCTGACATCATTCACCGTGTGCTTGCTGACTGGGTATCACGTCTGAATTTGTGTATTGAAAACAATGGTGGACATATTGAGCACGTCCTGTAAATAAAAGCTTTTGTTTTGCCTTTTTTATTATTTTTCCTATGATGCCGGACTTATGGGACACCCTGTATATATATATATATATATATATATATATATATATATATATATATTGGGTAATTGGAGCGACACCTCCTCTCACTACAACTTCTTGGCGCAAAATTCCGGCTTTTCCCCGCTCCTCCTGACAACCAGTTGGCACAGCCATTTGTACTAGCTCAGGTCCTCAGCCATATCATATAATATATATATATATATATATATATATATATATATATATATACACACACTGTTAATTCCTTATTTATTTTTATTTTTCTGACTTGAACGGTTTTTGAATGCACGCATGCACTCACACATCCAACAACATAGAGCCACATACATATACACAGTGTAAACGTTGAAATAAAACATCCAACTACAATGCTAACTTTATTTAACATATATCTGTATCAAACATAAAATAACAATGCAATCAGTAAAAATGAGTTAAAATATACAGTGCGTTCGAAAAGTCTCTCCGCAGTGCTGTGTTAAACGCATAGGAAATTGAAACTACAATGTTTTCATTCAACCATGATTTAGTGATTTTATTGCATAACCTTCTGATTTTACAGCATGTGTTGAAAGTGTTTTCCACCATTTTGCAGGCACAGAGCGACTCGTCTACAGTTGTTGTCAAACACTTTTTTTTAAAGTGTTGTTTGACTGCGGAGAGACTTTTCGAACGCAGTGTATATGTTGGGGTAAATATGATAAATTGGTAATTATGCATAATTTCAAACTAATAACGAAAATATCATGACTTAACCTAACCAATTGTCAAGGGCGTACAGTTGACCTAACCGGGCATTCAATTGACCTAACCTGGCATTCAATTCAATTGACCTAACAGGGCATTCAATTGACCTAACTGGGCATTAATTTATAACGAAAGATTGGTTTATTGGTTTATCACATCAATCTTTCGTTATAAATTAATGCCCAGTTAGGTCAATTGAATGCCCTGTTAGGTCAATTGAATTGAATGCCAGGTTAGGTCAATTGAATGCCCGGTTAGGTCAACTGTACGCCCTTGACAACTGGTTAGGTTAAGTCATGATATTTTCAATTATGCATAATTACCAATTTATCACATTTACCCCCAACATATATACACAATAGGCGTAAAACTGAAATAATACATACTTGACTTATAACATATATATATATATATATTATATATATATATATATATATATATATATATATTAAACACAGACCGTGACCGTGTATATTAAACGGACGTGTTATGTGCCTTGAAAAGTGGACGCTCATGTCCCGGTTGAGGTTTAAGTTTTGTATTTTGGCTAAAAATACAATAGTTAACCCTATTTCTTTGATGCATTCAATCCGACGTGACTGCAACGAGTTTCTTGGGTATATTGAGGTTCGGAATGTAGTAGGCTAGGTGTAAGCTGTAAACCCAAGATCCTGTCCCAAAGCTGGATCCTATCTGCTTTGCAGATAGCTGGTGAGGGAAGCTATATTTTGGGGCCTCTTTGCGAGTAACCCGGTGCCCACGTTGGGTTTTCCATAATGAAAAAGAAAAAACTATAGTATTTGTCATTTAGCACTACTTATTCGAACTATAGTGAATGTAATTTCCCAGAAGAGTTCCTTGTTCCATGTGTTTAACATATAAGTTTCTCAGGGGACCAATTTGAGTTTGAATATATATATATATATATATATATATATATATATATATATATATATATATATATATGATGAATTTCACAATTAGACACATGAAATGAATGAATGATGCAAGCCCACAAGGAAAAAGAAAAAAGATTCCAAGGCCTTTCGTGTGTTCAGAAGTACACCTCCCAGACGAGGTGTACTTCTGAATACACGAAAGGCCTTGGAATCATTTTTCTTTTTCCTGGTGGGTTTGCATCATATATATATATATATATATGTAGTGACCAACTGAAAATGCAGAGACGTTTGCAAACACCTTAGCAATATTCCATCAACACATCGAGCCACAAGAACGACTAGGATGACGTCACATCGCGAGGATTCACTCACGCCTCAACGTCTCCTCATTTTTCGAACCAGTATGACCAGATCTCGTATTTTTATTACTATGTTCGTAAATTTTCATGAAAATTTGATTAGTTAGTATTTTTTCTAGTAATTCTGGATATTTAGTAATTTTTTAGTAAATTCTGGATGTTTACCAGTAAATATTTAGTATTTTATTTTTATAGAAGTTGAGAGAAATCATGATACTCTCAATTAGTTTAAAATGATAACGAAAATTATGAATAACGAAAATATGCTACATCATAGTCATTGTTTCTGATGTCAGTAAATGATTGTGTTTGCTAATTGATGGTGGTGATTTATGTAAATTATATACTAGTGACCAAACTTTTAAATTTACAATTATTACTAATCTGTGAATATCATATTAAAAATCCTGCCATTTTAATTGACAGCTTTTGGGGAGAAATTAATAAAACAAAACGCAAAAATATCCTCATATGTGTAGCCTAATTAAAGGCCTACTATCAATCCCTGTAGCCACTGCTGATGTTGAGCGGATAGTTTCGCAGGTGTCTTTATAAAAACAAATCATAGAAACACTAACTTCAATCCTACAGAAGAAATGGTAAAATTATGTAATAACGAAATGGCGATTTCTTTAGTATTTTCCTTCTGAAAAAAATGGTCACACTGTTTCGAACACCAGCTTCAGTGACCCACGAGCTCACACCATGTAAACATCATTTCTTCGTGCAGACTAATCATTTACCGCACGCGTTCTAATGCCAAATGTATACATTTATTCCATCTGTAAACGACATGTTTCTGTCTCATTCATAAATCATTAATTGTAACTGTAAAATACATGTTTCTGTCTCATTCGTAAATCATTTTATTTTGTGTAATAAAGGACAAAAATTCATTCTATCAATCAACTAATTAATAACTTAATTAGTAACATTATTTGATTTGAAAAGATCTGGTGACCTCGGCTAAGCATTCATCATTGATTATTACGCCGGTCTGCATGAAAATCGATTTCTTTATTTTGAGTTGTGATTCTGAAGCAGTTCGCTGCGCTGAATTAAAAAATGTTACCAGTTTTTTTCTATCACCCACAGTTTTAAAGTTATTAGCAAAACAATTTTGGGGCGTTTTGTAATTTTTTACCTTTTTATCTTTAATTAATTTCGTTTTTTCATATTTTTCAGATAGATAATTCTAACATTACGTCTTTAAAATTTTAATAATGGCTTCTAGAGGATGTACCCATAGTCCAGACATATTTTGTTATATTTGTGGTCGGTATGTTGTTGTAAAACAAAGGACAAATGTAACGACCTTCATTAAGAGAGCTTATCATGCTTATTTTGGAATTAAATTAGGAGATCAAGACAAAGTTGGGCTCCACACAAGGTTTGTCTTACGTGTGTTGCGGCATTAAGGAATTGGAGCAAAGGTAAAAAGAAAAGTTTGCCATTTGGGATCCCTATGATATGGCGCGAGCCTAGAAACCATACCGACGACTGCTACTTCTGTTCTTGCAATGTTAAAGGTTATAATGCAAAGAATAAGGCAATAAGGCCGGCAATAAGGCCGGTACCCCATGGTCCAGAAGTTCCTATTCCCGCCCACCTGAGAGTCTGGATCAATACAATTCAGATTCTGATTCAGCTCCAAATCCAGACAATGATGATGTTTATGAACAGCCAACAGCTGACCGAGATCCTAAACCATTAACCCAAGCCGAACTAAATGACTTAGTCAGGGATTTGAATCTGCCTAAGGACTCTGCAGAACTTTTGGGGTCTAGATTGCAGGAGAACAATTTATTGGCATCCAACACATACTTCGCTTGGTACAGAAGTCCTGAAATGTTTGCAAGTAATGAGGGTAAATATATTTTGTTTCTTTCAGTTATTTTTTTATTCTTTCATAAACAAGCAATATGCTTGTCCAAGAGCTAGGAGCTATTTAATTCTGCTTTAATTAGGTTTTACTCTATCACCTAAAGATTTCGTGCTACAAGGGGTGTTGTAATACCTCATCTGTCCCCAAATGTTAACCACCCATTGATGGGAGGGGAGAGAGTATTTTGCTGGGAACGGGACTGGTTGTTATATATATTTACCCTACATTATTATGTAAGCGTTACTGTAGTCTATAACAACAAAATTTATGGTTTAGCATGTGCAATCCAATGTTGGTCTCGATAAGATGGTTCATATTTGGGGATAAATGGGGATTTATGACACACCCTGTAGTAAGAAAACCATACGTGATAGGGAAAAACTAACTATATTTTTGAGATCAGCGTACTCAAATTATATATAATCACCAACTAGTTTGTAAAAATCGATCGACAAGTTTTCAAATGTGTACTGGTGTTATTAATAACAATGACTCATAACCGTAATTATAAACATCATTCCTTATAGTACCAATTTACACATCAAACATGGTTACAAATTGGCCATTAAATACATCATTATAAATTGGTAACGATATATATATATAAGCAAAGAACCACAGGGAAAAGGAAAAGGAAACACGAAGTCCGCGCGCTTTTGTGATAATAATTATCACGAAAGCGCACGTCTTAAGATACCTAAGCGCCACCACAGGGGAAAACGTGTTTTTGATGGATATCACTATTTTCACCCTTCCTCTATCGCGTGGTTTGGGTTATAATGACCGTACGACACTAGAAGTATGGTTGAAAACCTTATGAAGCGAACTACTTTTTTTCACCTCTATCGCCAGCCAAACATTCACCCAAAGTTCGGCATAATAAGAAAATAAAAAAAAATATATATATATATAAAATATAAAATATGAAAATCTATTCCAAAAACTCAACAACATCTTCATCAGCATACTTAGAACTCTAATTTAGCCAAAAATGAACGTTCTAGCTCAATTAATAACAGAGATACTATCGCGAGAATATTGCTGAACTTTGGAGGCGATTTCTGGCGAATTTTAATTTTGGCGCTTAGGTACCGTAAGACGCGGGACCCCTCATATATTCACATCTTCACGGACAAGAAAGAAATTTCTTTCTTGTCCCCGAAGATGTGAATATATCACGAAAGCGCTCGGACTTCGTGTTTCCTTTTCCTTTTCCCTGTGGTTCTTTGTTTATTAAAAATATCACATGTTGCTTTGTGTATATATATATAGTGGGCCTAGTATTAGCCGAGTGAGGTGATGCTGATTAATTTAGTGCTAATGACTAAGTGATGTAATGATTGATTGTTAATGGGCTGGGTCAACAATTTATGATGTCCTACGGTATCACCGGTTTGAAAGTGGCTAATGGAGTAGGCCTACTATAATTACTTCTGAGTGATACGAATTGATTCGAGGTCACCAGCTTGGATTACACCCAAGCAAATATTGTTAAGGTTAGAAAAATTACCTTATGGTTTTGAGTTTAATTAAGAAAATAAATCATTTGTTTGTTCACAGTAATTAACATGGCAATAAGGGTATTTACGGTGATTAACAATTATATAACGGTATTTATGGTATGCTAAATATGACTGAGGATTAGCAAATGAGGAAACGGTTATACAGATTAATTGTTAAGTAATACACTCGTTTATGGTAGGCTATTGGTATGCAAAAATGGAACATGGAATAATGATACAGCCTTATTATAATAGAAATTATGTACGTACGTTTCGGTACACTGAATGGATTACGTAATACACTGATTAGGTAGGCTAGAGCAGTGGTCTCCAAACTTTTTTGATCACGCACCCTTTAATCAGCAAAAATAAATAACACGCACCCCTAATGAACATGAAGATTATATATATATATATTAGGGTGTCTCTTATTGGGTAGTCAAAATTTGAAATGTTGAATTATTTTATCTGCGCCCCCTAAAATAGTTCCATTTAGCATAAAAACTAAAACTTGAAAGTTTGACACAAATTGGCTCATATTTAGGGGTCGCCCCCGGCTAATAAAAATGGTGACCATGGCATAATAGCTCCTGACATATGATTATGCTCATTATACACATAATTCCTTCCTCTTTTTTTAATTTGATTCGTTTTTATAAGTATAGGCCTTCTTATTTATCATTGATCCTTTTCTAACCTATCCTTGATGTTGTTATAATCCATCCTTTGGTCCTCAATCCTTCTTTATCCCAATCCTTTTTCTCCTATCCAAAATCCTTCCTAGCTCTTTTTTTATATACAATCAGCAGTGAAGCATTGCTACAAAAAAAACCATTAGTTTATTATATAGAGATAAATTCAAAATGCCAGTGCTATTTACATACTTTAATTACTTTAATTAGCATTATTTCCTTATACAACATTTATTTAATATACAATGATTATACAATATGGTGTATTTTAAGGTGCGACCTCATTGATGGTTATTTTTTGAGAAGAACAGTTTTTGATGGAACTGGGTGACTCTGGCGGTGTTTTGGAACAATTTGGAGCAGGAACTGGAGCTGCTCTTCCCCCACTGTCAATTTCTTATTCAGCTCTTGAACTAAAGCTACTGCACGTTCTGCCCGGTCATTTACAACAGACAGAGCTGCAACAATAGCTCTGGCCCTTAAATATTCACAGTTGGATGTCCAAGTGCTGGGTGCCTTGTTCAGAAATCCTTCTGGCAAATTCAGCTTAGTAAAGAATTCTCTAGTATTTCTTGCAACAAGTTGGTGTAGTCCTTCACCAGAGCAGAAGGTCGATTCAGGAATCCGAGGACGCTTGGGTGGTCTATCAGTGGACTCATCTTCTAATGCCTTTACCATGCGTTTCTTTACATCTGTAGTAATTCGCTCATCAAAGAAAGCAAGACCAACTGCTTCTTCAGACAGGTACCATAAGTGGTTAGAGAGCTTTTTTTTAGTTGCATCAGAAATCTTTTTGTTAGGATAATTAATCAATGACCTCATAAGGAGCCAGTCATTAAATGGGGTTCCAATAGGGAGTGAGGATGTTGTCCAAGCCTTCATATAGATGAGAACAGAAAAAAGGGAAAGATCTCGAATTCCTCGTTCTTCAGTCTTAGTCATCTTGAACTGGTTTCGAAAAAGCCACATCTTGATAGAATAGAGCGCTTTGGACATCCAGCGAGCTCGATGCATGGCACCTGGTGCACGAAACTTGATGCCTTTATTGGGGACACCTCCAAGAAAGATGATGGACAGATCCAAAAGTTCTTGATAGTCATCCCGTAGCATAGGTGCCTGGGATCTAGCAAACTGAATTAGTTCAGTTTTAGACTGGATAATTGCTTCTTTAGTAATCGTGTCTGTCTCACCTGTTTGGAACTGGCTTTGATCAACAGAAGTCCAATTGTCACGAAAACGCTTAAAGATCAATATCTCTGGACCAATTGATGTAGATCCCAATGTTGCTTCAAATGCAGCTCCCAACAATAAATCTAAAACATGGTGTCTACAAGGCAAGTACAAAACATCATGTCCCAATTTTGCTTCGATGAGAGCACAGGCTCCACTATATTGACCCGTGTTTGAAGCTGTTGTATCGAAACAAATATTCATTTAATTGAATTCATCATAAATATGATGATTAATTAATTAAAAACATATGTTTAGTATACTTGACAACTGCTAGTAATTTCAAATATTAATTGCATAAATAATAGCTATATTTTATGAACTTTAATAAGCGGGGGCGACCTCTAAAAATTGTTCAATCCAAAACAATATTTATATGTGATGTTCTTTAAACCAAGGGAACTGGTTGAGGGGGCGCAACCTAAAAAAATCAACACTTCGAAAATAAGACACACCCTAATATATATATATATATATATATATATATATATATATATATATCCTTTCATTATTTACTAGTATACAACAGATATACGATAGGGTGAAGATATACTTACCAGTATAATTTAATGAGAACAATGTGGCTGACTGTGCTTCATAATTTCTGAAAATCATCGTTTGACACTTTGTGATACGGCGATTCGAAGGTCCGGTTCCAAGTTCAGTTTATTTCGATTCTTGGTTTTAATACCTATCATAGCAGAAAAAGACACTTCATATCACACAGATATGTAGATCCAAATGGAAAGAGCGCATCGTTCGCTGCGCTTACTAAATCTGGGTACTCATTTTTTAATCCAATTCACCAATTGTGAACAGTTTTCTGTTGAAATTCGGTTCATAAACATATATCTTCCCTGATGTCAATCAACTGTTATTTTACAAAATAATGCGGCGATCTCGAATTGCGATATTTAGTTTGCTAAATTTTAATCGCAAGTAAGCGATATCGCGGATACTATCTCGCAAATTCCTAGGAATGACTGTGTATTAGCGAGTATTTTCTTTCTCGGTCATCTTCTTGAAATTCAAAAACTCTCTATGAAAAAACAATGATAAATCAGAATCATCAAATTTTCTTCGCGCCCCCCTAGATCGGCAGGCGCACCCCACTTTGGAGATCACTGGGCTAGAGTATCGCATAAATGGAACACGAAACAAGAACATGGAATAAATGATACAGCCTAATTATAATAGAAATTATGTACGTACGTTTCGGTACACTGAATAGATTACGTAATACACTGATTAGGTAGGCTAGAGTATCGCATAAATGGAACACGAAACAAGATGCTGCAGCCTAATGATAATTGGAAGAAATGCTATGACAGTGGTTATATGAATATCATTTATATAATGGCAATTATATGATGCTAAGTGATTACGCATAAATGGAACATTGAGTGGGCTTAATAATGATATAAAGAATGCACGTGCGTTTAGTACACGGTAAGTGGATTCAGCCGTCAATAATGAAATGCTTAAATATCACATAAATAAATGGATGCAAATATTTATGGATTACATGAATGAACACAATAGCAGGATGGTACACGCATACGGTATTGGAATGACACTTGAATTGGGCCTACTGCAGTCTTAAAGAGAAAGTTAGTTTGGACGATTATGGAGACGCCTTCGGTATAGCCTAAATTGCGGTTCTGCGATTACACTACGTAGGCTTCGCGTATTGTTTAAGACGAGGCAAAAAGGTAGGTTTACCGAAATACTGAATACCTCTGGATGGAATAGATACTTGTAGGTTGACTTGTAGACTGTAGGCCCGAGGTGATGTTGACCGTCCTATTGAAATTTGTTGAACGGGCGCCGGTCGCCTGACGCAGCCTCTTGAAATGAAAGATATGCTTGAAGGTTGACCTTGTAGAACGTAGGCCCGAGTTGACCATCCTATTGAAGCTTGTTGAACGGGCGCCGGTCGCCTCACGTGTTGATTCGCTTCGTGTAGAGTTGAGATGCTGCTTGAGGGACTGAAGCCGGCTGAAGTCGAACGGCGCTGGGCTTCAAAGGAATGCGTCTGCAGGCGGTCTGTAGAAGGTCTTACTTGATGATAGATCGGAAGCTTTGAAGGAACAGCAGGCCGCTCTCCGGCGAAGGCCGGAAAGTGGGTGGTTTGACGAGTGCTGCTGACGAAGTCTGAGAGTGTGACGTGACGGCCAAAACGAGAAGGGGTGAGTGAGAGTGAGCGAGGGTATCAGTGGACCCTCGGTTATATAACCTCCGATCTGAGACGCGGAGTTTCGCGCCATTTCTTGAGACGCCTTCTGAGCGTCCTACAGTTACTAAGGGCCTCCTTTCACGGGCCTTTTGGAAAAAACAAACGTCTTCATTGTTTCTGATTCCTTGACCACGTGTGTCTTCTAAGAATGTTTGAGGATGGCGTGGAAGAATGAATTTGTTTGTCTACTTGTCTCTCTCTCTCTCTCTCTCTCTCTCTGGAGCGAGTGCAGGCGAGGGCCACAAAGTTAATCCCTTCCGTTAGGCATATGGGCTACAATCGACGGTTACGCGCCCTGAACTTGTTTTCTCTGGAAACTCGGAGGCTGCGCGGTCAACTGATCGAAGTTTTCAAGCTCTTACGCGGGTTCAACAATGTCGATTTTAGAAGTATGTTTAGTTTAAATGATAACCCAACTCGCAACAATGGTTGGAAGTTCGATTTGAAACGGTTTAGGACTAGTGTGTGTGGGAATTACTTTACGTATAAGATCTGTGACACATGGAACAGGTTACCTTCAGAAGTTGTGAACAGTTCCTCTGTGGATCAGTTCAAGGAAAGGTTAGACCAAATCTTGCACACTATTTGAGTGTGTACAAAATTTTCCCTGGCACCCGTTGCCATTGGTACCTCCTCGGTATGGGCCGCAAGGCCTTTTGAGGTACTTCTTTTCCTTGTAACTCCTTGTAACTCTCTCTCTCTCTCTCTCTCTCTCTCTCTCTCTCTTTCTCTCTCCGTTGACGAAACGTTGGGCGGGAGTGATCACGGTCTGATTAGGTTCCGTGTGTGCGTCCCTCGGGTGAAGCGTAGTAACTCGAGAGGCAGTAAGCTTGATCTACGGCGGGCGGACTTTGTTAGCTTCCGGGATAGCGTAGGTGAGATGGGGTTAGAGGTCGGTGGCGATGTTGAGGGAGTGGAGTACATTCCGGGACGAGTTTATGGTGCTGCAGTCTGCTGCCATACCCTCAAAACCGGTCACCCCTGCTTCAACGCAGCCTAAGTGGTTCAGTCGTGACATCGCTTCGGCTATCCGAAATGGAAAAGTAGCGTATAGGAGGGCGAAGGCCAATCGTTCCCATGAGAACATTGAAGCGTATGTCCGCCTGTGTAGGGAAGTGAAGGCGAAGGTTAGGCTAGCGAAACGTAACGAAGAACTACGGGTGGCTAGCCTCTGCAAGGGGAACCCTAAGGAGTTCTTCAGTTATGTTAATAGTAGAAAGCCCATTAAAAGCATGATAGGTCCGTTAAAGGACCCCAGCGGCGCTCTGCGGACCTCCGACGCTGATATCGCTAATGTGCTTACTGAGTACTTTGTGGGAGTGTTCACCAGGGAGGACACCCGCGTCATCCCTGAGCCAGGCGTCAGGCACGAAGGTGCTGGCCTGGATAGTGTTCGATGTACCGCGACAGTCGTTGCCCATAGAATAGACAAACTGAGCGCGTTTATGGCTCCTGGGCCAGACCAGTTTATCCCAGAGTGTTGCGGGAGGTGCGCGACCAGGTGGCTCTCCACCTGGCTACAGTCTTCAACAAATCGTTGGAGACAGGCCAAGTGCCTGGTGACTGGAGGAAGCCAACGTGAACCCTATCTTTAAGAAATGGGATCACGAAAGTCCAGGGAACTATCGTCCCATTAGTCTCACTTCAGTTGTAGGTAAATTATTAGATGGGATAATAGCGGATATGATCGTTGACCATTTGGATTCCTACAAGCTGCTTGGGGACTCCGAACATGGGTTTAGACGGCATAGGTCGTGTCTCACCAACTTGCTCGAGTTTTTCCACGTCATGTTGGGTGAGTATGATAAGAGTATGGCGATTGATATACTTTATCTCGACTTCCAGAAAGCCTTTGGTAAGGTACCTCACCGCCGGCTTATGGCGAAAGTGCGCGCGCTGGGTATCGGTGGGAAGTAGATAGGTGGATTGAAAACTGGCTGAAGAATAAATAGGCGGCAGAGGGTTGTAATTAAAGGGGTTAGTTCGGGTTGGGCCTTGGTCACTAGTGGGGTTCCTCAGGGTTCCGTTTTGGGGCCACTGTTTTTTATCATTTACATAAATGATATCGACGGTGGCATCGTCAGTCGGATCGCCAAATTCGTGGATGACACCAAGCTTGGGGCCAATGTTGGTACGCCCGAAGCGATCGAGCAACTGCGTGCGGACCTAGATAGGATAGGAGAGTGGTCCGAAAAATCTCAAATGCCGTTTAACTTGGGTAAATGCAAAGTGATGCACATTGGCTACGCCAATCCCAAGTCGGAGTACTCTATATTGGGGAGTAATATCGAGGCGACTGATTTGGAAAAGGACTTGGGTGTGCTAATTAGCAGCGACCTTAAGTTTACGAAACGGTGCGTAGATGTGGAAAAGAAAGCCCAGAAGCTGTTGGGTTATATCAGGAAGCAATTTCAGTTTCGGAACAAGGAGATTGTGCTCTCTCTGTACAATTCCCTGGTTCGGCCGCACCTGGAGTATGCTGTGCAGTTCTGGTCGCCCACCCTCAGGAAAGATATTGAGAGGCTGGAGCGAGTTCAGGCGAGGGCCACAAAGTTAATTCCTTCCATTAGGGATATGGGCTACAATCGACGCTTACGCGCCCTGGACTTATTTTCGCTGGAAACTCGGAGCTGCGCGGTCACTCATCGAGGTTTTCAAGCTCTTACGCAGGTTCAACGATGTCGATTTTAGAAGCATGCTTAGTTTAAATGATAACCCAACTCTCAACAATAGTTGGGAGTTGGATTTGAAACGGTTTAGGACTAGTGTGTGTAGGAATTACTTTACGTATAAGATCTGTGACACGTGGAACAGTTTACCTTCAGAAGTTGTGAACAGTTCCTCTGTGGATCATTTCAAGAAAAGGTTAGACCAAATCTTGCACACTATTTGAGTGTGTAGAAAATTTTCTCTGGCACCCGTTGCCATTGGTACCTCCTCGGTATGGGCCGCACGGCATATATATATATATATATATATATATATATATATATATATATATATATATATATATATATATATATATAATTTCACGAAAGTAGCACGTGAAAAATATTTGTGATGAACAAAACCACGAAGGGAAAAGTCTAATAAGTGTTCCTGAGGATGTCATTAGACGAAAGCGCTTGAGCACCACTCCGTGTTTCTTTTCCCTTCGTGGTTTTATTCATCATCATATATATAATATATATATATATATATATATATACATATACACACACAGGGTGTTCGGAAAGTCACTGTGCACTTATATAATCGAGATCGTCCACTCACGCTTGATGACCTGAAAACTGCAATAACTGCGTACATAAGGTCCATTTCAAAAGAAGAACTGACAAAGGTGTTTCAAAATAAAATAAGACGGGTCCAGGCCTGTATTGCTGTTAAAGGACATCACTTTCAACACCTTTTATAAGTTCTGATGGTCCCATCCATAACCTCTATCATATATGCAATGTTATACTATTGTATGCTATTAAATAAATATAGTGCACAGTGACTTTCCGAACACCCTGTATATATATATATATATATATATATATATATATATATACAGGGTGTTTGAAAACTTTCTGTACAAATTGTAATGGGGGATAGGCAACACCAAGACAAACCCTTTTCGTCTATAAGTGTATGTCCGCTGACGTCACCATTCGGCGCGAGAGGGCGCCGCTGCAATTGGCTAAAAGGTGAAGTGGGCTAGACTCGCGCTTGCCGCGGGCATTCTTAAATCGGACGTAGTACGCGTAACATGGAGCGCTTCACGACTGCTGAGATGGCTGACATGCATATGGTGTATGGGGCTGCCAATGGAAACGGAAGAGCTGCTGTGAGGTTGTACCGACAGCGCTTCCCAAACAGACGTGTGCCAAACCACCAAACGTTTTCGCATTTGCATCGGCGACTGCGAGAAACTGGAACATTCCATGCAAACATGCATGACACTGGTCGGGAGAGAACGTGCGCACTCCTGACATGGAAGAAGAAATCCTACGGCGATTTGAGGACAATCCAAGCGCAAGCACGCGAGGTGTTGCACGTATCCTCGGTGTGAACCACGACCTGGTCTGGAGTGTGTTGCACGAGCAGCAGTTACATCCGTTTCATCGTCAGAGAGTCCAGGCATTACAACCTCGGGATTACCCTCTTCGTGTGGAATTCGCACGCTGGTTTCTGCAGCAGACAGCGGTGCAGCCTAATTTTCCGGCTTATGTGCTGTTCTCAGATGAGGCCTGTTTCACACGTGAGGGTGTGTTTAACATGCACAATTCTCACGTGTGGGCGCACGCAAATCCACATGCTACACGGGTGCATGCTCATCAAGAACGGTTCGCCGTCAATGTTTGGGCGGGTATCGTCCATGGCAAGTTGATTGGGCCGTACCTGCTGCCTGCCCGACTCGACGGGCGGGTTTATCGGATATTTCTTGAAGAAACGTTGCCGGAACTGCTGGAAGATGTTCCCGTGGCTATTCGTAGACGAATGTGGTTTCAACACGACGGGGTCCCAGCACACTCCAGCAACGATGTGCGGGATTATCTGAACGCCACTTTTGGGGACCGATGGATAGGCCAGGGTGGGCCCGTAGCCTGGCCACCGAGATCGCCCGATTTAACATGCCTCGATTTCTTCCTGTGGGGACACATGAAGAACCTCGTGTACGAGACTCCCATTTACTCAGAAGAAGACCTCGTAGCAAGAATCGCTGTCGCCGCTGGAACTGTTCCCGAAATGCCGGGAATCTTTCGACGTGTACGTCGGTCAATGCTTCGACGCTGTCGGGCATGCATTGACGCTACCGGTCGCAACTTTCAGCACCTTCTTTAAATAAACATGCCTTCTTTAAATAAACATGTTACGCGTACTACGTCCGATTTAAGAATGCCCGCGGCAAGCGCGAGTCTAGCCCACTTCACCTTTTAGCCAATTGCAGCGGCGCCTTCTCGCGCCGAATGGTGACGTCAGCGGACATACACTTATAGACGAAAAGGGTTTGTCTTGGTGTTGCCTATCCCCCATTACAATTTGTACAGAAAGTTTTTAAACACCCTGTATATATATATATATATATAATATATATATATATATATATATATATATATATATATACCCGACCCGATCGGGTAATTGCTAAAAAATCGGGTACGGGTAGTAAAAATAAGCTGACTAGACGTCCCAATTTCAGCGGCACTGTCCCGCTTTTGAGTTACATGTGCCGCTGTCCCATATAAACTTTAGGGGACGCGGAAATGTCCCGCTTTGGGAGATGATGAACTTAAATATTCCGCTTTATCAAAATTACTACCTGTAAGCAATATGACTAAGGAGCTCTTGCTGCCGTAAAACAAATACATATGAAAAGTACGATAATTAAAAGGTAAGCAGGTTATTTTTGTGTATTCAGTAAATATAATTTTGAGTTACAATCTCTTTTATACCAGTAGGTTATTGGATGTAAGCGAGCGCAATATTTTTTATTCATTATTCAAGAGATGTTCCGCTTTTAACTCCAGAAAATCTGGTCACCGTAAGTAAAAACCAAATTCTAATTTAATTTTAATTTTATTGTTTTGCAGGTTTTCTTGATATATTTTTGTGTATAATGTTTTCTAACAAAACATTCAAAATGGCAAATCGTAGTATGGTTTGGGACTCTTTTGTCATTGATAAATTAGATAATAGTAAAGCCAAGTGCTTGAACTGCACACAGTTAATAAGTCGCAGTACTAAACCAACAAATTTTGGAACGTCTTCAATCCCCGATCGGGTACCCGTACCCAATCGGGTATTACACTTCGGGTACCCGTACCCGATTACCCGGTAAAAGCGCTACCCGTTGCATCCCGTTGAAACTCTTCCGCTGACTAAGTTCTGGTCCAAAATGAGCGAGTCTTATCCTGCTGTAGCTAATGTGGTGGTGAAGTCATTGCTAATGTTTCCCAGTACTTGTCTATGTGAACAAGTATTTTCAGCTTTGTTAAATATAAAAACTAAATATAGCTCTCGATTAAACGTCGAAAATGATCTTCGAGTTTCCTTGTCAAGCACCACACCTGAAATTAAGAAACTAGTTTCCACACATCAGGCACATCCCACACACTAAAATTCAAGAATTATAGCTACCCTAATTTTATTTACATGTGTAGTTTGTTTTTTATTCATTTAATAAAGCATTTATTATTGATATTTCTATACCTTATGTGAATTCTTACTAATGGGGGTATTAACTGATTGTCTGATGAATCAGAGGGTACGAAGTGACAAAAAGTTTGAAAACCCCTGCGCTAGACATATCGAAAGCTTTTGATAGAGTCTGGCACAAGTCTTTAATTTCGAAACTGCCCTCCTCCTGTTTCTATCCTTCTATCTGTTCCTTCATCTCTAATTTCCTTTCTGGCCGATCTATAGCTGCAGTTGTAGATGACCACTTTTCTTCTCCTAAAGCAATTAACAGTGGTATTCCTCAGGGTTCTGTCCTGTCACCCACTCTTTTCCTTTTATTTATTAATAATCTTTTCATTCGCACTTCCTCTCCTATTCACTCCTATGCCGATGATTCACTCTTCATGAAGGATGAACAGCCGGGTTTGCTGCGCCGACTGCCGTTACCAGGTATCGAACCCGGGGCCGGTGGATTCGTAGTCAGCGATGCTAACCACTACACCACCGAAGCGCATATATATATATATATATATATATATATATATATATATATAATATATAATATATTTTTTAACTGCAAACAACACAGTATAATTAACGTAAAGAACGACACTTGTATAGAAGAACGTTCCGCACAAGATGAGGAGAAAGAACGAACAAATGTAGTGGTTAGCATATCTGACCGGCAATCGGAAGATCCCGGGTTTGATTCCCGGGTGGTTACCTCATTTTTCATTTGTTCGTTCTTTCTCCTCATCTTGTGCGGAACGTTCTTCTATACAAGCGTCGTTCTTTACGTTAATTATACTGTGTGTTGTTTGCAGTTAAAATGCATATATGTGCGACATGCGAGAGGTGCCCCCTCAGGGCATTGGTTTCTGCTCGTATGTAGGAGAATTGCGACTTCTGATCAATCGAGGCCCATGGTGTCGTGGTTAGCATATCTGACCGGCAATCGGAAGATCCCGGGTTCGATTCCCGGGAGGTTACCTCATTTTCATTTGTTCGTTCTTTCTCCTCATCTTGTGCGGAACGTTCTTCTATACAAGCGTCGTTCTTTACGTTAATATATATATATATATATATTATATATATATATATATATATATATATATATTATGGTAGTCCTTAAAAATGAACTTTTGAATTGTCACGCTCCCAACCCGAGAAAAGATTGTACTCCTACTAAAGACACTTACGAAGAATTTTTGTGAACCTATTTCTATTATAAGGAGTCGCGCAAAGCCGTTGCACTTCCCAACAAAAGAGCCCCAGTCTGTCCTGGTGCGTTGGTGTTGTAGTGAATACTCTTATTTTAGTTTAAAGATAAATGTTAATTTTACCGTCTTGAATTTCGGAATAGCTATAAATTCATTTTAAATTAGTTACCCATCATAATTCAATTGTAAACCACATTAATACTAATTTTATGTATACTGTATTATTTTATTGTATGTAAACATAATTAATTATATATCACAATTGTCAGTTAATTATTTATATTCAAATAATTATTTTAATCTAATACCATGTCCATTTTGCAAATAAATAATAGAAATCCAAGGGTTATATTTTCCACCTTTGGTACTGTCGCAGTTTCGCCTAACGGACTCAATACGGCTAGTGAGATAATCACTGGTTGGCACTTAACTAGCGGCAGTGCTTATGGCTACATCATCCAGGTTAACCTATACCGGATAGATGCGCTACGGTCCCAAGCCGTAGCTTGCCTAGGCCCAACGACGACGACGACGAAAACCAACAATTGGTGACTCCGGAGTTGGATTCCCCCCTTTTACCCGAACGACTAGGATTAGACTGTAACGTCGTTCGTGCCCATCACCCCCTTCACCCGAGCGACTAGGACCAGACTGTAACGTCGTTCGTGCCCATCACCCCCTTCACCCGAGCGACTAGGATCAGACTGTAATGTCGCTCGTGCCCTCTGCCCCTCACCCCTGCCCGTGCGCTCTGTGCCTGCGCTCGTCTCAACCTCCACTCCTTCGTTGGTAACTTGTCGTCTTGCTTGTACGTCAGCAAGCATAGGAGAAGATGCCTGACGACGCTGGTGCCATCTCCCACTTGAGCGTAAAGCTCCCCGTCTTCTGGCCGGGTGATCCATTTATTTGGTTCCACCAAGTGGAATCACAATTCAACTTGGAAGGATCACCGCTAGCAGGACGAAATACGATCATGTTTTGTCCTCTCTACCAGCGAGCATCATCTCTGAAGTCCGTGACGTCATCGTGTCTACTTCCACGAGTGAGGACCCATACAACGATCTGAAGTCTGCCATCCTGTGCCGCACCACTGTCTCCGAGCGTGAGAAACTACATCAGTTAATCTCAAAAGAAGAACTTGGAGACCGTAAGCCCACTCAAATGCTGAGGGCTATGCAGTGCGCTCTAGGCGAACGCGCACAAACCTTCGATAAGGACATCTTTAGACAGTTGTTCTTGCAGAAACTTCCTCCATCAGCTCAGCGTGTCTTGGCCACTATGGATCCTGCTACTCCAGTTGATAAACTAGCAGAAACTGCCGACAAAGTAGTGGAGATTGACACAGCTCCGGTCAACAACGTGAACACACAATCGGAACTGGAGTTGAAAGTGAAAGAGTTAAGTCAACAACTCAACCACGTTTGTTCTCTGCTACAAAATCAACGGCAAAGAAGCCATTCTCGGTCAAGATTTACGAAGAGGCATCGTTCGAGTTCCGGGAAGATCTGCTTCTACCACTCAAAATTTGGAAAGAAGGCTAGGAAGTGCATCTCCCCTTGCAATTTTTCGTCGGAAAACCCCAGCAGCGAGTCCTAATGGCGTCTAGTACTCGCACTGCCAACCTGTTATTCATAAAGGACAGGAACTCTGGTGTCAATTTCTTGGTCGATACCGGAGCGTCAGTCAGTGTATTCCCTCAAAAATCTGGTCATACGCACTCGGAATCTCCGCCTCTATACGCTGCTAACGGTTCACGTATACCCACGTACGGTACTCAGTCGCGTGAACTAAACTTGGGCCTTCACCGATCCTTCGATTTTCATCTGTGCTCAAGTGCAGCATCCCATAATCGGCGCTGACTTCCTCCAGCATTTCAAACTCCTGGTGGATCTTGACAAGCGACGCTTATGCGACCAGGCCACACTGCTTTCTGTTCTTGCCAAACAGGTTGCCCTTCCGGACGCCTCGAACTCTGCACTTTCCCTCGTTCCCCCTAATTCCATGTACCAGTGCCTTTTCCAGCGATATCCAGGAATTCTTCAACCGATGCAGATGGGTGATACCATTAAGCACACCATTACCCATCACATTACAACAAAAGGTCCCCCTGTGTTTGCAAAACCCAGACGTCTTGCCCCGGACAAACTGAAAGCTGCCAAATCGGAATTCCAGCTTATGATAGATCTTGGGATAATAAGACCTTCCAAAAGCAGTTGGTCCTCTCCCCTACACCTGGTCCAGAAGAAGTCAGGAGACTGGAGACCATGTGGGGATTACCGGTTTTTAAATTCGACAACTCATCCCGGACCGATATCCGGTACCAAATGTCCAAGACTTTACTTCTCTTCTCCACGGCAAATCTATCTTCAGTAAAATAGACCTCGTTAAGGCTTTCCACCACATTCCCGTAGAGCCTTCGGATATTCCCAAGACTGCAGTTTGTACACCATTTGGGTTATTCGAATTTGTGAAGATGCCGTTCGGGCTACGGAATGCTGCGCAAACCTTTCAGAGGTTTATAGATGAGGTCACCAGAGGCTTAGACTTTGTTTATGCCTACATCGATGATTTGCTTGTGGCCAGCTCAACGGAAGAGGAACATAAGGAACATCTTTCACTCCTCTTTCAACGCTTAGAACAATACGGTGTTACTATTAATGCATCTAAGTGTGTGTTTGCACAGCCAACCTTGGAATTTCTTGGTCACACGATTTCGCAGCACGGAATTACCCCCTTCAGGACAAGTGTGACGTGATAAAAAATTACCCTATGCCAAATAATCAGCGTGAGTTACGTCGGTTTCTAGGTTGGTAAATTATTACCACAAGTTCATTAAAACTGTGCCAGTGTTCTTGCTCCTCTACACGCTATGATCACACACAAACGCAAGGTAACGAAATTGGTATGGTGTAGCGATAGTTTACAGGCGTTCGACAATGCCAAAAATGCTATCAATAGTGCATTGTCTCTGTCATTTCCTATCAGTGATGCCCCCCTAACTCTGACGGTCGATGCATCAGATGTTGCGATCGTGGGGTGTTGGAACAAACCATTAACGGTCAACAAGCACCCATCGCGTTTTACTCGAAAAAGCTGCAGCCAGCCCAAACGCGTTATAGTGCTTTCGGACGTGAACTTCTTGCTATTTACTTAAACGTGAAGCATTTTTCAACATTTCCTTGAAGGCCGAGAGTTTTGTGTTTTTACCGACCACAAACCTTTGATCACTGTCTTCAATAAAAACAGCTGTAACCACTCTCCCAGAGTCATCAGGCAACTCGATTATATCTCGCAATTTACCACAGATATCCGCCACATCAAAGGTGTCTTGAACACTCCAGCGGATGCACTTTCAAGAATAGAGTTACTTCTGTTACCCTCAGCTCTACACTGTGGAATGCTATTGCACAGGATCAAGATAAGGATACGGAACTACAAGACCTGCTTAGAGAAGACTCCACTCACTCACTTTCCCTCAAGAAAATGAGTATGCCAGGATTGTCTGTGCCCCTCTATTGCGACGTATCAACAGCTGCTATTCGCCCTTATGTCCCCCCATGTCACAGACAAGCAGTCTTCACGGATCTTCATAAGCCCTCCCATCCTGGTATCCGTGCTTCGCAACACCTGGTTACCTCTCGCTTTGTTTGGCCCTCGATGCGGAAGGATGTCAAACATTGGACCAAAACGTGCCTTGCCTGCCAGCGTGCCAAAGTCCAAAGGCACACCAGGTCCCCCTTTGACGCATTTCCGCCCCCATCCCAGCGATTTGAGGTAATTCATGTAGACATTGTTGGCCTCTTCCAGTGATTCAAGGCCAACGTTATCGCTCACCTGTCTCGACCGCTTTTCCAGATGGCCTGAAGCCATCCCACTTCCTGATATCCAAGCGGACACTGTTGCAAGAGCCTTTCTTCATGGATGGGTATCAAGATTTGGATTGCCGACAAAAGTCATCACTGACCAAGGTCGCCAATTTGAGTCTTCGCTTTGGAAGAAGTTTACCAGCTTGTTGGGTACAGTACATGCGCATACCTGTGCGTATCATCCGCAAGCTAACGGCCTCGTCGAACGCTTCCATCGCCAGCTGAAGTCATCTCTTATGTGTCACGAAGACTCCCATTGGATGGATAAGCTTCCACTCGTGTTGCTTGGTATTCGCTCTGCATTTAAGAGTGATCTGAAGACTACAGCGGCTGAACTAGTCTATGGAACAACACTGCGGCTACCAGGTGGCTACTTCACTGCAGGGGATAAGTCATGTGATCCTACGGAATTCGCTCAAACACTTTCCTCTCACATGCAGTCCCTTCAGCCTGTTCCCCCTCGATTGACTAGCCAACAGAACATCTTTGTTTCCCCAGCCCTCCAATCTTGCACCCACGTTTTCGTTCGTGTACCTCTCCCAAAACGGCCTCTCCAATGTCCATATGACGGGCCCTATGAAGTTCTCCGACGTACGCGCAAATCATTTCTCATCCAGCGCGGTTCCAAGGTCGACAAGGTTTCTATCGATCGTCTTAAGCCTGCGTTTTTGGAATCAACCTTAAGCGAGGTACATGTAGCTACCAAAAAGGTCCAGGGAAAATCTGTGTCGTTCGGAACTCTTTGAACTTCCTCTCTGGTGGGGAGTGTGTAGTGAATACTCTTATTTTAGTTTAAAGATAAATGTTAATTTTACCGTCTTGAATTTCGGAATAGCTATAAATTCATTTTAAATTAGTTACCCATCATAATTCAATTGTAAACCACATTAATACTAATTTTATGTATACTGTATTATTTTATTGTATGTAAACATAATTAATTATATATCACAATTGTCAGTTATTATTTATATTCAAATAATTATTTTAATCTAATACCATGTCCATTTTGCAAATAAATAATAGAAATCCAAGGGTTATATTTTCCACCTTTGGTACTGTCGCAGTTTCGCCTAACGGACTCAATACGGCTAGTGAGATAATCACTGGTTGGCACTTAACTAGCGGCAGTGCTTATGGCTACATCATCCAGGTTAACCTATACCGGATAGATGCGCTACGGTCCCAAGCCGTAGCTTGCCTAGGCCCAACGACGACGACGACGAAAACCAACAGTGTGTTCGGTTCTGTCGGAAACTGAATTCTTGTTTTTTAATATAGCGGTTAATGAACTTGTTCAAGTTAAAACATTACATATGTTATTTATTTTATCAATGTCATTATTTATAGTTATTTTTATTACAATTAGTTCAATGAACATAATGTAACCAAGAAATATATAAACATTTAAAAAATTAAAATACATTCTTCCACTTATTAATAGTGATGAACATTTCGTAAATCTAAGTCATCATTTATTAATTTCATAATTATATAATGGCACCATAGTCTGCATGTATGATATTTACTTAATCGAAAGTACATCACTAACAAGTCACGTGTAAATTCAGTAAGCATTCCATTCTCATGGTAAAGTGAATATTTGCGGATTATCAAGGGAGTTTTGTTTATGTTGTGGATGTATTAATATCAACAATTATGAGTCGGAGATCATTATTTGGTTATTGACTTTTATTGTGTGAGTTATCTAATCGGAATTTTTATTCATTTCAGCGTTATTAAGTAGTTTTCACAATATCAAAGATTAAACCTAACACTCGAGGACAGGACAAACTTATAGGGGCAAAATTGCCTTCGAATGGTGAAGTGTTATCAGTATTCCTCCATCTTCACCAAAATGAAAAAAGAACTGTAAAAGATAGTTTGAAAGAGGTACTTCTGGACGTAGAAAAGTTTTGGAATCGAGCGCGAATTCCTATCCAACGCACAGGCCACTCAATGGAAAAGTTAAATAAATTATTTGTTAAGTGGCGGAGACTAAAGAAAAGCATGAAGAGGAGGTCAGAAACGCAGATCAAGAACGAAGAGGAATTCACGAGAGAATCAAAAAACCTTTTTGATATCGCTCATGAAAACGCACTTGCCATGATAAAACTTCCTGAAGATCGAGCTTTCTTGTTGGCTCAAAGAGAACCTGGTCGCAAAGGATCTATGGATGGGATTGATATGGTCCTTGTTCAGAAGGAGGAAGCGGCTATCAAGCGGAGGCTCAAATATGCGGAATATCAGGCTGCTGTGGCTTCCTGGGACAAAACAAAAACCTCAACTGCACATTTGGAAAGCTCTTCCAGTGAAAATAACAGTAGTGTTTCCAGTGATGCCGAGAAATCGGGTACAGAGAAGGAAGAATTCGGTGCAGTAGCAGGTGGTTCTTCACATCCAAAGCGTCGACGTGCAACGAACACTATCATGACTCCTAATCTAGCATCAACCCTTGATCGCACGAATGTTAGTGATCGCTCAGCAGCCTTCGTGTTGGCAGCTACTGCACAGGGACTTGGTCATGACGTATCGGAGCTAGTTATTAACCGTTCTAGTGTGAGGCGGTATAGACAGCAGCATCGCTCTTTAACGGCTCAACACATAATGGAAGAGTTCAACACTGACTGTCCTATCATTATTCATTGGGATGGAAAAATTCTCCCGGACCTCACTGGTCGAGCCAACGTCCATCGTCTCCCTGTCTTAGTCTCCAACAAAGACACGTGTCAGCTCCTTGGTGTTCCAAAACTCTCTTCCGGAACAGGAGAAGAGCAATCTCAAGCTATTGTGAACCAGCTCCAAAAGTGGGGGCTTGAGCAGTCCGTTGTTGGGATGAGTTTTGACACTACCGCTTCAAATGCTGGCCATCGCGCAGGAACTTGCGTTCTCCTCGAGCAAACACTAGGGAAAAACCTCCTGCATTTTCCATGCCGTCATCATATTATGGAATTGGTGTTTGGAGCTGTTCTCGGGTCTTATTTTGAAGCACCTTCTGGCCCTCAAGTACCTTTATTCATGCGCTTCAAGAAGTTTTGGCCTCAAATTGATCAGTCCAGATATAAGACGGCTGCAGATGACATCGACAACGAAGAGGTCATTAACTTCTTTTGCTTGCAAGATGCTACAGGAAGGAACAGTTCGAGATCTACAGATCTACAGAACCTAAGGCTAACAAAGACCCTAAGATCCACTCTAAGGTTAGCCCGAGAGAAAGGAAAGAGTAGGAGGTTAAGAGAAGAGAAGAGAATAAGGGGTTAAGTAAGGAGGAACACCTATCACTCGTGGGTTAACATTCATTCAGAAAAAGAGGAAAAAGACTCACCACCATCATCCGCCGGCCACTGCCGACAAGTCAGAAAAATAGTCGGAGAGAATAGGAGAGGGGTGAAAGATATAAAGAAGTAAAATAAGAACGCTTACAAACCATGCAAACACAGTCTTAGCTCTCAGTCATACCATGCAAACTACAAACATGCAAGAAAAAGAGTTACAGACATGCAAAGTAAGGAGAGGATAAGAAAAAAAAAGTAGGCAAAGTTAAACAAAAAGTGGGTTAGTTTACGCTACGAGCTACATCTACGTTCATGTTAGTCTAATTTTTTTTTTTTTTTAATTTTATTGCTGGCATCACACGCTGGCATGTCACAAGCTGGCATTAATCGTCAACAGACTCATCCTCGACCAACACCCCCAGAGCTCCTGTGACTAATTGTTTTTTTATTTTAAACAACGTTAATATTTTTAAAATGCCTATCTAAACGGTTCTTAAACATAACGCTGGTAGAATGAACGACTGACGCGGGAAGATTATTCCATTTATCAATTACTTTAAAGGTAAAGAAGTTTTTAGCGATATTAGTAATGAAACGTCTACCACGCAACTTAAATCCGTTATTATATTGGATATTATATATTATATATCACTGGGGAACAAAAAAAAAAATTTTTTTCTTGGTGCCTGAGATTTTAGACCTTATTCTGGATATTTTCATGCCACTGATTCAGAAAATATCATCCATTTTGTTCTAGCAGCTCTAGTTTTTGAGATATTGCATACGTCATTACCTACTTTATTACCCTTCTGGAACGGTATTATGAGTTGCTCGTAAATCTAAATGCATCTGTATAATTAAATTGTAGCTATGATTTTGCTGATGTTGCTGTTTTGCATGTGTATTGTACATGTACTAACGTGAATTCTTTCCTGTTACAAGTGTTGACATGGCTTCATCACGAAGAAAGTGTTTAAATCATCCAGATGTGTTTTGTTTTATCTGCGGAGAGTACACGTTCATTGAACAGAGAAAAACTATTACTGATTTTGTGAAAAAAGCTTATTTTGCCTATTTCAAAGTACAACTAGGGGACCAAGATAAGCCATGGGCTCCTCATGTTGTGTGTAAAACGTGTACGGAGCATCTGCGGCAATGGACCAACGGAAAGAGGAGGTGCCTGAAATTTGGTATACCCAGTGGCGGTTCCTCATATGGGCAATATGGGCAGCCGCACAGGGCGGCATTTGTGGAGGGGCGGCATGAGCGCCTGCAAAAAAAATAAATATAAAAATAAGAATAAATAAATAAAGAAATAAATAAAAATAAAAAATAAAATAAAATAAATAATAAAAGATCAATAAATATATTTTTATTAATAAAAAACCATCTATTGCATTTTCCATAAACCTTCCCATAAAAGACCTAAACAATGCAAAATGCTTCCAGATTAATATTATTGGGAATAAAGGCCCATACTTTAACATATGTAATGTTATTTTTCTGGGTTTGGTTAAATAGTGAAATGTATATTATTTATTACAGAACGAATCTTCACACTAAGCCACTAAGGTCTGTCAAATAACCGCAAATGGATAAGAAGAGGTCAAAGCTATCAGGTGCTCAGTTTAGAAAAAAGAGGAAAGAAGAAGAGGAGAAACGAGCAAAAGATAAAGGTATAGAGCTATGTCATCTACTCTTCACTGCTATATTGCACTGCTATTTTGTGATATAGCTTTCTGAGTCATTTGAAGTGTACTATTATGTATATAATTAGCCATTAACCAAGGAGGTTGTATTATTCATTTGTTTCCTATTCTAAAAGTTTAATAAATTGTGCTTAATAACATGTTAAATTAATTGTACTAGCCTATTCATGCATTGGTCTGTTATGTTCTATTTTACTATTTGCAGGGGCACTTTTGAAATATTTTGGAACACCCTCTGCCACTAGCCAGGATGAGAAGCCGTCTACTTCTGCCATTATTGAGGCTGAGGAGCCATCTACCTCCTCAGCCTCACATATGTCTCCACAAATGCAGTCTGATCCTGAGGATGAAGACCCATTTGCTTCTACTTCTCCCCGGCAGGACTCTTCAGGTGAATTTGTGTGCACATATGTCTGTGAGTGTGTGCGTGTGTGTGTATGTGTATGTGTGTGCATCCCTGCAAAGCATTTTGCAAACAGTTATAAATTATAATGTTATTATCACTGGGTCTGGGTTACTGGGTATGTGTGGTGTTTCACCACCATAATTCCATAACACCACCACCATAACAAAGTGCTGTGAATAATGTGTTATCTAACTTAGGTGTGTATATTAATGAGTAATGCTCTTGTTCTTTCTATTAGAAATGCCTGGAGCAGAATCGCCTCCTGAGGATGAGTCTCTGTCCACCGACCCTGCTAACTGGCCTTCAGTTCTGACTGAGAGAATTCGGACACAACTGGTTTCCAGGGGACCAAGTCAAGTACCATCTGACTTTGTATTCCCTAGAAACGACAGTGACGGAAGAAGTTTCCACCATCAATACTTCAGGAAGTCATTGGTTAGTGGGGAAAATATAACCAGAAGTTGGTTGGTCTATTCCTTAAAAAACAACAGCCTTTTCTGTTTCTGTTGTACATTATTTTCCAAGAGGAAAATAAATTTAACAAGTTTGGGACTCTCGGACTGGAAGCATGCAAGCTCATTGCTCACATCACATGACAACAGTTCAGAACACCTAAATTCTATGAAAATCTGGAAAGAACTGGCAGTGAGGATGAGAAAGGGGGAGACCATTGACAAGCAGGAGATGGCACTTCTGGAGGCTGAGAAGTTGAGATGGAGAGCGGTGCTGACACGTCTCACTGCTATTGTGCATTCTCTGGCAGTTAGGAATTTGGCACTAAGGGGACATACAGAAAAATTGTTCTCACCATCAAATGGCAATTTTCTGAAAGAAGTTGAACTGATGGCACAATTTGATCCTATAATGCAAGAGCACATTAACCGTGTCCAAAAAGGGACCTCCAGTCACACCAGCTACCTCGGCCACCACATACAAAACGAACTCATTGATTTGTCGAGCAGCAAGACCATTTCAGCAATGGTGAGCGACATCAAACAATCAAAGTTTTTTTCAATAATTCTAGATTGCACTCCAGATATCAGCCACACTGAACAGTTGTCAGTTGTGATTCGGGTTGTGTCACTGGAGGGGAAGCCCCATATAAAGGAACATTTCATGGGGTTTTTGGAGGCAGAGGAGTCCACTGGTCAACATTTGGCATCTCTGATTCTGAAGAGACTGGAGGAGCTAAAAGTTCCTTTCATGGACTGTAGAGGACAATCATACGACAACGGGGCCAACATGAGGGGAAAAAACATGGGTGTTCAATCCAGGCTCCTAGAAATTAATCCCAGAGCTCTGTTTGTTCCATGTGGGGCTCATTCTCTGAATTTGCTTGTGGCCGATGCTGCTAAGGGATCTATTGATGCCACAAGTTACTTCGGCATCTTGCAGAAGCTTTACAACTTGTTTTCAGCCTCCACACAACGATGGGCCATTTTGAAAAAACATGTGAACATCACATTGAAGATGTGGTCTGATACAAGGTGGGAAAGCAAGATCAAGAGTGTGGAGCCCCTGAGATATCAGGCAGCTGCAGTGAGAGATGCACTGATCGAGGTGAGGGACCACACCAAAGACTCTGTAATAAAGGTCGAGGCTCAATCTCTGTCAGAGGAGGTTGGGTCATACCGCTTCGCCATTTGTTCAGTGGTGTGGCATGACCTGTTGTGCCAAATTCAGCATGTGAGCAAGCAGATGCAGTCTCCTAGCATGCACGTTGATGTTGCAGTAAATCTCCTAAAAAAAACAGAGAGAGGTCTCCGCAATTACAGGGCAACAGGTTTTGTGGCTGCACAAATGGCAGCCACAGATATCTGTGAACAAATGAATGTGGAGGCTGTGTTAAAACAAAAACGGCTGAGGTCCACAAAGCGGCACTTCTCCTATGAAGCATCTGATGAGCCCTTGATTGATGCTTTGAAGAAGCTGGAGGTGACATTTTTCAATGCAGTGGTTGATGCTGCAACATCAGCCATTCAGGAAAGATTTTCCACGTTGGAAATTGTGGGAGAGAAGTTTGGAGTGCTGACACATTTCCAAAATCTCACATTTGAGGAGCTGACAGAACAATGTGTGAACCTTAGTACTACACTACACTTTAAGGGACAATCTGACTTGGATGGCAGAGAGCTTGCACAGGAGCTGAAGAACTTGCCTGACTTGCCATCAAAGACCATATCCTTGCTTGAACTGCTGACATTTATCCATGAAAGGGAGCTCTCTGAAATATATCCAAATTTGTGGACTGCTCTCAGAATTGGTCTTACTCTTCCAGTCACTGTTGCTGAAGCAGAGAGGAGCTTTTCAAAGCTGAAGCTCATCAAATCCTACCTGAGGTCAACTATGTCACAGGAACGCCTTACCGGTCTGGCCATCATCAGTATAAATCATACAATTGCTGAGCAGATTTCATATGATGATTTAATTCATGACTTTGCATCAAGGAAGGTAAGAAGAGTCAGGCTTTAGATGGCAGTTGTGCTGTGGTGCAATTTATTTTGTTTCTTGTTCAAAGTGTAGCATAATAATTACCCTCTCTTAAGTGTCTTATTCTATTTATGTGATAGAGCATTTGTACAATTTAGAAATTTGATTCTCTAGTTTATTTATGGCAGTTGTGCAATTTAATTTGTATTTTTCCTGTTCATAGTATCATAATTACATTCTCTTAAGTGAGTTATTCTATTTACGTGATGAAGGATTTGTAAAATTCAGAAATTTGAGTCTTTGTTTTGGTTCTGAAGTTCCAACAATTAGTCCAATAAAAAGTTATTTTGTGAAAGAGTTATGTCTGTCCTTTATTTTGGGGGGATTCGAATGTGTGTGTGTTGGCGAACAGGGGGGGGGCGCTGAAGGTGAGGTTCGCCCAGGGCGTCATGTAAGCTAGGACCGCCACTGGGTATACCAATGGTATGGAGAGAACAGAGAAACCACAGTGATGACTGTTACTTTTGTTTGGTGAATATAAAGGGCATCAATGGACGTAACCGGAGTAAATGGACGTATCCTGACATAGACTCAGCTAGACGGCCTGTTTCACATTCAGATGAGATACCTGTCCCATCATTCAGCCATCTTCCAGAGCTCCCTCAAGAAGATGATGAATCTGCTACTGACAAAGAAAGCATATGTGGGCAAAATGACAGTGATTTCGAAGGACCGTCATCAGTTGCAGAAGGTTTTAGTTAACACGAATTAAACGACCTCATAAGGGACTTAAGTCTTTCGAAGAAATCGTCTGAATTGTTAGCTTCCAGGCTGGGAGAAAAAAATTTACTGCTGCCGGGAACCAAAATCACGTTATATCGCGACAGAGAAAAGGATTTACTGCCCTTCTTCTCAAAAGAGAACGATTTAGTTTTCTGCAACAATGTGCGCGGATTGCTGATGAAAATGGGCATATCGGAATACACACCAAGTGAATGGCGGTTATTCATAGATAGCTCCAAACGGAGCCTAAAATGTGTTCTTCTACACAACGGCAACAGATACAGATCAATCCCAATTGGTCACTCAGTCGGTATGAGAGAAGAACACGGGACAGTCGCCCTAGTCCTAGAAAAGATATCATACCGAGACCACCAATGGGTGATCTGTGTGGATCTGAAGATGGTGAATTTTCTCCTGGGCCAGCAGAGCGGGTACACCAAGTACCCGTGCTTTATATGTCTCTGGGACAGTAGAGCTAAAGATGAACACTGGGTGAGAAGACAGTGGCCTCTGAGAGAAAACATGGTGGTTGGAGAAAAAAATATCATCAAAGAAGCTTTGGTTGACAGAGAAAGGATCATATTGCCACCACTGCACATCAAACTAGGTTTGATGAAACAATTTATAAAGGCTTTGAACAGAGATGGGACGTGTTTTGGCTACATATGTAGAAAATTTCCTGCGCTGAGCATGGAAAAACTGAAGGCAGGTATTTTCGATGGACCGCAAATCCGGGAACTCATGAAAGACCCGCGTTTCCAAGATTCAATGGACAACATTGAGGCACGTGCGTGGTCATCGTTTAGTATGGTTGTGAAGAATTTCCTTGGGAACTATAAGGCCGATAACTACGGTGACTAGTGGAGAATATGCTCTCTTCTTTTTGTAAACTTGGCTGTAAAATGAGCATCAAACTGCATTACCTCCACAGTCATTTGGATCGTTTCCCAGATAACCTCGGTGATCTAAGCGAGGAACAGGGTGAACGATTTCACCAAGAACTAAGGACCATGGAAGAACGGTACCGCGGACGATGGGATACTCACATGATGGCAGATTACTGCTGGAGCATCCAACGCGAATGTCCTGGCACATCTCATCGCAAGAAATCTCAGAAACGCGGTTTATGTGAGATGTCTCAATGAAAGAACTTTTTTTGCCGTTCGTGTCTCAAGCTTGTTTGAATTTAATAAATATTTTTCGTACCTTATGCTTGTTTGATGTTAATACACTATTTTCGCTGACATTCATCATACTTTTGTATTCAATTGACAACAACAGTGATTGCCAGTCAGCAATTATATAATATTATATACATTATATAGAAATATATATAGATATATATCATATCTTGATAAGCAGAGCTGATGGAGAAAAACTAATGTCATTTTTAGAATCAGCGACCTCAATATACCCAGAAACAGGTCTAACATCTAAGTCACCAAAAGTTGTGTTCCCCAGTGAATTATCGAAAGTGAACAATTTGTCAAAATTTACATTATCGAAGTTATTAACGATTTTGAAAACTTCAATAAGCTCCCCCTTAATCTCCTAGTTTCGAGTGAATACAGGTCTAACTCTTTAATCCTATCTTCATAAGCTTGTTACGCAATGACGGAATTAGTTTCGTGGCACGACGTTGAACCCTTTCTAAGTTCTAACCTATCAATATCCTCACGCAAGTACGGGCACCAAAACTGAACGGCATATTCTAAATGAGGCCTGACTAGGGACTTGTAAAGGGGCAATATAATATCCTTCGATTTAAATTCGAAATTACGCGCTATGAAGCCTAACATCCTATTAGCTTTTGCGCAAGACTCCAGGCACTGGTTCCTAACCTTTAAATCCTTAGATACGCGTACGCCTAAATCTACTTCTCGTCAACGCTCGCTAACTCCCTATCATCCATCGTGTACGTGTAATTATTGTTGCGAGAACCTATATGCAAAACTTTACATTTGTCTACGTTAAATTGCATCTGCCACTTATCTGTCCACTCCATAATCCTATTTACATCGTCTTGGAGCCTATTACTATCGTCCTCGTTAACAACCTTACCGCCTATTTTAGTATCGTCCGCGAATTTTGACACGTTACTAGTCAATCCTACATCTATGTCGTTAATGTAAATTACGAATAGCAATGGGCCTAACACTGAACCCTGTGGGACACCGCTACCTACATCTAACCACCCCGATTCACTACCATTAACTACGACCCTCTGTCTCCTAGCACGAAGCCATTCTTCTAACCAGTTAGCTACCTGACCGCGTATACCGTGCGCTTTGACCTTCGCAATTAGTCTCCTATGCGGAACTGTATCGAACGCCTTTTTAAAATCTAAATAAATAACGTCAGCTGCTCTATGCCTATCGTATTCGCGCACTATTTCGTTATAAAATTCTAACAAATTAGTTAAACAAGACCTATGGCGTCGAAACCCATGCTGACTACTATTAATCAAATCTCTACTTTCTAAGTGATCGATGATACGATCCCTAACTACGGATTCCAAAAGTTTACCGACAATTGACGTTAAGCTAATGGGCCTATAATTGCTAGCTACTGCGCGGTCGCCTTTTTTAAAAATAGGCGTGACGTTAGCTAATTTGAAGTCTTCAGGAATAATCCCCGTTTCGAGTGACTCATTAAAAATCTTCGTTAAGGGGCCTACGATAACGTCTTTCAAATGTCTGGGATAAAAAGCGTCAGGGCCTGGAGCCTTGCTAACTTTTAGCTATCGATATAATGCGCAATCTCAGCCTCGTAAACAGTTATTTCATCCAAAATAGTCTCGCTACTAAATGGAACGATATCGTCCACGTCGGGGACATTATTTACGTCTTCTACGGTAAAAACTGTCGCAAAAAAGTTATTAAAATACCCGCCATCGCCTGAGCGTCAGAAGCCAAAGCGCCATTAACATCCACTAGAGGGCCTATGTTATCTTTTACCGGCTTACGATTATTAACGTATTCAAAAAACTTTTTTGGATTATGTTTACTATCCGCAGCTATAAGTATCTCTAAATTACGCTTGGCATTCCTAACTGATCTTTTAACCTGACGTCTAAGCTCGATATATCTATTAAAGTTAGCTGCCGTGCCATTGCGCTTATTAAGTCTATACGCTCTATTACGCTCGTTTATGAACTCGCCTATTTCCCTAGTCCACCACTTCGGCCTACCACGATTTCTAGCGCGCTTGGGCCTACGAGGAATAAACTCCCTTTCAATATTCCTAAAACTTTCTTTAAACGCCACCCAACGCAAATTTGTGTCATTACCCATAAATAAGTTATCCCAGTCCACTACTCTCATCCTATCCGCAAAACTATCAAAATTAGCCCTACGAAAATCAGGGACTTCTATTACGTTACTATCCTGAGTGTTTTCTATCAATAAATTAAACCTAAGAATTTGATGATCACTACATCCTAAACTCTCGCCTTCTTCTAAACCTTCGACTATATTCTCGCCGTTCGTCATCACCAAATCTAAAATATTGTCACCGCGCGTTGGTTCGTAACATCTGTCGTAAAAAGTTATCTTCCATAAACTCAACCAATCTCAAACCCTCCTCATTACCAGTAAAAGTCTCATAATTAACATTAGGGCAGTTAAAGTCTCCGACAATTATACTATTCCGATTGTCAATAAAATTACCAAGAAGTGAGTAAAATCTAGTATCTGTATCGAGGGGTTGAACGGGAGGTCTATACTCTAAAACAACAAAAAATTAAAACTAATACTACGCGCCCTAACTTCAACACATATCGCATTAATTGCTGCCGGAAAATCTAACTTAACCTCGATAGCCCTAAGGGAATTACGAATGTACAGCAAAACGCCTCCACCAAACCTATGTAACCTATCATTAGAAGAGAGTTTAAAACCCGGTATATCAAGTCCCCCAACAAGTCCCGAGTCACGGTATTTAACCAAGTTTCAGTGATAGCAACTATATCATAGTTGCGGAATAAATTATCGCCTTAAATTATTTAATTTATTTCTAATACTACGCGCGTTACAATAAAAGACGTTTAAGTTATTTTTTACCACGGGCCCGCGTTTTAAACTATTTATCACGTCGGGCCCGCGTTTCCCGGACCCACAACGTTTAAAGAAGGCTTCGACCTATACAGCTTTCGCACGTTTTCGTCTATTAACCTACCTAGCCTAGCATTACCTATTTCATTAAAGCACCCCATCTTTTATAAAAAGGCTAGGATCACTGAATTCGACCACAGCTTTACGAAGGGTACATTTTCCTCAGCACAAATCTCTTCTAATTTATTATTCAAAAATATTGTTTTTGACGTAATCCTAAGACCCACCCGTGCCTAGGGGTAATACCTAGAACTAAAGACCTATCTGACCTCGCCTTCAGGGACCTAATTAACCCCCTATATCTCTCCAAAAGGTCAGGCACTCTCGTATCGGGCCTATACGAGTCGTTGCCTCCTACCATCGTCACCAACACTGAGTGACGGGAGGCAACGTCAATCCTATCCACTTCGTCTCTAACTCTGTCAACCCTGGCCCCTGGGAGACAGACCCTCCTCCTCTTGGTTGGATGCCGTTCAACGAACTCTTTGTCCATGTGGCGCACTAAAGTCCCCAAATTAAAATAGTTTCCCCCTCATTCACGTCCCTTTCCAAATGGGCGAAAGGGTTCGAAACCTCGATAGGGGGGGGATTCCTATCACCTAACGTACGCGGCCTAGCTCCACCCTTAACCTCTCTATATCCCTCGCTATCTACTACTCTCGGACTAACCTTAACCCTTCCTCAACTCTATCCAACCTTCCCGACAAGCTACCTAAACTAGAAACTAGGTTACGCACCTCACCCTTCAAATTACTAACGTCTTCAACGTTAGTATTGGTTCGGCTTCCGTCAACCGTAGCCCTACCCTGCCCTCATCAAGCGTTGCAAGTCTTTCGGTTACCTCACGTACACTGCGTTTTATGTCAACTAATTCCTCCATGAACTCGCAAAAGAAACAAACTGATCTATCGGTAATCGCCATAGGACCGCCGTTATAATCCTTAAATTCCGAATACCACCGGTTTACCCTACACCTACACCTCACACGACGCTTTCTGCGACGGCATCGCGCAGTTAAAAATTAGTTTAAACCGTCACAGGTATAAGTTAAATTAAGCCGGCACGTATGAAAACTTCTAAATCGCTAAAAACCACTAACATTCAATTACTTAACTATAACAACGTGAATTAAACGCAAGTATATAAAATTCAAAACTGTCCAAAAGTAAAATTCTCAGCAATATCAAGTAGATGCAATATCAGAGAGCTCAGGAAATGCGTCCGTTCAGAATTCCTGGAGCTGGCACTTCTTTTCTTGGGGGTCCATAACTCTTGGGATGGAAAAGAAATTCGCTTTAAAACTCCAGGAGCTATACATCACACCCGATGGATGGCTAAGGTTCTCTACTCCATCAAGGTATGGTTGTTTCAGAGTCAATTTCAACTAACTACCAAAGAAGAAAGGGCCCTAAACGAAATTTCTTTCTTTGCTGTCCGAATTTACATGAGAGCATGGTTTCGTGCTTCTGTTTCTGTATCTGCTCCGCATGAAGACCTTATTCTCCTTAAGAAACTTCAAAGATACCCAAATAAGATCATCGCAGAAGCTGCCATTAGAAAATTCAGCTCACATCTCTGGTATCTGTCAGAGGAAATGCTGCCCCTTGCATTATTCGACGAAGACGTTCCCGTAAGCGTTAAGCGTGAGATGGTTCAGGCCATGAGGACCAAAGAAGGAAGTGATGATCGTCCAAAGCGGATCGAGCTTCCACATAATGCTCAGGTCAGCATTGTTGACTTAACATCGAAAAACTCAGTTAAGTTTTTCAGAAGTTTGGACATTTCAGACGAATTCCTTAATGAAGATCCTGTATTCTGGACTGTTAATGATAGTTACAAATATGCATGTAGCATTGTGAAAGGTATAAAAGTTGTTAATGATAATGCTGAACGAGCAGTGGCCCTCATTGAACAGTTTAATTGCCGATTAACTCTCAACGAGGAGCAACTGCAGTATCTGATGCAGGTTGTCGCTAATCATCGTCGAAAATATCCTGACAGCAGAAAATGCACACTTGAGTCCAATATTCAATAACACTTTTTTTGTAATATGAAAAATATGTTGCTTTGGTTTCTCGTAACATTAAAAATATTTTGTTTTTATTTCTTGTAATATGAAGAATATATTGTTTTTGCTTATGTTTTGGGATGTTATGTTTTTTTGGAAAGAACGCTTAGTTTTATGATCCTACTTTACATGGAGATTTATTTAAATTTTGGTAGCATATTTGAGATACCGCGAAGATTACTTATGTTTATTTTCTTAAAGTATTCATCATTTATATTGTTTTATTAGTCATCTTTTATTTTAGTTTCCGTTGGATAAAATTTTAAAAAATTACCCATAAAATACAAAACTTTATTAAGCCTGCGCAACCCCTAAATATTCTCTAAAATAGAAGAAACTCTATGAGATAAGTTCATTCACTCAAGAGTACCTAACTATGGGTTGGGAGCCTGGAAAATTTAATATCGAAATTTTTTTATATTTGTAAGAACCACCCTAATATTATATATATATATATGTATATATGTAAAGAACGACGCTTGTATAGAAGAACGTTCCGCACAAGATGCGGAACGTTCTTCTATACAAGCGTCGTTCTTTACATTAATTATACTGTGTGTTGTTTGCAGTTAAAATGTATATATGTGCGGCATGCGGAAGGTGCCCCCTCAGGGCATTGGTTTCTGCTCGTATGTAGGAGAATTACGACTTCTGATTAATCGATTAATCGAGGCCCATGGTGTAGTGGTTAGCATATCTGACTGGCAATAGGAAGATCCCGGGTGGTTACCTCATTTTTCATTTGTTCGTTCTCCCTCCTCATCTTGTGCGGAACGTTCTTCTATACAAGCGTCGTTCTTTACATTAATTATACTGTGTTGTTTGCAGTTAAAATGTGTTTGTATATATATATATATATATAGGGCGTCCCATAAGTCTGGAACCATAGGGTAAAATAAGTAATTCATGTTTTTCCGTTTATGCAAGTGCCCATGATGTCTGAGTAAGGAAGAACGCATCCAGGTAATTCTGCTCGTAGGAAATCGGAGTCAGAGGGAGGTCGCTGAGAAATTTAACAGATTGCATCCGGACCGCACGCTGATAACACACAGCTGTGTCGGCAAACTTGTAGCAAAGTTCAGGGAAACGGGATCCATAGGAGATAAACCACGCAGTGGACCTCCGAGGACATCCACGGACGATGACACAGCCGCTACCATCCTCGCTCATTTCACAAACAGTCCCCAAAAGTCTCTTCGGCGGTTGTCCGCTGAGACAGGAGTGTCGAAAAGCAGCATCCACCGCATTCTTCAAGCACACAAATGGCATTCTTACAAACTTCAAATCCTGCAGAAATTAAGCGAAGATGATCCAGATCGACGGATGGAATTTTGTGAATGGGCTTCGGAACAATGTGCTCAAAATGCCAATTTCCCGTCCACCATTCTGTTCAGTGATGAGGTTGTTTTTTACGCAAATGGTGAGGTGAACCGACAGAACACCCGCTACTGGTCGCAAGACAACCCTCACTGGTTTTCAAAGGAACAAAGTGTCGCTCGTGTGATGGTATGATGCGGCATTTGGAAAGACCGTATCATAGGCCCCTTCTTTTTTGATGACACTGTCACAGGAAACGCCTACTTGCGTATGCTCAACGAGAAAGCATTCCCCAGTGTGTCTTTGAACACAGATGGGGATTTCCCAACATGGTTCCAGCAGGATGGTGCTCCTGCCCATTACAGCATCCGGGTAAGAGAGTGGCTGCACTGACAATTCCCTGGTCATTGGATAGGACGTCGAGGGCCCGCGTAGTGGCCAACGAGGAGCCCCGATCTCACCCCGTTGGATTTTTATCTCTGGGGTTGCTTGAAGGCGTTGGTCTACGCGGAGAAAATTCAGTGTTGCACATTTGTGGGAGCGCATCGATATTGACGCACGTAACATCACTCCTGATACCATTCGCCGTGTTTGCCGACTGGATATCTCGTCTGCATTCGTGTATCAATAATAATGGTGGACACATTGAACACGTTGGCGAATAAAAGCCGTTTTTATCATTTTGCCCTATGGTTCCAGACTTATGGGACACCCTGTATATTAAAATCACGCGGACAACCTTATAATGAAACGAACCCATTAGTAGACGAATTTGATTTCAGGATATTGCGATTTTTTCTTAAAAATACTTATTAACTGAACTAAACAAAACAATAAACTAATTATTAACTAAGTGACTAACAGTAAAAGAACTATAAGAGAAAACAGTTTATTAATAGTAATTAGTAATAGTAGTTTCGACACTTCACATGTGTTTCAGCTGAACAATGAAGTAGCTAAAGACGACTGAAGTTCTTAAATACTGGCGTGACTTATGAACACCCTTATCGGCCGATTAAATCTATAATTTACTTTTGATAAGTTCGAGTTTGGAAGAGTTTCAGTTAACGCTAGAAGGATGGAAATTTTGAAAGGCGGCAGAGGGTCAAAATGATAAATCATATTTATTAAAAGGACACGCAAAGAACACGCAAAAATGGGTCAAATTCACCGTTCGTCCTTCTTGCGTTAAAGGAGACTCGACTATTACTATTTTGATGTAATTACTGGAATTAAGAACTATTTTCCTTTCATTCCAATTGAGTGAATAATAATAATAATAATAATAATAATAATAATGTGCTTAAACATTGCAATCGATGGATTTATTAGAAAATCTGACGTCTTTTTTGTGTGCTCCTTCGATCACTTTTCCAAACTTTACCAGTTAGTCTGATAGTTTTTATTACAATGATTACGAGGGATTTTGTACGAATTAATAAATATTACAATTTACAATTTTTGTCGTTACATTAAGTTACATTTAAGTATTAATTAATTTAAAATACATAAATGAACTAATAGATAAAAATTTGACACTGAATTTAAATCAGTGCCAAGTCACTAAAATCATTGTAAAACTATTTATTTTTTATTTATTTATAAATGTATTTATAAAATAAATATTAGAATATTACAATTTCTGTTACGTTACAATAATACAATATTACAGTTTATGTTACAGGTGTTGTTTAGCCGATCAGCCCACCCTGATCGAGCAAGCCGGTGGCACGCGGGTAACCTATCGCTCTCTCGGGAGTGGACCAGAGGTTCAACGCACGTGACGTTGTGTTGTGTTCTATGTTGTGCTAGAGTGGTACAGTCTGTCATAATGTGTTCAATTGTTTGTTTTATGTTAGTAATATGATAATACTGTCAAGTGGACTACAGGGTGATTCAAAAGTCAGGTTACATAGGGCTTTTCTGTTTCTTTGCAGGTAAATGAGTTATGAGATGTTATCGAAAGAGGAACGCATTGATGTGATATTCCTATGGCTGCACAAGTGCAGTGCCGTTAACGGTGGCCATATCGAACATGTGATGTGACTATTCCCCTGTATCATTACATAATACACTATTTCCCTATGTAACCTGACTTTTGAATCACCCTGTATTTATTTTACATAATTTAGCCCTTAACTTTAGGCTTTGCCGAGCTCTCAGCTTAATTCGAGATAAAATACACGATATATAGTTACATTTATATCATGATTAATACACAAATGAACTAATAATGGAAATACAGTACATATTATTCTTATAATAATAAATAGGAAACAAATACAAATTTATTCTTGTAGACATGATACTAATACAGTACAAAGAATAATTGATAGTTAAGAAAAGACATGAGAAACGAACAATACAGTAATTTACATTTAATCCTACATTTTTATTAGTATTCCATTATTAATCGAGATTTCAACTTGTTTTACAACGAATTTACATTTGAAATATTTTTCTATATCGGCACTTACAGTAAATCATTCCATAGGTTCAGTCCAGTAAAAATGTGTAATTTCTCAGATGAAACAAATCTAAATTGAGGAATAAAATTTATTGATCTATTTCCAGTGTGATAAGAGTAAATTTCTCGAGTTAACAGTAGATACATAAATATTCTTTTAAGTTAATGATTTTGTTCTTACATTATTAAATGGAAATAAAATGTTCCACTTTGAGTACATCTTTGATCAATATAGGGCATAGGCCTACTCCTACCGATTTATCATTCATATCCGTTTTCTTTTCCATTACAAGCCGCGCCTTCGGGTCCCTACCCTGGAGGTAGGGCTTGTGATCACTTTCATGATCTTTAACACCGCTCATCTTCTTAGATCAGAGCCTACGGGCGACTGAGCGAGACATTAGCTCCACCCACTTTACGCGAGTAGCCAATCATAACAGGCGACTGAGTGAGAGAGATATTTGTTACTTCGCTCAAAGTTCTTTTTATTTATAAATAGCTTTGACTAACTGTCTGTAGGAAACTGAACGGTGTTTTATGATTAGTATTTCGGAGAAATTTCTTAGCATTCTTTGCTTATTATATGATAATATATTTGCTGTTATTATTTCTACAGGGTGTCCCAAAAGTCTCCATACATAGGGAAAATTAGCACTTTTTAACAAAATGTAACTTTATTTACAAAACATTCTCTACATGATTGCCATTTCTTTGTGAACACACACGGATGCGTCTCTCCCACTCATGGTGAACTCGTGTTAACACATTTGGTGTTATGGACGTAATGTACCAGGAAAAGATACAGAACATGGATCGCCTAAATGAACGCATTCGAAGTGCAATTACGTCCATAACACCAAATGTGTTAACACGAGTTCACCATGAGTGGGAGAGACGCATCCGTGTGTGTTTACAAAGAAATGGCAATCATGTAGAGAATGTTTTGTAAATAAAGTTACATTTTGCTAAAAAGTGCTAATTTTCCCTATGTATGGAGACTTTTGGGACACCCTGTATTTTCGTCATTACTAAAATTATTATTATAATCATCATTATTATTATTATTATTATTCCTGTTTTCTTTAACTGTAAAATATTTCTTTCTGGCTGCATAATAGGCGTGATTAATAAAATGTTTTGGATTTTGTCAGGCACTGAAGATAATGTTTTTTCATTTCAGAATCCAATTACGGTGAATCGCATAATCTGTAAAAGCTCTGAGGGGACACTGAGGAGATGATTAATTTTTTAACTTCATCACTGTAACCTGACAAGGAAGCTGATAACGTCCCAATCGCCTGAGCTCGAAACCCTCCGATATTTTAAAACCACTCGTTTTTAGTTTTTACTGTATAGCTGAAAGATGATAAGTGAAGTATCTAAACATGTATTGTGAATATTAATAAACTGTTCTCTCGTAGACTGATTTTACTTTTATTCAATTATTTTACTCGAAACGAGTTTATTACGTCAACCCACAAAAACAATTAACTCCCTAACGAGTCTACGAGTATACCGTACTTCAATTAAACTTTACTAAATTGGAAGTTACGCATACTGATGCAAATACAATCCACCCTTTATCAACCAGGAAATGAAAACCACTCTTGGTTATCTATCGGCTACTTAACCCCTTAGCTGCGCTATTTTGACACGAGAGTTCGCAATGCAGTGCGGAGTGAAAGTCTACATGGGTTTTTTTCGCAGTTAAGGGGTTAAGCTTATTGGCCTTCAACACTGGACCCCTTTTCTGCATTACACTACAAGTGTCATACTATTCTCGAAACATTTGTTTTCTAATAAAATTTGTTACTCCATACCAGTATGGGCAAACCGCGGCTCTAGATTAGTTTAATTATGGCTCTTGAAGAAGGAGAAGAGGAACACCGACAAAATTTTAGATTTTTGTTCTCTATTCTTGTTTATTTTAATATCTTTATCCCTAGACTTTAATCTACTATTCCTTATACTGGATTTAAAGAGGTATAAAATTTTGATTTGACACGGATTCATACATATTTTCTTCGTTTGGCGACGTTACGCAAACGTTTCAGACGGTTACACGCACTAGGCCTGGTTTGTGAGAGGCCGGAATAAGACTCGTTTGGTGTTGTTACTAGGTGAAAACTTTACTTTAAAAGCGCGTACCCTTCATTTCGTGAAGATAATGTCGAGCAAACCCTCAACAAGAAAATTATGAAAACCGAAGGCTCAGGCTAGAATGGGAGAAAGATTTTGCCTTCACGCAATAAAATGGTAAACTTAACGTAGGTGCCTCAACTGCAATATCTCGCTTACTCACTATAAGGCGAGCAACCTAAAATGACAATGAAATTAATCGCATTAAGATTTTATCTTAATATTTGCCTGGGTGAAACGTGAGAAAAGAAATTAGGCTTCTGTAGTCATCAGACGACGCTATTGGTATCGAGTAAACAAGCTGATGTACGGCATGAAGCTAGGTTTGTGGTGATTTGGAATATTGCTCTAACTAAAAACCTTGTTCAAATGGAGAATTTATATTAAAAAAAAAACATTGCAGCAGTAGTAGCAATTTTTAATCGAGATAAGTCACTTCAACGACTAGACCAGCAAATCAGATTTCATCTTCGGGAGAAACATTGTAGAGGTTTATCTCAATTGATCATTGATCAGTGCTGATATTGCGACCAGGTTGGACGATTTAAAGAACTTACAAACGCTCAGTTTAGTGCTCGATGAGTCCACAGACATTCAAAAAAAGGCAAAACTAATGATATTTGTTCGCTATATATCAGCCGATGAGAATATAAAAGAGAATTTTTTAGAATTGGTGGCTCTTGAAGAAACCACTCGTGGTATTACAACGTACAGAGCTCCTGTAAAAAAAAAAAAATACGGGCAACACCCGGAACTCATTTCCCCAGTGTTGGGATGCGTGTACCATACAGATCACTTGAGCCTGAGCATTAACAGGGTGAGTGACCGACCCAACCCAGCATCCGGGAGCGAACCCAGAGCCTCACTGCCCAGTGTGTGACACCAAGACCACTGATGGGGGGGGGGGGGGGGGGGGGGGGGTCCTGTTGGTGGCCAATTTAGGATTGCAGCAAAGAAAGGTTGGGAACCACTGATCTAGCAATAAATATTTCATTTATAGTGTCTGAACGAACATGGTCTCGCAAATTGTAAATTTCATCCGCTCGAACGTAATGACGGAATCAGTTAAAAATTTTTATCGATGAACTTGCTCTTGATGATAAACCAAAATAACATTTTTTTTTGCGTGTAGTGAGATCGTTATCAACCAGAAATCTCTTAAATAGATTTGTGAAACTGTTGCAGTCATTCGGCGTTTCTTGAAGAAAAGAAAAACTATTGTCTAGAACTGGACGACCCACAACGGTCAGCAGATCCGAGTTGTCTCACTGATACTCTGCAGCATCTAAAGATTGAATTTGACACTTCAGGTAAAAATTAAGCTCGTATCTGATCTTACTTAGACAGTTTTCATTTTCCAAAACAAGGTGAAACTTTTGCAGAGACCTCAAGTCGAGTGTGTTTAATTACTTTCTTTACCTCATTCTGGGAAAAGCATCATCTAAAACAAAAATACCGAATAAAAGCTTAGAGAATACTGCAACAAATTGCGAGGACTACTGGGCAACATTCGTGACAGATTTAAAGATTCGCAGAAACTGAAACCTCGCTTTGCCTTCCTTGAGAATCCATTCAGGGTTGATGTAATTAACGATGGCTGTCCTAGTCCCAAACTCATTATAGGGAATCCATACAGTGTTGAAATGGAACTTCTGAAATTCCAGGAGGATGAAGGTCTGAAGATGGTAAATAAATCAGAGCCTACAATGGAGTTATGGAAACAATTGCCAGGACCAAAATATCAACTCGAGAAAACTAGTGCGCGACTCGTTTCTATATTCTGTACAACATAAAACTGCAAAATGTTCTCCATGCTCAAGTTCGTGAAATCGAAATATCCTGTAGTTCCTACGAATCAACACCACCTCACCGAGTTCCTTCGTAATGCTTTGACAGCATTTCAACTTGACTTCAAGCGACTCACGTCCAGGATGGAGGCCCACAAGTTGTACTATTGAGATGGATGTGAATAATTATAAAACTGGAATTTGGGGTGCGAGTATAAATTGGTGTATATTTTGTGGTTTTCGGTCGTGTAAATATTATGGTGTGGCTCATAGTGTAAGGAAGTTTGTCCAACTATATTCTATACTGTGGATTTTCTTTGCATTGTGTACACACGCAATTATGTACATTAAGACCACTTTGTTTCATATAAAATGCAGTACTCAGATTACGAAGAGAGTAGTATCAATACATTTAAAAGGTAAAACCACCCAGCTTACGGCATGTCTAGGCATATTCAAATATTGATCAAGGGAAATAAGTTGCATCAGTGTTAATACTACGTGAAAATCATTTACAATACTATTACTTGAATAAATATTCAGTCAGTTTGGACTCGGATAACTTGAAGCGCTTATCCACATTACAAACATTATCACTATTGCGTCATACATACTACTGTATACTAATTATTAATAACTTTATAAGGAAAGCACAATGCCCCGTACGGTAAAGGGAGAGTGTGAAGCTCATTTTTCTTATCTAAAAGAAGAGCTAATAATTAATATTAACATTATTCGAAACGTAAAAGCTATGGTATTGCACGGTCCCATTAAAAAAATACTGTTAAGACGATATTAACAGCAAAAGTTTTAACATTAACATACATCACCAAAATAAGACAAAACAAAACAAACCAAGAGACACGAAACAAAAAACGTTGAACTGATATTAATACATACAATTATTTAACTTATGCTGAGGAAAAGAAGCTAAAATTTTTGATTTTGTATCAGTTAAGTTTTAATGATTATTTGGACCACGTGTCGCAAACTCTAACAAATCTTCACTACATAAAGATTTTTTTTAAGTTTGTACATGTAAAAACTAAGAATCACAGTCACCAGCATCTTAAATATTAAAATCACAACGGTTTTATAAAGACCCATGAAATTAGTTGTGACCAAATTCAGTTGATAAAAAACACCCTCAATCTAGGCCTTCAATATTTTCTCACAATCTAGAGAGATAGATCTTAAATATATAACTCAGGAACTAACTAGTAACTAAATACAGTGTGTGTGTGGTGTGTGTGTGTGTGTGTGTGTGTGTGTGTGTGTGTGTGTGTGTGTGTGTGTACTACAAGTCTATTCTTGAAAATTTTTCCAGTAAAAAAATATTTTGGACTTAACTGTCACTTCCACATTTTAAGACAATACCTACAAAGATGGCTCCAAACGAATTTCCTGAGATCCCCTTGAAGATAAACTCCAAATGTCTTCTTTTGCCTTAAAGAAATTAGACAGTACTGCAAAGATGAACAGAATGAAACGGACGCCGATGTTCAGTTTATCTCTGAAACGAAGAGACTGTGCGAAGAATCTCGTAAAGAATGCGAAAAGGATCTGTTGGAGAAAGTGGCCAAGAGAATTTCTCAACTGGACATCAAATACCCGAACAGAGTTACTGAAGTCACAGATGAAGCGGATGAAGAATTCCCAGAGTTGACACTAGAGATGGAGACTATGGTTAAAAGAGCATTCAAAGGAGGGCCTTTGGGACAGGTTTTGTCTGACAAGTTTAATATCCAGATTACAAGGAGAGAACATGCTCGTAGAAAGAGGCCAGAATGATAATTATCCTCCTGTTTACGCCTTCAATACTTTCTTCTATAGTAAACTCGCTAAAATAGGATATGGGTCTGTGAGGTGGTGGACGGAGGTGGTGAACATTTTTTCTAACGATCTCTTGTTGGGTCCTGTTCATCTGGGGATGCACTGGTGCTTAGCGACCATCGATTTCAGGTCAAAAAGTATCCTCTATTATGATTCAATGCTAGGAGACAACCACGAGTGTCTATCAAAATTAAAAATATATCTGGATAGCGAGCACCAAGATAAGAAGAAATCCCCTTTTAATGTCAATACCTTTAAAACACAAAATGTGAAGGATATTCCTCAACAAATGAATGGCTCCGATTGTGGAATGTTTTCTCGTAAATTTGCTGAATGTCTGTATTACCTTTACTCAGGAGCACATGCCCTATTTCAGTAGGAGAATGGTGTATGAGATAGTCACACAGAGGCTAATGTAATTACATATGTAACAAAAACATAAAAAGGGAATTGGAGGTTCTGTCGCCCTTCAAATATCTTTTTCTGGACAAAAGATTTCAGGAACCATTTGCCATTAAAAAAAAATAATTATTACAGAAATAAATAAAACGTCGCTACTGATTTAGCATTTAAAGGGATATCACTGGTAGAGGGAATTCAAAGCAGTAATATATAAAACATTAAACAATGTATGTAATTAGCAAGATAAATCATGGTTTTTAAATATTTGAGGAAACCTCTCTAAAAATGAATATTTATTGTATTGCTCTGCCTCATAATTGGAAGAGACGAAGAGTCAGTATCTGTTGAAGGAGACAAAAATTGCAGAGCGAAGCATCAGAGGATAATTAAGTAGATGGAGGGAATATAAAGACCTCTAAATAAAGAAAATAATAGATAAGAAAAAAATTCATTTCATGTGAAATCCAAGTTTTTCCATAACAAATTTTCAGGAGGGGGGGCGGGGTGGTGAATTTTTCTCCTCTTGCCTGGGTTGATGAAAGGTGAAATCCAAGTTAGAAATAATAAAAAAAACGATCCGAGGTTAGTAATTGCAGTATTTAGAATGCGAAAGAGTTTGAAGAGAGACGTCTTCTTCCCTTCTAACCAAAGATTATTTATTCCGAAAACAGTCTTCATTCGAAGGAAATAGAGAGTTAGTTAGCAGCCAATGGTGACTATAAAACCACAAGAACATAATATGGAAAAACAACAGATTTTAACACTATTTGAACGGACAACAGAGGAGTGGCGAGCCGGTTGCTCTATGTCGTCAAGAAACCCATTCAGGGCTGTAACTAGGGTTTAGAAATTAGTGAGGTCCAGATTTTTTTCGAGCGCGGCGGGACGAGCAAAATTCAGACCAAAATGACATCTACAAACACAACCCAAGCTATACACTAAACACAAAACCCTTGTCTATAATTAAATACTGTACAAAGGGACCTGTTAGCAAAAATACTTTTATTAAAGCTGCAGCAATATTTCACGGTTCAGTCTCTTTTTTTTTTTTTAGGAAATAATTACCGAGGTCCGGACCTCGGTGACCTCATAGGTAGTTACGGCCATAACCCATTATGAACATGTCGATTCAGGAAAGAACGAGGGAGCTGTTTGATTTGGCTGGCGACCGACGGGAGTGGAGAAGATATCGACATGACAGATGGGACCAACCCAACGAAAGCGGGACGGGATTTAATTAAAAAAAATTAAATTAATTAAGTAAGACGGGGGGCTCGGAGAGTTATTTCGGGGGATCGGTACGCAGTCAGTGGGTCCCGCATGCGTACGTGCGTTCGGATTGTTTTAGGTCTCGCCCTCTTTTTCCTCTCAGGGCGCCATCGCTTCGCGTCCTTTCCTTCTCTCAACTTGGTCCAACTCAGAACTGGCACGGACCAGGCCAATCCGACTGTGTAATTAAAACAAAGCATCACTATGCGATTTCTGACCAGTGCTCTGAAAAATTGGACTGTATCAGTGCATCCCCCTGGAAGGTCGTCTACCCATATATGGAAACGACGGCACACAACTACATGAGAAGCGGCGACTTGTCGACGCCCTTAAGTACCACGCCGGAGTGTTTCCCACGAGGGAAAGGCAGTTGCGTCGTCGCCGGGAGCCCGATCCCGCGTTGCGAGACGGGTGCTCTGTGGAAGATGACCTCCGTGTGGTGAGTTGCTTCTGTTGGGTGTTGGCTGTTCAGGTACTTCCATACGTTGGGGTGGTGGGGTCACCGTCTAGGCGGCGCGGGGACTCCCTTCGGTTCCTTCTCATGGTTTTCTAGCTCTGAGGAAACGTTTGCTTCCCGAGACAGAGTGGGGCCGGTGGAGGGGGCGCCGGGACCTCGTTGAGGATGCCGACGAACAGAGCCGAGGACAGTCGAAAGAGGGAGCCCAGAGGATGAATGGTTGCAATGTATAAACCTGGCCATTGTAACAGTGTGGTGACATAAAAAAGACGCATGGGTGGACTCCGGGATTGGAATAGGGTAAGCCACCAGGACGAGCAAGCTTGGCTCCCCTTCGTTTGTTCGATACTGAACAAGCTGGAGGACGCGCGAGGCCCGAGGCGCCGAGGTGGTATACCCAGGCACCGACCGAAGGTCGGTCGGTTCGCGGGGCGATGCCGGAGGCCGACGCCACTGCGAGGCCAGGGCGGCGTGCTACTGTCCCTGTCCTTCGGAATGGGCTCGGGACGCGTTTCGTCCCCATTTGTCGGGCCTGGCGCTGGGAACCAGTCATCCGAGAGGGGCGAGGGGGCACGTTACGGCTCCACTGCCGCTTAGTACGGAGCGGCTGACCGAACAGCAACCTTGTGCAGGTCCCGCGCACTCGAAGAGCGAGGAGGAGGGGGTGGGGCCTTGTTCAGTCACTGTCGCGGCGGAATCGAGAGAGAGCGTCGACACGGTGTTGAACAACTTGTAGTTTCACCCCAGTCCGGTCGAGGCGGAGGCGAAAATTACCTTCTGGCTTCTGGTAGGGCGTACCCTTCGTTCACGATGAGCGATGACGGTGCTCATCCTGAAGGCGGCCTCTGTGGAGGGCCATGGGGACTACCACTCCATCAGTTTGATTGAGGCAGTACATCTGACAAACGATTAACGCGGGTGTCCCAAGGCCAGCTCAACGAGGACAGAAAACTCGCGTAGAGCAAAAGGGCAAATGCCGATTTTATCTGGATTTTCAGTACGAATACGGACCGCTAAAGCGGGGTCTCTCGATCCTTTTGACTCTCTTCAGAGTTTTAAGCAAGAGGTGTGGGAAAAGTTACAAGAATAACTGGCTCGTGGCGGCCAAGCGTTAAATTTTTATAGAAATCAATATTTACTCTAATATTAATCCATAATAATTGACGCCATTTAAATAGTAGTCGTATTTAAAATAAAACTTTCTAAATTATTCCTCAGTGAAGAAATGTGGTTCGCAATTATTATTATTATTATTATTATTATTGTCAAATATAAAACAATTACAATGAATAATGGACTACTGAATAAACGACTATTCTAAAAATACTAGTGGACTATTGTATAAATATAGGGAAAGGTATTTTTATGGCATTCAGTAAAATTATAATAAATACTGTAAATAAATAAATAAGTAAGTATACAAATTAGTAAAACTTTATAGTTGGAAATGGTGGAATGTAGTTAGGTTAGAAGAGTCTTCCCTATTTTACGAATGAATACATTTAATAATAAAAATGAACACTGAAAAATTTGTATTAAGAAAGGGTCACTGAAGCAATTACTGACGCTAACTAAAACCGGTTTTTATTCTAATCCAAGAACAATTTCGCAATTATTCCTCGCAAATTTTGAACAAGATTTTGTATTTAAATTCTTTACGTTGTAATAAGTTTGAGTGGAAAAAAAAAAAGGACCTATTTAATACCAGTTTTCAATTTTAAACCTCTTCAAACAAATATGAATAAAGTAAAAACGGATCTAATTTAATGGAGGAAACCCGCATTATAAGTTAATTTTAATAATAATAATAAAAATTATCCTTTTTCATTTACTAAAATTGGAAACTAAACATCAACTCTATTTCTAATAACTTTTAACCAAAACTCGGTAAACTATTTAATACCACAATAAAAAAAAAAATACAACCTACAATGGGACAACTAAATAAATGTTTCCAGATACACTTCACACTTGGAGAATGAGACCAGCTGCTGAAATATTATCTCCACCACCAGCCGTCTGCTGCACTTTGGTACACACCAACACCGGAGCGATACAAATCTATTTGGATGGAAAAAGTCTATTAATCTACCTACCTAAACGTACAATAACGGCGACGGAATGAAAAACTTTCATCCAGTCATGAAATGGTGTAAAACTTGTTACAATCTTCGTTACCAAAAGTACGAGGGCATACCATAACGTAAGTACCGTATCATCACGAGATCAACCGTTCTATTTATTCTATGTCCTCGGACTCTACAGACAGGTTGGTCTCGAGGCGAGAACTTGAACCTCACTGTTAACTGCATGATTTTGCTTCCGTACAAAGAATGAAGGTCATATGACAAAGGGGACGTACGCTTCAATACTGCATCAGAACCAAATGTCAGTACATCGTCTGAACACGGATGACGGTCACCGATCCAACTACAGAATAGACCGAATATCGCTTACCTTCACTGATCTTATGGGAAGCGATGTTGTGACATGGCCTCAACATAACCTCCGACCCCTAAATGACCCTGGTGGGAATCAATCAGGGATCGGGAGAATGGGAGTCATGTGTAATACTCGTATTGTGGTGGATCGAGAAACTTTACGAGTTGTGAAAGAATTAAAATATTTTGGGTATTTGATTGATACAACGATACGAGTACAGTTTGGGGAAAAAAAATCACCATCAACCAAAATTTGTGAAAAACAAAAAATGTTTTTAGTTGGTAATATTCGGTTTTTCTTTCCTATTTTATTCTTCTTTTGGTGGAAAAAAAAGACTATTTACATTTCTTTTTTTAATTTATGTTTCTGGTCTAACTTTTTTCCAAAACTGTGTACATTACATTGAGAGTAGTGTGAAACGAGACAAATAAATCTGGGTGCGATAAAAGGCCTGGGAGGAAGTGCTTAAGAATAGATGCAGCAAGAAGTTTACATAATGGTGTATTGGTGCTAATATGGTGTATGGATATGACACGCTTATTTGACACGATAATTCCTTGTCAAAAGTGCGAATAGTCGAGATGAATAATTAAGAACCAAGATTGGTGTAAAATGGATTGACCGTATGAGAAGTGAGGTCTGTAAAAGGTGCGGCGTGAAAAAGTCATTGAAGATGAGAATGGAGGAAAGTGTGCTACGTTGGTGCCGTATGGTCACGTGGAGAGAATGAATAATGAAAAAAATTGTGATAAAGGTGTATAATAATGAGTGCTTTGGTGTGAGAAGAAGAAGAAGATCGCATAAAAGATGGAAGGACGTAATTCGTAAATGTGAGAATAAATGTGGAGTTGATATAAATGCAGCAAAAGAGTTGACGAGAAAGAGAGAGGAATGAAAGCGGTTTTTTGTTGTTGTGTAAACGGAGACGACGGTATCGTATGACGTGACACTAAAAGCATACTCTTCCTACTCTGTCATGAAAAGGAACATTAGGTCCTTGGGGTTGGAGTGGTACTTTATTCCCGGTGATGATCCCTCTGTATCCAGTGTTTTCGGCCCCAAGTTCAAGCGTTGTGCCCGCCCCATAGAGAACGAGAAATGATTTCTAAGATTATGTATGTATGGAAGGGAAAGGGATTTCCTCCCCTGACCTCTTTACTCGTACAATCAAATTACATATTGCCAAAACTAAACACCCAAACCATTCTTCCGAGTTCTCGGCTAACAATATGAACACAATGTTTCTCGCAGTATCTTTCCTATCAGGTCTTTATTTTGCCAAACCTGCGTGCCGTCATTATAATAAAGTAAAACTGCCCAAGTCATACAGTTTACAGTAACAGTTTCGTAAAAATCGATTAACAAATCTACAGCACATTCTTATGCTCATACCATTTCTCTAAGTATGAATACCACGGAACCATCAAGAAATGAATTTAGACACCGTGATATAAGCCTGATGATACTTTATGAAATACGATTTTTATTTAAGATATATTCTAATAGTGAATCTAAGTGACATTCAGAACGCCAATCGAGTTAAATGATTGATCCGAAACACTTCCTTATAACAAGTCACAAGGCTGATCTAGTCTTCAAAAATCAAACTAAGGCTTCCTTTACAATGTGCTAAATTTTCAACCTTCACTAGCTCTAAACTTCAAATTCACCAATCTCTCTGAATACACGCCCAAAATTACGACCCACTCGTTTTTCAATAGACGGATTAGTTCCTACCTGATAATGAGTTTCTTCGAGCCAGCATGAGACGGGGTTTAGGTCATCGAACATGATTCTGCCCGTGTTTGGGTGTGTTGAGAGGCTGAAACTTTCGTCCATTAAAATGTTTGAATGACTCACTTCCACCTGAGGAGCAAACATTCTTACAGCTCTCTCTCATTTGCAAGGGAGCAGAACCAACTGGATTATTGGTGGGTGTTTCCAGTCCGTTTAAGCGTTGTTTTCCCCCCATAATGTGAGCAAAATGTTAAGGTAAGGATACCGAGTCAGAATGTTTATTTTTATTACCAATTATGAAACGACGAGACGATGATGGTCTTTTAAATTACCAAATTTAATACCCAAGATCTAATTATTAAAATCCAACCTAACAAATTACGACCTTCGCGTCTCACCTCTTTTTTATGACAGACGTGTCGATGCGCAACAAGGGCGGCTTTTGTGGCCGCTGCCCTCGTGTTCTTCCACGGACCTCTAAGGTCGACCATAATGGCTTGGAATGCGAGTGTGTGAACGTGCAACCTCGTCAAAGGACGGTTCTCATGGCCAGAAGACTTCCCCAGTATCCTAATAAACGAGATATATATGAAGAAAAACTTAACCACCTTCCTCAGTATGATAAAAACTCTTTTTCAGTGAAAGAGTAAACTGCGGAAAGTGACACCGGTAACTGTTGGTCAATTTTCGTTAAGAAAAGTCTTCGAGAAAAATCTTACCCAATGTGAGAATGCAACTTTCTTTTAGCTACCCATCATTTTCGTCGAGTCTCCGTTATTTGTGCGTTTAATATCCTACTTTGACAGGAGACTATAAAAATGATGTGAATGAAATAGAGCCAATTGCTCGATATTATATGGAACGTACACTTTTAAAATTTTTTACATTATGCCTAAAATTTATTAAACCTGCCTTACGAGCAAACTGTACAACGCTGACACGTGATAATGCACCAATTCCATCTCTCACCTAAATAAATCTCTCATCTGGTCCAGAACTTCAGCAACGCGTGGATTTTGTTGTGCTACGATGCTAAAATTGTTGTATTTCAAAAGGCTATGCAAATTAGGCAGTTCCTGTTGAAGTTCAAATGAGCGAGAAATAACATTTGTTTCATGAATGAGATGTTATTGCCCGGTCAAAATAAGGTTAATTAAAAAAATTGGCCTATATCTCGTATATAGTGCGAGTGTAAGAAAATTTTTAAATAGACTACAAAAGAGAGCTAACAGCCAGGAAACTCATTTCCCCACAGTGTGGAGATGAGTGTATTCCAAGGGTCACCCTTAGCCCTAGCATTAACGGGGTAAGTGACCAACTCAACCCAACCTAGGAGCCAGCAGGGGAGCGAACCAGAGCCTCACCGCTCAGTCTGCCACCGTAACCACTGAGCACCAAAATAGACTACAAACCTACGGACGGGTATAATTCAGTGTAGCCCCTCCAAATTTATTTGTTGGCGGAGGCATTGAAAAGTTGGGTTTTCAACACTTCTTTTTTATCATTTTATCATTAAAACGTAACAGTTTAAAGTAGTTCAGGATTAACAGTCTTACCTGTTCATTCATTCCTAAAGAGTCTGAAAATGGAATTATGAACTTGTTCAGGTCCTTCAACAAATTTTGGTCGGTGAAGGAAGCCATTTCAAAATGGACTAAGGTGGATTTGGGCTGTGAACCGATCTGCGAGTTAATTTCACCCAAGTGTTTCTCTCTTTCTCCTGAAATAAATTCTCTCTCTTTATAATTAGTGCCAATTCGTTCTCGGTAAGAATATAAAGAGAAAATGAAGTCGTTTACCATTTAACCCATAAATTATATCTTTACATCGTAAAAATCACAAACTTTTCCACGTGAACTTGACTTGAAACCTCGATACAAAAAGCTTATTAAAGAAGAAAGAAAGAAAGAAAGAAAGAAAGAAAGAAATTTAACATAACCATTACCTTCACTGTACGGAAAATTGTCCATCATTTGGAGTCCACCGATAACCAGCAAATGAGGGCGAAACGTTTCCAGTTGTCTACCAAATTCAGAGGCGGCGCTCACTTTGGGGTTACTAGAGTCCTTGTGAATAATGAACCTGATAGGAAGAGACGCCAAACCTTTAAAGCAGCGATGGGCAAACCCTTTGCCCGTGCATTAAAAATTGCCCGCAGTGACTTTTTAAATTGCCTGCCCAGCGATCAAAAACAAGAACCATGTCGGAACAACGTCAATGTCTCCTCCTGTATTTGTAACCCTGACCTTTGGTGTAAGAACCAGATTCTTGCTCACAACATATCGTCTTATGATGATACATGTGTTAGGCCAGGTCGAAATTTTATATTGAAAAAGGTACATATTGCGAGGGGTTTGAATGGAATACAGGAACCCCCTAATAAATTATTTTCGCTGTTTAAAGCCTCCTACCCCTGGCACAATTTTTCATTTTTTGACCTATATTGAAGAATATTCCATTTATACGAGACTTACTCTACATTCAGGTTTTTTGATGACATAAATCTTTATTAACGTATATTTTATTTAATAATGTACAGTATTAGGAAAATTAATTAAGTACAACAATATATCCAGAAGAAAAAATTAGAGGCATAATAAATGTGCTAAAATTCAATTCACTTTTTCATTGTTCCTTATCAAGTTATCACATCAAAAGGGAAGAAATTTTCAATATCATTAGGAAATTTTATTTCATATGTTTCTTACTCATTCCATTGGGCCTTCCATTCAAACTTGGGCAGTTTTCGCCTTGATTCTAATGAGCTTAAGATAAACTTTTGCCCTTTCCACACTTTGACTGTGGCATGGAAAAGAAGCTATCTCCAGTGGCTTACATCGAGCCTGTAGTAGCTCATCGTCGCTAAAATTGTTTAGCAGCGGTGGAGGAGTAATGATCTCTTTTTGCCAATCGATCATCTCGGTGTAGTCAGTAGATTGGAAATTGAGGGTTCGAAGCAACTCAAAGTTTCTGGTACCTGAAAATCCTGTTCTTGAAAGGATGATTTTCTGAATAGCTTGCTCCCTAATTTCTAGTCTCTTGTCAGTTACCATTGATATGAGTATATTTTCTGGGTGGGCAAAGTAGGCGTTATTCTTTAATACTGGTGCTATGATTGATCTATGGTGTTCATCTAAATTTCGAAGCAAGCACATTAAATGCCAAAAGTTATATGCACCATCAATTGCATTAGGATGAGATTTTATCCAAAACCACCCTGGAGCATAGAACTGCATAATCATCTTGACTATATCTTGAAGGTTTTTATCGGGATTTGGCGTTCAGATATATAATCGAAGGACCCTGTTGGCTAAAGTCAGCCAGCGAGCATGGTGAAGGGTACCTGGGGATCGAGTGAACAGATCTTGAGAAGTGTGTCTCCAATTTGCACTGCCAGACACATATAGAGATATTTTTGATCACTGCTTAGCTCCTTCACAACATTTGCTGGGATTCTTTAATGTTTCCCTTCACGCGAGAATACTTGACTACTCCAATTTTGTTAAATCTGTTTTAAGTTTATTCCCAATTGAACCCACAAAAGTCTTTGGACCTGTTGTTTTACCATCATGGCTTTGTAGACGTGCATAAAAGGCAGCTCATTCAAATGCAAGAGGCACATCAACCACTGCACTGGTCTGTTAAGATGAATTACAACCAGTTTTATGGCTCCACCAATTTTTCCTGTATTTACAGGAGTACCATCACACAGTAAAGCTTTGATAGTATCTGTGCTGTTCGAGTCTGTAATAATAGTTATCAACTCTTCAGCTATGCAGCGAGCAGTTCCATTATCTGGTGTGATATGGTCTACATAGATGCTTCCAGGTTCTTTCACAATAACATAGTGTTCTTCCGTTATCTTCCCTTCCATCAAATCCAAGGCACTCCATCTTCAGATTTTCGGATTTAGACCTAAAAGTATTTGTTTCACCCATGCGATTTCTTTCTTTTTCTAATTTCTTTCTGTCAAGCATGTTGGTGTGGTTAAGGATCTCCCATCCCATATCTTTTAAAGCTGCATTGATTGATTGCAACTGCAGCTCTACAACTTACACGATAACGATCTGCTGTTAATGCTAAGTTTTTATAGGAGTGCCTGTTCTGAATATTCTCAGTCAATTCTAAATCGGCCTCATAATCTGCATCCTGACTCTCTGAATCTACATCCATGTCTTTCGGTATATTTCTATAAATTCCGATGGTAAAACATTGGTGGCTTCAGTCATTTCTTCTTGTGCTTTTAGTTGACGGTTTGTTTTTGTGCTCTGGGCTCTTGCTAAAGATCTCTTCTTTGTTGAACTAGCTATGCGATCAATTGGTCCTAACTGATTTTTTCTTTGTGTTTGACCCACAAAAGACTCCCATTCTGCCATTGGTATTTTATCCTTACACCTGCAAGATTTCCTATCAATTCCCTTATCATACATTCACAAGAAGATATATCAAACATTTCATCATACTGAGCTACTTTTAAGGCAAAACTTTCATTTCTTCGATGTAACGGCACCTTGCTCATTTTTGAAGCTTCTTCTATTAGTCGACTGACTTTAAGATAGATACCTTTGGTGTTAATCGTAGGAAAAGAAAATTTCATCCAAATGTCTTCAGTATCTTTTACAACAACCTTGTAACAATCATTAGCAGTTGCTGATCCTTTTGATGTAGCTTTCTCACGACGGCGCACAAAAAAGTAGTGTCTCACACCATCTGCTTTTGAAGGAGTTATGGCTGCTGGGAATTCCGTAGCATATCCAAAGGCTGCATTCGAGGACTTGCTTCTAGTAGTCATAGTTTATATTCAGAAGTATCAGGTCATCCCATAAGTAATGTCGTTTTTTACAGATAGATTAATTTTAAACTAGTCCTACTCGGTTTAAGCATAAATTTTCCGAAGGTTATATCTAAGAGGAGATCTATCGTGTTTCGCTATATACTTTACAGACCTTGACCAGTAAAGACGTTTATCAGGCATATAATGCTTTACGAGTTCAAAAAAGGGAATAGTGCTACTGAAGCAACGCGAAACATTCAGGACGTTTATGGCAACGATATTCTGCATGCGAGGAAATGTCAAAGATGGTTTCAAAAGTTTAGGAATGGTGACTGCTGTTTGACAGATGCAGCACGCTCTGGACGCCCTGCTGAGTTTGATGATGACCCGCTGTTAGCCGCACTTGAAGAAGACTGTTCAACAACTGTCGAAGAATTGGCCCAGAAACTCAATTCATCCCCGTCCACCATCCATCGACATTTGCAACTACTCGGGAAAGTGCCTAAGTTAGGAAAATGGGTGCCACATGAATTTATCAGTCGACAATCTGAGGGTGCGGGTAAACATTAGCACAGCTCTTCATTCCCGTGAACTTCAAGATCCGTTTTTGCACCATTTAGTGACTGGTGATGAAAAGTGGATACTGGATACTGTACCAGAATGTTAAGCGCCGTCGACAGTGGGTTTGTGCCGGAGAACCAGCGACACCATAGCCAAAACCAAATCTTCACCCTCGGAAGGTGTTGCTTGGTGTGAGAAAGGTGGTGTAATACACTTTGAAACCTTACCACACAACCAAACAATCACCGCTCAAGTCTACTGTCAATAACTGGATCGATTGAACACTGCACTAAAAGAAAAGAGACCTTCTTTGGTTAATCGGAAAGGAATCGTGTTCCACCACGACAACGCACGTCCTCATACCGCTCGGATCACTTCTGCAAAAATTGAGGCGTTTGGGTGGGAAAAACTTCCACATCCTCCAGACCTTGCGCCTTCAGATTACACTGGGCAACACGTATTTTATTGAATGATATCTGACACTTGATTCTAGGTAATTTGGGTGCGCTGAATACGAATTTCAACTCGGTTTGGCTCTATCAGGTCCTGATTCTTGTCGACAGCCTATGTGCCATTTTCCAGATTTTTCAAATTAGGACTAAAAAATTAAGTCACGTGTTAAATTTTTTTTTCAAGTTTCATGAATACAAGCAGTTCAAACTACAGTAAAATTACATTATAACGATAGAAATGACTTAAAATAAAAAAACAAACAGATATGAAGCTTTCACTGTGGCAAAAATTTTCTTTTGTAAGACTTTCTAGCGTATTTGCTTGTTGATGGCAGGTCTCTTTCAAGCACCAGCAGTAATCAGCCATCATGTGGGAATCCCAGCGGCCTTGGTACCGTTCCTCCATAATTTTGATATCTTGGTGGAATCTCTCCCCTTGTTCGTCACTTACATCACCTAAATTACTTGGAAATTGGTCAAGATGGCTATTCAAAAAATGCATTTTTATGCTCATATTGCAACCTAACTCTTTGTAGTCCCTTAAAAGTTTTTTTACGATTTCTTCGTAGTTATCTGCCCTATAATTGCCTAAAAAGTTTTCTATCAAGTCCACGAATGAGAACCAGCCATTTTTTTCGCGTTCATTCATGACATTAGGAAAATTGCTGTCTTTAATCATTGTTCTTATTTGTGGACGCGTCGAAAATTCCCGCCTTGATTTTTTCATAACTTAAACTTGGAAATTTTGAAGTTATGTATTTGAAACACTCGCCGTTCGTATCTAAAGCTTTTACATATTGTTTAATGAGGCCTAGTTTATATGCAGAGGAGGAAATATGATTTTATCTCTGCTCACTAAAGGGGATTAATTACGTTTTTTCTCCGACAGTAAGTGATGTTCGTGCTGGCCAGATTTGTTTGAAATAATGTTCTTCCTTGGCTCTGCTGTCCATAAGCAAAGGAAGCAGGGATATTTAGTATACCCTCCTTGTTGTCCTAGCAGAAAATTAACCATTTTTAAGTCAACACATATGATCCACTCGTGCTCCCTATATTTGATAAGATTTAAAACCTTTTCTATATGTTCATACTTTTCTTTTAATTTTGTTGAGTGCCCAATCGGTATCGAGCCGTATAGATTTCCATTATGCAACAACACACACTTAAGACTTCTTTCGAACTGTCTAAAAACAAGCGCCAATCATTTGCATCGTAAGACTCAACCCCCATCTTCTTTAACAAACCAACTATGTCGCAGCATATACTAAACTATCCTCTGTTCTAAAATATTTAACAAGTTCTCTTCTCTTTTCTGTAAAATGAAATGTATGTGTTTGAAGTAAGCAAGTTTTCTCTAAGTCTTGAAGCTAAAATTTCCGCAGCCTTTTTTGGCAAATTTAGATCCCTTACAAGATCATTCAACTCGGCCTGGTTAAACTTTTGCGGATCGTTTTGACTTTCAAATACGCTGGGGTCAAAATCGGTGTCTGACTCCTCAAAGTGCATAACAATATTTTCAGGAACATCTTCAACTAATTCTTGAGTTGGCAGACCCTTAAATTTTGGAATGGGGATCTCATTTGAATGTAGCACAGGTCGTATCGCGGTGTCGAAATTTGGGTACTCGATACAATGTTATTTTTCTTAGTGAAGCCCGAAGTCTTGACAAAGCAAAGGTAGCAATCGGTCTCGTGGTTAGTAGGCTCTCGCCACACCTGATATGGAAAAAAAATTGTAAAGCTTTAACAAAAGCGACGAGAGACTTGTTTTTATGAATTTTATCAAAATTTATCACCCAAACATTTAACATTTCTATGTGTTTCAACCTTATGCAATATTTGAGATTCTTATAAACATTTTCTGTAAATTTTTGTTTATGTACCTAAGTTACAATTACATTTAGGTAAGTTACAGTACTAGTGATTAAATTACGTAGTTTTATGAAATCATAAACTTACCATCGGAACTCCAAAAAGTATTTTGAATCCGAACCCTTCGTCCAATGTCGCAGTCTTTCAATGCATATAGTGCAGGCTTTATGTGGAGCCCACGATTTATCTTGGTCCCCCAGTTTTATGCCAAAATAAGCTAAGTAAGCTCTTTTTACGAAGTCAGTTATATTTGCTCGTTGATGTGGAAGTGTAAAATTTCCACATATATAACAGAAGGAATCAGGTTGTTTTTGCATTTGAACTTTCTAGTGCTTGATGACATATTGCTTGATTGTTCTGCCAATTTGTAAAGGTATTTAAAGCCCTTAATTCATATAAATTTAAGAAAATCTGAAATATAACACACAAAAATTAGTTTAAATAGGTACTTATTATGAAATAGGTACTTACAATCTATGAAATTAAACTAGAAACATGGATGAGTAGGTACAATATAAATTACGTCTAATTAAATCAACTACAGGGTGGGCGGAAAGTAGCTCCCTATTTTGGATTGGTAAAAAAATACGTATATTATCCATTTATTTCAGAAGAAATAATATGAAAAGGTAGGCATACATGGTAGGTTTTCTCTAAAATTCAATTGGGCTCCAACTCTTTCACCAGCTTCTGGAGCCGCCCAGGAATGGCGTCCACTGACTTTAGCAGGAACTCCGGCGGGATGGAGGACATGACTTCCCGAATTCGGTCCTCCAGTTCTTCCAATGTCCTCGGTTTGGTGCGGTAGACTTCTTCCTTTACCCACCCCCAAAGAAAGAAGTCGCACGGTGTCAAGTCGGGGCTCCTGGCTGGCCATTGATGTGGACCACGACGACCCATCCAACGCCCAGGGAAGTGGGCATCCAGCCACTCACGGACAACAAGAGCATAGTGCGGAGGGGCGCCATCTTGCATAAATATCAGATCGTCGATGTTCTCCCATGTGCTGACAACCGGCCAGACCTCGTTTCGCAACATAGCAAGGTACCGCTCAGCATTCATGGTGTTGCGCAGAAGGAACAGGCCCACAACCTGATCTGAGGTCATACCACACCACACCGTTACACTGAACCGATTCTGCCGTTTTTCAGCGGTAACCATGGGATCCTCTCCTGCCCAGTAGTGGCAATTGTGGCGGTTGACAAAGCCTCCGACGTGGAACACCGCCTCGTCGCTCCAGAGGATGTTGCGGAAGAGATGGGGCCAGTCTTCATGCCAAGCCAGCATGATTTCCCCGAACTCCATGCGAATGTCGCAGTCCTCGTCCGAGAGAGATTGGCAGTAATGCGGCTTCCACGCACGCCAGTTCAGCTCCTTCTTCAGCACAGTTCGCACTGAGTAGCGGGAGAGTCCACTTTCCCGAGCTGCCTGGCGAGTTGACTTTCGTGGACTCCGTGCGAACATTTCCTGAACTGCCTGCACCGTCTCCTGGGCCCTGGATGTCGAAGGGCGACCACATCTTCGAACATCTGCCACAGACCCCGTGGTCATGAGCTTCGAGTGGCAGTTCTTGATTGTTTTCGGGTCCACTTGGGCACGTGGTCCGTGAATGGCCCGCCACCATCTTTGAACTCGAACGACAGATTGCCAAACTTCGTACCGTGCCGCCAACTGGGCACGCTCCTGCAGTGTTAAACGCTCAGCCATGTTACCCTTCAATCTGAAATGAAAAAAAAAATGAACGTTACAATTGTACCACTTTAGAGAACACAAAGAGAACACTTTAGAGAAAAAAAGATTACCGTTACAACTGTACCACTTTAGAGAACACACCACAACAATATAACAATACAATCACAATTTATACATAATTTATATGTAATTTAAATTAGGGAGCTACTTTCCGCCCACCCTGTATATTAAATCACGATGACAAAATTACTCACTAAATCATATGCCAATTCAAAATTATGTTAATGCCCAAACTTAATTAACTAACTCAACTGACTGACTGACTGATTGAATTGACTGATTAACTCTGGAAACGAGTCGCTTTTATATATTTTAGTTGTCCCTCTAGAATACTCTACAGAGAACAGGAACGCTCGAGAAAATTTTAGAATTCTATGATATTTTTAGCTTAATTTACTAATATTAAAATGGGTTAAAAATGACAAAATTAAAATATTTTTAGGGTGTTACATATAAAAATATACATAATACAACAATACCATAACAATAGGTACAAATACCTAGATAAAAACCTAGTTGCAATGTGTAACTGCAAAAAGACTTAGCGAGTATTGAGAAAAAACCTTTTATGAATACGACGAAAGGGAGGGGTGTTGAGCAAAATCAGGACCTGATAGAGCAAAACCGAGTAAAGATTCGTGCTCAGCGCACCCAAATTACCTAGAAGTAACTGTCAAATCTAATTCAATAGACAAAAATTTGAAATTTGTTCCCCAGTGTTATCATCTCTTCAGGAGTCTGCAAAACTATCTTGACGAGAAACAGTATACTTCTTTAGATGACCTGCACACCAGTCTTTGTGTGTGTTTTGCCTCAAAACCGCCTGAATTTTATAAACATGGCATTGAAAAGCTTGTAGGATGTTGGCAGAGTGTCATTGATTCCGATGGAAAATATATACTAGATTAAAAAGTTTCAGTTGAGTTTTTTGTCCTTCAAATTCCGATCTAAAAAACGACATTACTTATGGGATGACCCGATAAAATCAAAATATATGTAATTTATAATTTAAATTATAATTAAAACAAATGCAAATTATTTCTATTTATCCGAAACATAAAAATATCAAGCATTAAACAAACAACTTATCATGTAACATATAACAACATTAAACATATACAAATATGAAGGTAAAAAAGGGAGGAGGGGCATGTGATAGGGGGGTAGTAGGGTAGCACATGCTTGATTTTTAATATTTTGTTAGTGATAAAAAAAACCTCACATAGTGTACTTTTTAAGAAATAACATTTTTTTCCCATTTAAATATATGCAAATATGAGGGTAAAAAAAGGTGGGGGTATGTGCTAGGGGTAGCACATGCTTGATATTTTAATATTTTGTTAAGATGATAAAATGAAACTTCTCACACTGTGTACTTTTTAAGAAATAAAAAAATTTCCCATTTTCGACCCAGCCTAAATTGTGTGTGTAAAGTTTTATCAATTTATGCCGAGCGGCTCAAAAGTTATTTGTGACTTTGGCCTTTGGTGAAGGTACCCGATTGTTGGTCGCGACGCATCGACTTGTGATGATCCATACGTGCGTAAAGTGTCATTAATTTATGTTGAGCGGTTCAAAAGTTATAGCCTGGACACGAAAGTGTGACAAACGCACGAGTGCAATCCAGTATGGCTTCTCCAAATTTTTGGTCAGGGGCATAATTAATTAATACTTAAAGTTAGTTAACTAAAACAAAATGTTATCATCTCACCAAAGAAATTAATAGATACCGATCTACATTTTGCGATTAATAACAACTCGTCTGACGCTAGATATTGACAAATTGTATTATATTAAATCAAATTAAATCCTTATACTGAACATATACAAATATGTTCCTTTTTACACCTTCGAATTTAATACTTGGCTCGCGAATTGCATTATACGTCGATAGTAGCCCGATAAAAAAAAAAATGGTTGCCCATCAATGCTTTAAAGCTTTATCTTAATCTCACCTAACCTAACAGCGACAGTCTACCAACTGATACGGTACACACTAAGCATCGAAACTGTTACATTATATACAACTACGATATGACTGTTTGAAAGAGGGAATTAGCAATTAAAACTAAATCAATCGATTGATCTCGTATATAACTAAAGAGGACTATTTACATAAAATTTATCTGAATTTACTCACAGGGATGGAGAATAAGAGGGAGGGAGGGAGGGAGGGAGGGAGGGAGGGTTACGCATGATATATGTATAATCATTTTGAAGGCGTTTCAATGACCAAACAATGACATCTCACACTAGAGAGAGAATTAAATTTGGAGGATCTATTAACGGATAAAGTGTGCAATCACCGATAATTATTTTAGCTATCTGCCAATTAACTGGCACACACAGGCGTACGGGGGTCTTGGGGTGGCTGCAGACTCCCCAGATTCGCAAGTTTCCAAATATTTTCGGGAAAATGCTTCAAAATTCGGACAAAGTCCAAAAACAATTGCAGAAAAATTGGAGTTTATTAAAATTAGACTCGGATATACTAATTAAACCAAACATAATAAATTATTATGCAACAATTTTTTTTTGCTTGGCCGCAATGTCCCATAAACGTGTCGCATTTAAACTTATAAAAACCAATTTGTTGCTTTATGTATTTCTTACATTTTGAGGTACTCGTGCAATCTTTTCAATTTATCTTATCGAAAAATTTGTTATCTGATGGCAAAAAAATTTAGTCTTTTGTTAGAATTAATTTTTTCTAAAATATACGTGAAAAATATGTATATTTTATAATGTTCTGTGAAGATATGCGCATTATTATTATTGCGACAAAATCTTTCATTTCCTTGTCATGTTAAGTTCACTATGTCGGCATCGGAAAATTCGGGCACCTTGGAAATTTTTCGGGCAAATTGCGAGCCGCTACCAACTCCAAAATGAAGCCCGTCCGCCTATGCTGGGTACATACCCATAAAAGAATAGAAACGGTTCATGGTTCAAACTACGGTATTGTATTTCTATATACCAAATTCGTTTCCAAGCATGATTGAGTGCTTAAGAAAGACACTTACCTATTAGCTCTCGGAGATGTGTATTTTCCCCATTTCTCTCCTGTGAAGTACTCTAATATCAAATGAATATCCTCACGAGCATCGCCACTTGGTCCGCCTGCAACTGCAATTCAATTCGCTCATCAATATTACTTAAATCTATTCCACGTATACGACAGTGAGAGATTAAAAAAAAATAGAAACACGAAGGAACACGGAGCGTGTCCAGTAAGTACTGTGGACAACTCATTTTATTTATTTATTCATATTATAAATATTTATATATGCTTTGAAACTGCAGGTAACGAATAGTTCAAAAGCGTTCCCAACAGGTAGCAACACTGTTCGTTACCTGCAGTTTCGAATCATTGCCCATGTCCCCGCGTTTATTGTGGTTATATATATATATATATATATATATATATATATATATATATATATATATATATATATACACCTACAAAAGAAATGAAAAGCGATTTCAAAGCCTTTTGTGTATTCAACAATACACCTCGTCAGGGTGACGAGGTGTACTGTTGATTATTTTTTTTGATGTAGGGAGGAGGAAGTCAGGGCGAGTGCCCGCAGAACCGACCCCCTCCTATATAAGGTGAGAGCCAAAAGATTTTGGAATCGCTTTTCACTTTTCACTTTTCCTTGTGGGTGTGCATCATTTATTTATTTTACATACATTTCACATACATTAAAAATAACGTATCCACTTTAAAGGAAAGTAAATAATATTTTGTAATGTGTAAAACGTTCATCTCAAACATGAATGAATATTGAATACGGTATTATTCAAAGGGAAAACAATCACAAAACTAACAAAAGTATTATTACAAGCTTCTCTCCGCTCATACCCGAATGCTCCACATATAAATTCATTACTTGCCCTATAGAGGACGGTACTATAGTACAAAAGCCAGTACTGTATTCATAAATATGACACGCGGATCAGAGTTGACGTAGTTTGAACGTGGCAAGCTAACCGAATGTCATATCGCAAGTATGACTGCGTGTATAAAGTTCCGTATGTAAAGTGTGGGATATATTATACATAATAATAATTATACAACCCAGTATGGCCCTTTAAAATTTATTTGGTCGGGGACATAATTATTGAATTAAAAAACGGGCATATTGTTTTCGTTAATGTCATTATTATTCACTACAAAATCCAATTTTCTTCTTTCGATATAATTCCACGCGTGGATTTTCCTATCACGCGAAGTCAGGTTACTTTAAAATTTCTTTGCGTAAATGGAAACACCAAAACATCCTATAAAACACGACATGGGAGTTACATTTATCGACATGTTATAGGCTGGACTGGCAGTCCATATGACGACGAAGGAGATACGAGTTAGAAGCATCAAAACGAGACCCACAATCTGAAAAATCACGCGCTACTACGGAACAATAAGATGGAGCTACGAGTAAATATTAAATATCGAAATAAAGTCTTTGTGAGTTAGGTTTGTAAACAAAAAATAACCACCAAAATCATCATGCCTATTGCAATAACGTAAATTAAGATCCGAGTGAAACGAGAACCATGTCAAAACGACATCAATGTACTGTACCTACCTTGACTTTTGGTGCAAGAACCTTAATCTTGCTCCCGACATATCGTCTCGTGAGAAAACACACGTGTAGGAATTTTCATCAATTTATGTTGAACGGCTCAGAAGTTATGGTGTGGAAACGTAAAACACTCCATTTGACCTATGACCTCTGTGACTTTTACTTTTGATGAAGGGACCTAATTCTTACTCAAGACACGTCGTCTTGTAATGAACAATGGGCGTGTGAAGTTTCATCAATTTATGTAGAGCTGCTCATAAGTTATGGCCCAGACACGAAAGTGTGACGGATACGGATAACAGACCAGTGCAATCCATATGCCCCTCCAAATTTATTTGGTCGGAGACATAAACGAGCACATTTTATTATAGGGACGATCCTATACTTACTAAAAGATCTCACAAAAAGTCTTACAACCATCGAAGGTGGTATTCCCGTTGTCCTAAATAATGAGTACTGGTTAATCTAGCTTAAACTAACCTAATCAGGACAAACATTTTTTCTCGTTAATAAAAATGTTACCTAAAAGAAATGACCCACTACATCCGTGAATTATCCAGAGGTGGGTAAAGTATTTTCATTTGTTACTTAAATTAAAGTACAAGTATCTTTAAGAAATGTACTCAAGTTAAAGTAAAAGTACACATTATCAAAAGTACTTAAGTTGAAATACAAAAGTAAGTGTTTTATAATGTACTCAAGTACTGAAAAGTAAGAAGTACTTTTTCAAAAATGAAATAAAATACACTACAAATATATATAATATAAAAATAAACATCATTATGGCAAACAGACTTCATTAAGATTATTATAATTAGGAATTATTGTAATTATTAAGAACTATAATTTATTATCTAATAATATAATTTATTATAATAAGTATGCATTATGTACAAAATTTCTTATCGAGTTTCAACAACAGCTGATTTTCAAAGTTTTCGCGATCTATTCTGGCTCTTTTTGGACTAAAATTATTCCAGCAACACTGAACAGTCGTTCACAGGCTGCAGATGCAGGAAGTGGCATATTTAGCCGTGTGTGACATCATCAGCTATCGAAAAAGCCGATTGACTACCTTAAAATACTGTACTGAATGACTCTTCTGATTGGTTTGTGAAATCCAAATGTTTTGGCAAACAAAATCTGGAATAATCCGGTTTCGGTGTCTTCCCCCTCTCAATACCTGACATTGAGAAGTAGCAGATTGAAAGCAGGTTTTTCCAGAATTTGTTTACCAATTTTGAATGAAATTGTCAAGCATACGGCGGTTTTGTTACTTCATACTTTTCAGATTTTTGCAACATTGTACTTAAGTTAAAGTACAAAATTTTTCCCAAGATTATACTTAAGTTAGAGTAAAAGTATTACAAAAAATGTACATTCTCGAAAAAGCTACTTAAGTATATCTACTTCACTACCACCCACCTCTGGAATTATCACACACAGGATTTCACTTACGCACACACACACACACTATTTTGTTCAACAAACTACTTACCAGCAATATTGGGCAGGACATCATCTATTAAATATTTCTCTCTCTTGGCCGCAAGCATTACAGACGCTCCTTCCAAGGCAAATCTTTTCGCCATCACAGGAGCGTTTCCCCCCAAAGCATAATATGAAGAAGAAGAAACTCCAGCTTGTTTTACTAACTCACGGAACAGCGTCTCATTGTTCACGAACCGCCTGTTTCAAGGACTAAGTCAGTCTATGAATATACATTGAGGACATAGGGTTGGTAGAGGCATATAGCTCCACCTACCCGTAATTACCTGGTTAATATTTAGAGCCACGAAAGTTTATTACACACTTCGAGAATGAAAGATTTACAGATAAACTTGGAACCTACCAATGTTTTGTCTAGTTGATGTATAAGGATTTGTTTTCAAGAAAATTTAAGTTATTATATGCAATTACTGGAAATCTGCGAAGGCAAATTCATTAACTAAACACATTACAATATTTTACAGTATTGTAATAAAGCTTTCAGAAAACGCAGTAAACAACCTCATCTAGAAACTTGCACTTAATGGGAAAAAAATTCGTGCAACAAATTTGCTTAAATTTGAGAAAAGTCTACCTTCAATTTTCAAAAACTGCCTACAAATTACAAAAGATTTCGAAATATATAATAACTGGAGTGGTACCTCCAGAATTCAAGGATGTTTCTTTAAAGTTTACAGCAATGGTGAAAATGTTGTAACAGTTCACTTTGATTTTAAGACTGAATAAGAAATGGAAGTGAAGAGTAGATAGGATGACACACCAGTCCACTACTGTTAATAATCAGGCCAACTAATGTATCCCATTGCTCTAATTTCTGTATTATTACGAGCATCATCGAGGTTCAAACCCACGACCTCAATGTCTCACTTCAATTATCGGAAAATTGTGTTACCTACTGATTAAAAATCAAAAATGCTCTTCATAAAGCGAAGATAGTGCCTGTTAAAAAAATGTTTAGAATAATTAAACATAAATGAAACTATTAATAGGAGAGCATTTAGTTTAGAATGTGCCTTAATTGAGATACAAAAATCTTTTATACTTTGAGCATTTCTTTACTGGACATTCCTCAACATTTACTACCTCAAAATTCAGAAAGAAGTTGATGAACAGGAGCTTGTCATTAGTTGAAAGCAAATAGAAACTAGAAAACTGTCAATATGGCTAAACCAGCCAAGTTTTAGGAAACGTTTCTCCCCCTCTTTCACCCACACCCATACACTGAAAAAAAGTAAAGAATGTGATAAAATACTTTCATTAAATGTAAATATATATGGAACAATGAGGTGAAGAATGCAGTGAAATAAGAAAGTCTGGAAAAGAATGTTACAATTGCAGCCTACCAGTCATGAAACATTTAAAAAGTTGTAGAAAAAATGCAAGAAGAATGTTAAATGAGTAGTAAAACTTGGTCATAAAGTGCTTCTTCAATGGAAATGGCTATTTAAAATTTTATGAAAAGTGCAAATATTACAAAAGAGAACAAAGAAATAATACTTCCTATATTTATGGATTTGGGTTAAGGCCTTTGATGTAACAGACCATAATATTCTATTTAACAAATTATATTGTTATGGCTTTAGAGGAGCTATTAGTGACTGGTTTAAAAGTTATTTGTCCAACAGGTATCAATATATATCAGTAAAAATAGGTCTGCTCAATTAAAATGATTGTTAAACATGGTGTATCCCAGGGTTCAGTCTTGGGTCCACTGCTACTTTCATTATATATAAATGACCTTACACACTCTTTCAATATACTTAGCTTCATAATATTTGCAGATGATACAACCATGTCCTTTTCTTGCAAAGATGTTAATTTAGACAAAGGCATATTTAAAACAGAATTTATCGAAGTTCTGAAATGGTTGACCTCCAATAAACTCTAAATACCAATAAAACAAATTTCATGACTTTTACTAATACAATCATCATAAAATTTCTTGGTACAGTACAATGCTGGACAAGGACTTGCAGTGGAATAACCATGTAAATTATATATCAAAAAAAATTTCAAGGAACATTGCTATAATGTTTGAACTTGACATGTAGTCCATAAACAGGTTTTATTAACTCTATCATCACTGTTCTTCTTTATATATAACATACTGGACTCTTGTATAGGGGAATTCTGCTAACAATGAGCTTAAATAATATCTGTCACGCAAAAATGACCAATAAAGTTATTATCTGATGCTCATTTCCAAGATCATTCAAGTACATTCTTTACAGAGCTAAAACTATTAACGATCAAAGATGTAATCAAACTGACACATTTTATTTTCATTTACAAGGGCAAGAACAAAATCACTAACTTACAGGGGATAAATACTGTAAATATTTTGTTACTCAAGAAATTCACTCATACAGTATCTCACTAGAAATATATCAGTTCATGTTATTTCTCAATTTAGATTGTCTTCATCTTAGGAATTACCCATTTTCATTGGACTGAAACTATGGAATGGTAAAATAAATAGTCCAACTGACTATTACTTATTTTATATTTAACAAAAAAAATTGTAAAATTTTAATATTTTATAAATAAAGAATTATTCATTCCTTCAAGTTTTCAAAATATAAAATAATAATTATAATGATACATTTCCATTCTAACATTTGTTTTCATAAATACTTATGGCAATTATGACAATGATGACCAAAATGTTCACTTTGACCTTCAGTCAGTGTACAATGAAGTAAAAAGATGTTAGATGAAGACCTGAGAAGGAAGATGAAAGCATGGCAAGTAAAGTTACTCTAAAAACATGAGAAAGTGCAAAGGTCAATCTGGTGGAATAACTGGTAATATGAAAGATAAAAATGTCAATGCTTTAGTGCAAGGCGAATGTATACATGAGATATTTAAAGAACATTTTAGTGAGTTAAAAAGTGAGGTAGATTAACAGGAAACGTATATGAAAGCAGGTGATGCTTGGTGGTCTACATAGATGTATACAGTATATCAAGGAGTGAAAGACATCAAGTGAGAGGAAGTTCAATGAGCAATACGCACAATGAAGAGAGGAAAGTTAGCAGGAATTGATGGCATTTCACAAAGGCTGTGAAAGATACTGGTAAGTCAAAAACTGCAAACATTGGTGTTCCATGTGATTTAACAAAGCTGCAATTGTACTACTATATGATAAAGGTGAAAGAAGTGAATGTAAAAATTATAGGGATATATGAGGGTTGTTCAGAAAGTTTCAGGACAACCTGCCAAACAACAAGTGCTGCATGTAGGAAGCTAGTGTATCACCCAGTAATAGACTAGACTTCTGTGCATGCTTGAACATGTTTGGGTCTGGCTCACTTGCGTCAGTCTTGCTACAGCAGTGTTTGACTGCAGGTTTGTAAACCATACCCATTACCCATCATGGATCTCAAACTGGAACAGAGAGGTGCTATCAAATTTTGTGTATGATTGGTTAAAACACCAATGGAGACTGTTGATATGATACAAACAGCTTTCAAGGATGCTGCCCTATCACATTCAAGAGTTTTTGAATGGCACAAGAAGTTTTCAAGCAGTTCTGAAAGAGATGAAGATGAGCCATACTCTGGGAGGCCATCCACCTTGAACACTGAAGATAATCAATCCAAAATTGACATCATTGTTAAGGAAGCTCATCAAGTGACAGTCCAGCAGGTTGCTCTTGAAATGAACATTGGTGTGGTAAATGTCCATGGGATTATTCACAATATTCTCGGCTACAGGAAAGTTGCAGTGCAATGGGTCCCATGATTACTTTCCCAAGAGCAGAAAGCCCACTGCAACATGACCTGCCAGCAGTAGAAAAGCAGGTTGAGATGGGATCTTGGATTCTTGGATTGAGTCATCACTTGTGATGACACATGGTTTCATCATTATGACCCAGAGACAAAGTCAGAGAGCTCACAATGGAAGCACACTAAAAGTCCTTGACTGAAGAAGGCTAGAGTTCAACCAAGTGCCAGAAAGGTAATGCACCTCATCTGTCTTTTTCAATAAAAACATGGAGATGATGATCCACCCTTCTTATTTGCCAGATCTACCCCAATGTAACTCTTATCTATTCTCAGAGGTGAGAAAACATCTCCATGGTTGTCATTTTGTGTCCAATGATGAACTTTACAGTGATGGGTCTGCTTAGCATGATGTCAAACGAGGGCTTCTCAGAGGTGTTCAAAACGTGGATTAAATGCTGGGACTGTTGTATTCAGGAGGAGGGAGCTTACTTTGAAGAACACTAGAGGTTGACCAGGCCACTCATATTTTGATCACTGTAGGCACAGTCCTGAAACTTTTTGAACAACCCTTGTAAGACTTTTAAGTAGAGGTGGAAAAATATACAGAAATGTTGATGTAGAAGGTAAAAGTGATTATGGATACTTTGGCTTAAGAAAGGCAGAGGATACATTGATCAAATGTTTGCAATGAGACAGCTGACTGAGAAAGTAAGCTAAGTGATAAAAATAAAAAAGTGTATTTCAAATTTAGGAATTTGTAGAAAATATGATGAGTACTCAGAACATACAGTGTTAGAGCCAAGTTGTTAAGTGAGAGAGCAGTTTTATGTCAGTAGTAGTGCATGTGTAAGAATTAAGGGCCAGTTGAGTGATGGTTTAGTATTAATGTTGGAGCACAGTAGCTCTATAATGTCCCCATGGCTGTTTAATGTATATATGGATGGAGTAAAAAAGTGTGTGTGTGTGTGACTGGATTGATTGTATAAGAAGTGAGGATGTTCGTAAAATGTGTGGAGTGAAAAGTTATTTGAAATGAGAAGGGAGGGTTAGTATGTTACAATGGTGTGGTAATGTGGAGAGAATGAATAACAAGAAAATTGTGAAAAAGGTATATAATATTCAATGTATAGGTTTGAGAAGTAGAAGACTGGATAACAGATGGAAGGCTGTAACTAATAAATGTATGAATAAAGTGGAGTTGATCTGAATGTGGCACAAGAGTTAATGAGAAACATACAAGACAAATATGACAAAAAAGCTTAAAATAGCAAATCACATCTCACTTCAACTCAAAATATCTGAGCATCAGTTCTCCATCAACAGTAATTTAATTAAATGTAAAAAATAAAAATGCTATGTTCTAAATCAGGGGTACCACAGCCAGAGGAGCAAATAGTCATGTATCCTTGTAACAAGAAAGAAATTGGAACAAAGGATTAAAAAGAAAGAAAAGGAGAAAAAAAAAAAATGGACTAAAATCATATTTATAAAAAGAAAATCCCATTTAAAGGGTATAGGGTGATGGGTAAGCAGAATTAAAAAATGTAGTAAGTTTTGCCTTTAAGAGGGGAGTATATTCTGGCAGAAAGGATTCCCTACTTTCTTCAGGTTACAAGAAAAAAATTATTTACATATATGACTATAAGCAGCCTTTTCAAAAGTATTATGCAGGGTGATTCATAAACGTGTTTCATAAATTAAATAAATAAAAATAGTATTGGTGCTTATACATTAATTAGTATATGCTTGGTAGCTCTTACAATAGGTGATTATGTCTGTTGAAACAAGATAAATTCTACAGAAATTTTCAGCAGAGTTGGAAGAAGTGAAAATTCCATATCAACTCACTCCAGTTTACAGTATGACTGTTTGGAGACTCAGAAAAAATTAAATAACTAGCATGGATTCCAGTCTGGAAGATCATGCCTATCACAAGTAATAGAACAATATATCATCATTATTGTTGCACTTGAAAACAATGAAAAAGATGTGATATACACAGACTTTACCAAGGCATTCAATGAGTGTGACCATGGAATCATAGCCCAAACTGAAATATATGGGAATAGCAGAAGTAGAAAAATGGATATATAATTTCCTTAGTGATTGGCAGCGAGTCATTACAGTCCAAGGAATATCTTCACTAGAGTCAGAGGTCTGCAGCTCAATACTACAAGGAACAGTATTAACTGATTAGTTCCATTACTATTCCTAATCATCCCAATTGATATAGATGAATGAGTTACCAATGATAGCACAGTGGCATCCTTTGTTGATGATGCAAAAATTAGTAGAAAAATAAGAAGCCCAGATGATATAGAATCCCTACAAACAGACATGAACAGAATTTACAATTGGTCAGAAGGCAACAATATAAAATTTAACACTGAGAAATTTAAACTTTCAAGATATGTAAGAAGGGAGCAACTAAAATCCATGGAATACTATATGCCAAATGGACAGGAAATTCAGAGAAACTCTAAAACAAAATATTTAAGTTATAGTGACTGACAATGCAAAATTTGAAACACAAAATAAAATAATGGTAAACAAAGTAAAAAGAATAACTGTACAGATACTGAGAACCTTTAAAAGAAGCGACAGGAATATAAGGATTTCCCTCTTGAAAACAGTGATTATAACCAAGTTGGAGTATGCACAGTCTTAACATCCCCATGTAAAAGTGAAGACTTTAGTCAACTAGAAAGGATTCAGAGAAGCATCACAGCCAAGATCAATGGACAAAGAATTAAATTACTGGAAAAAATTATGTGAATTAAATTTGTATATGATGGAAAGAGCAGCAGCAAGGTACACCATTTATAGAAAAACTAAATATGGATATTGTACAATTTACATTATAAGTCATATTTCAATACAAAACAATAATTATAATAATTATATTGTATAACTACAAATCACCTCGATTTTAGGGTAGAGACCACTGGAGATGGAGGAAATTATAATGGAAAATAACAAAAAAATAAAATTTATGTCGAGATATGTATCAAATTTTCCACTGGTTGACCTCAGCAGAACAGTATATATATAAAGAATGCAAAATTTCACCAGCTCGGCTTTGTTAGATGGCTGTAATGCTTGAAGCTGAGAAGGTGCACTGAGCCTTCTCAACAAGTTGTGTGAAAATATATGTTATTAATGAAAGATAGTGTGAAGGTAGGGTTACCTAATCAATAACAATTAGATCTGCTGGTTGAAAAAACAAAACTGAACAATAGTAGGCTACCACAACAATACATCTGAACAAATGGTAAGCTTACCAAAAATAATTACTACAATAATTACAACAACAGAAAAAACTCATCTCTAGTAAGGACTTGGTCTACAGGATTTACAGTATGTACCCTATTCTTTATATGGGAGGTCTTGTGTGAAATGCGAGGCTAGAACTCGCTTAATGTAACATAAATTTAGCTAAAAAATGTTAATTTTTGCCTGTCACTTGGACACTAATTCCGTTGCAAATTTTCACTGGACCTTGTGGGTGATAGTTTTTCATACTATTATTTACACATGGAAAATATTAAAAAACTAATCCCTAATCTCACTTTGAACCCTATAACAACTCAAACAACAGTTGAATGTGTTGTGTTCCCAAACAGGGAACATCCTCAACCCTGAAGGAAAACAGCATCATTGTTGGAGGGCCAAGACGGTTCAACCAGCTGCTCAAAGAACTATGTACATGCCTGGTGCAGTGGTGGAAATCTTCAATGATGTCTAAATACCTGGCTCAAAATACTACCAGATGAGCTGGGAGTACCTGGCTATGTGAAATGGAGAGTAAAAGAAACCAACTCTCTACTTCACCAGGCCAACTTGAGAAGAGGTGGTAACAAGCCTGAAGGTGGCGTTGAAAGGAATGAAGAAGGGGAAGGCATTGGGACCGGATAGGATACCAGTGGAGGCGTGGAATTGTTTGGGAGATGAGGGCATAGATCTATTGTGGGATCTGATGCAGAAGATATATGAACAAGAGGAAATGCCGGAGGAGTGGGGGGATAGTACACTCATACCTATCTACAAAGAGAAGGGGGACATCCAGGATTGTGGAAATTATAGGGGAATAAAGCTTATGTCACACACGATGAAGGTTTGGGAAAGGATTATAGAGAAAAGGTTAAAAGAAGAGACAACCGTGGGGGAAGAGCAGTTGGGTTTTATGCCAGGTAGGGGAACAACTGATGCGATTTTTGCACTGAGGCAGTTGATGGAGAAACACCAGGAGCGACAAAAGGGACTGCACATGGTTTTCATCGACCTAGAGAAAGCATATGATAGAGTGCCACGCCAGGAGGTGTATGAGAGAGAAAGGTGTGCCGGAGAAGTACGTTAGGTTGGTGCAAAGTATGTATGAAGGAGCAAGGACCCAGGTTAGGAGTAGTGTAGGTGTAACGGAATGGTTCCCCATGAGGGTTGGTCTACATCAGGGATCTTCTTTGAGCCCGTACCGTTTTTTTTGATTATGGATGTGTTGGCCCAGGGGATAAAAGATCAATCCCCTTGGTGTATGCTCTTTGCAGACGATATTGTTCTGTGCAGCAACAGGAGAGAAGTAGTAGAAAGAAAATTGGAGGAGGGCTTTTGAAGACAGAGGGTTGAAAATCAGCAGAAAGAAAACGGAGTACCTGAGGTTCTACGAAAATCAAGACTCAGAAATTAGTTTAGAGGGAGCGAGGTTAAAGAGAGTAAGTAAGTTTACATACTTGGGATCGACAGTGGCTGAGGACGGTGAGCTGGACACAGAAATAACACACAGAGTGCAATCTGGTTGGAAAAATTGGAAGAAAGTTTCAGGGGTGTTGTGTGACTGAAGAATAGGCGCAAGGGTTAAGGGAAAGGTGTATAAGACTGTGGTAAGACCGGCTATGATGTACGGGGCTGAGTCTTGGGCTATAAAGAAAGATCATGAGAAAAGACTAGATGTAACGGAGATGAGAATGCTGAGATGGATGTGCGGAGTGACAAGGTTGGATAGAGTAAGGAATGAAAGGATAAGGGGCACAACAAAGGTTGGAGAAATCTCGAGGAAGATACAAGAAAGTAGACTGAAATGGTATGGACATATGATGAGAGGGGACGAAGATTATGTGGGTAAGAGAACGATGAATATGGAGGTGCATGGCAGGAGAAGAGAGGCAGACCGAAGCGAAGGTGGATGGAGAAGGTGAGGGACGATTTGAGGGAGAAGGGTTTGTCAGAGGAAGAAGCCCAGGACCGGCTGTGTGGAGGAGGCTGGTCAGAAACGCCGACCCCGCATAGAGGCGGGAATGGGCGAAGAGAAAGAAGAGATATATAACTCCATCTTTCCAAAATGCAAAAACTGGAATGGTAGCTGAAATATTTAGTGCACTTTACTTGGAAAAGTATAAGGATGAAGACAAAAATTTAACAGATTAACTGCTTCAGCCTTTAGTCAACTCACAGAAACTGTCATGTTATTTAGCAAACCATGAAGCCCAGTGTTGAACACTTCCTTTAAGGCTTAGGATAACATCACACTAAATACAACCATTAAATCATGTTAGTAGTAAAACTTTCATGTTAATACAAATCTGAAACATTTGGGTTAGTTACATGCACTTCATATAACAACAGACAAATGGCCTACAAAATACTAGCCTTCCTATGCCAATTTTAATTGCAAATTAATCATATCATATTAATGGTCTAAATGTAATATTGTGAAGCTCATATTTAAGATCTATTCTTATTAACATAATTATGGGTTGGACTAAGCTTTCCAGAGCTTAGATCAGGATGACCCATTTCCAAACTTCCAAGAAATTTCAATAGAGAAACTTTCGGTGTAGGTTAGAAAATTAAGTTAATCCTTCACAATTTCTATATTGTGGTATAACTAAATCTCCCATGTATTTTATCCTGAAATGCAAAATAACAAGAGTATAATCTATAGTGCTATGGTTTTGCTTCATGTCTAGCCTATATTTGAGAAAGAGTGGAGATAGCCTTTTCTTTGTAGATTGTTTCAGCAGACTGCAGTGACCAGTAGGGTGTGACTGTTGCCCTCCAAAAATCAAAAATGGTCCTACAATGCTGTTCAAAGTTTTAGTGTTGTGTATTTATCTAGGAAACACCCCTGTAAATTTTCTTGGAGATCGGTGCATGTTTGAGCTAGCACCGTCGTACCAGCAAGTATTGCTATTTCAGCTTATGAACTTCATAAATAAGTGTGAAAATAGCACATTTTATCAGATCTTCATTTCCGGGTCTGGAATGCTGACCCACAAATTTTCCACGTATTATTTTATTGCATTTAATTTTAATGATGCTCTTTTCTTTTCCCTTGACAGTGATTTGATGTTGTGAATAGAGAATTTAATCATGGATACACGGCAAGATGATGAGTATGTCAGAATGTTATTGGGCACCGTACCCCGAGAAGAAGAAAAGGAAATAAAGGGCTGCAAACTGCCAACTAATAGGCAGGTCTTACTATGTCTGTTAGCAAACCTTCGGGATATGCATTGGGACCAGGCTTTATCTGCCACCATTGACAATGTGCTTTTGCATTACCAGAAGGCGAATGTCCCGACCATTACAAGCAGGAACAATATTGGCCGAGTGATTAAAACTTACTATGACAAAGACTACATGATGCTTATGAAAAAGAATGAGGATAGGAGATGGGCTGATGATCCTGGAATTATGAAGTTTAAATCAGAATTGAGCCTGACGATGAAATTTTATAAGAACATGTTGAAAGACATGGCGGCTGCGAAAAAGGGGAAAACTCAGGCTGAACAAGATGCCATCGATACTGACATACTCCTTATGAAAAGCATGCTAAGTGACAGAGTAGCTACCTACTCTGGGGTAAACAAGTACTCACAGAAAAGGTTCAGAAGCGACGAAAAGGCAGATGCGAGAAGAGAAGCGACAAGAGAGAGAGCAATGTGATCATGCTGAGAATGTACAGGCTGATATTGATTCACCTATTAGCTCTGATGAGGATGATGACATTGATGAGGCCAGCACTGCTGAACCAAAGAGAAAACATCGGAGAACAGTGAAAGAGGGAGTTTCAATTTTTGTGCCCCATGATATTCTGAAGTCGGCAGAACTTGTTTCATGCAGTGTTCGAAACAACATCTCGATGACCCAGCTGAGTGCAATTGTGTACTCCCTTGTATCTGCATGTGGTGGAGATACATCAAAGCTGAGTCTAAATGCAAGGACGGCCCACCGATACTGAGCTTCCATCGTGTCAGAAATAAGTTTAAAAATCATGGATGAATGGCAACCATCAGACAAAGTACTGGTGCACTGGGATGGTAAACTTATGGACACGCTGGATTCCAAAGGCACTGATGACCGCCTGCCCATTCTTGTGTCTGGTGTCAATGGCACAAAGCTTCTTGGAGTCCCACCTCTTCCGCATTTGACTCAAAAAGTCATGATGGTTGTGTAATCTCATATATAGGCGCGTATGCCGTATAAGCAAAATCGCTATTTTTCAAATTGCTGGTGCTCACTCGAATATGCATGAATCTTCAAAAATTGCACGTGGGTATTTTTTTATGTCAATATGCAACACCAAAATTTTGAACAGCATTGTAGGACAAAGTTGAAGCAACTGTCACACCCTAGTGACCAGTGATGGTTCATCTGTTATTTATGCAATTTTTCAGTATCAAATTTGAAATCCTCTGTACAAGGAAACTGTTATACAAACTTTCTTTCCAGTTTTACGGGCCTAACCAAGTTCCTATTGTGTCCCATGATAATCCAACTCTTACTTTTGCTTTGTGTGCTCATTAATTCACTTGACACTATATAATGACTTATGGCTGAGGTCATATTTCAGGTACACTATAGCTACTTAGTTACACCATAGCAAAATGGTTAAGCGAGTTGAATGACTGATCAAAAGAATTCTTTTGTAAACCCCACTTTTATATATCAGTCAATAGCTGAGAACTAAGGCATACTGGCTAGTTTTTATAGGGTAGATTAATGTTACCTACAAAACATTGCATTTGTAAGATACAAAATGTTTACAAGTGGAGTTAAACATGACATTTCATGTCAGACAAAAAAGTAAGACACTTATAAAAGTTCAAAACATACAAGTTATATATTTACCATTTTGTAGAATACTGAAGACTAGCCTAATAGCAGCTCCTATTTAATTAGAATTAAAAGGTTAACTATAGGCCTAGTATGTCCTATGTTATCATCTAGAATAATAAAAATAACTCTTACAGTTACATTTATATAAATGTTCAATTTCAAATGGTTTTAAAATATCAACTTATTTCAAATTCTAAACTGATGACAACGACGACAACAACAACAACAACAACATGCCTGAAAACATTTGATTACAAGGCTAAATAAAAGTTGTAACTTACTAATAGTAATGGAAACAATGGTTCCATTCCATTTCACTGTAGAAAATAAATAAACAGCCCAACTTTTGCATGGACTATACTATTTGGAATTTGTCCCATTTTATTTTATCAATAAATTTAAAATTCATCATTCAAAACTTTTGCAACAAAATACCATATCTCTCAGTAAATATGAATGCAGGTGAGGCTACCTGATTAACATATAGACCAAACTAATGTTTGCTTCCCACTTGAATCTCTAGGGCCTACAGGCCTAGCTTAAACTAATTATGAAACAGGTTAAAGATTCAAAATCACATGTATGATCTGTCTCAGTAAGGTTATGGTACTTCTATAAAGTCCATGACTTTTAAAATAAAAGAAATAACTGTTAGTTCTAAAAGCTGTTGTTGAACTTAAGGTTTTAGCTGTCTTACAAAGATAACACTGGGCAACACGTATTTTATTGAATGATATCTGACACTTGATTCTAGGTAATTTGGGTGCGCTGAATACGAATTTCAACTCGGTTTGGCTCTATCAGGTCCTGATTCTTGTCGACAGCCTATGTGCCATTTTCCAGATTTTTCAAATTAGGACTAAAAAATTAAGTCATGTGTTAAATTTTTTTTTCAAGTTTCATGAATACAAGCAGTTCAAACTACAGTAAAATTACATTATAACGATAGAAATGACAAAATAAAAAAACAAACAGATATGAAGCTTTCACTGTGGCAAAAATTTTCTTTTGTAAGACTTTCTAGCGTATTTGCTTGTTGATGGCAGGTCTCTTTTCAAGCACCAGCAGTAATCAGCCATCATGTGGGAATCCAGCGGCCTTGGTACCGTTCCTCCATAATTTTGATATCTTGGTGGAATCTCTCCCCTTGTTCGTCACTTACATCACCTAAATTACTTGGAAATTGGTCAAGATGGCTATTCAAAAATGCATTTTTATGCTCATATTGCAACCTAACTCTTTGTAGTCCCTTAAAAGTTTTTTTACGATTTCTTCGTAGTTATCTGCCCTATAATTGCCTAAAAGTTTTCTATCAAGTCCACGAATGAGAACCAGCCATTTTTTTCGCGTTCATTCATGACATTAGGAAAATTGCTGTCTTTAATCATTGTTCTTATTTGTGGACCGTCGAAAATTCCCGCCTTGATTTTTTCATAACTTAAACTTGAAATTTTGAAGTTATGTATTTGAACACTCGCCGTTCGTATCCAAAGCTTTTACATATTGTTTAATGAGGCCTAGTTTTATATGCAGAGGAGGAAATATGATTTTATCTCTGCTCACTAAAGGTGGATTAATTACGTTTTTTTCTCCGACAGTAAGTGATGTTCGTGCTGGCCAGATTTGTTTGAATAATGTTCTTCCTTGGCTCTGCTGTCCCATAAGCAAAGGAAGCAGGGATATTTAGTATACCCTCCTTGTTGTCCTAGCAGAAATTAACCATTTTTAAGTCAACACATATGATCCACTCGTGCTCCTTATTTTGATAAGATTTAAAACCTTTTCTATATGTTCATACTTTTCTTTTAATTTTGTTGAGTGCCCAATCGGTATCGAGCCGTATAGATTGCCATTATGCAACAACACACACTTAAGACTTCTTTTCGAACTGTCTAAAAACAAGCGCCAATCATTTGCATCGTAAGACTCAACCCCATCTTCTTTAACAAACCAACTATGTCGCAGCAATATACTAAACTATCCTCTGTTCTAAAATATTTAACAAGTTCTTCTTCTCTTTTTCTGTAAAATGAAATGGTGTGTTTGAAGTAAGCAAGTTTTTCTCTTTAAGTCTTGAAGCTAAAATTTCCGCAGCCTTTTTTGGCAAATTTAGATCCCTTACAAGATCATTCAACTCGGCCTGGTTAAACTTTTGCGGATCGTTTTGACTTTCAAATACGCTGGGGTCAAAATCGGTGTCTGACTCCTCAAAGTGCATAACAATATTTTCAGGAACATCTTCAACTAATTCTTGAGTTGGCAGACCCTTAAATTTTGGAATGGGGATCTCATTTGAATGTAGCACAGGTCGTATCGCGGTGTCGAAATTTGGGTACTCGATACAATGTTTATTTTTCTTAGTGAAGCCCGAAGTCTTGACAAAGCAAAGGTAGCAATCGGTCTCGTGGTTAGTAGGCTCTCGCCACACCTGATATGGAAAAAAAATTGTAAAGCGTTAACAAAAGCGACGAGAGACTTGTTTTTATGAATTTTATCAAAAGTTATCACCCAAACATTTAACATTTCTGTGTGTTTCAACCTTATGCAATATTTGAGATTCTTATAAACATTTTCTGTAAATTTTTGTTTATGTACCTAAGTTACAATTACATTTAGGTAAGTTACAGTATACTAGTGATTAAATTACGTAGTTTTATGAAATCATAAACTTACCATCGGAACTCCAAAAGGTATTTTTGAATCCGAACCCTTCGTCCAATGTCGCAGTCTTTCAATGCATATAGTGCAGGCTTTATGTGGAGCCCACGATTTATCTTGGTCCCCCAGTTTTATGCCAAAATAAGCTAAGTAAGCTCTTTTTACGAAGTCAGTTTATTTGCTCGTTGATGTGGAAGTGTAAAATTTCCACATATATAACAGAAGGAATCAGGGTTGTTTTTGCATTTGAACTTTCTAGTGCTTGATGACATATTGCTTGATTGTTCTGCCAATTTGTAAAGGTATTTAAAGCCCTTAATTCATATAAATTTAAGAAATCTGAAATATAAACACAAAAATTAGTTTAAATAGGTACTTATTATGAAATAGGTACTTACAATCTATGAAATTAAACTAGAAACACGGATGAGTAGGTACAATATAAATTACGTCTTATTAAATCAACTATATTAAATCACGATGACAAAATTACTCACTAAATCATATGCCAATTCAAAATTATGTTAATGCCCAAACTTAATTAACTAACTCAACTGACTGACTGACTGACTGACTGATTGAATTGACTGATTAACTCTGGAAACGAGTCGCTTTTATATATTTTAGTTGTCCCTCTAGAATACTCTACAGAGAACAGGAACGCTCGAGAAAATTTTAGAATTCTATGATATTTTTAGCTTAATTACTAATATAAAATGGGTTAAAAATGACAAAATTAAAAATATTTTTAGGGTGTTACATATAAAAATATACATAATACAACAATACCATACAATAGGTACAAATACCTAGATAAAAACCTAGTTGCATAATGTGTAACTGCAAAAAGACAGCGGTATTGAGAAAAAAACCTTTTTATGAATACGACGAAAGAGGAGGGGTGTTGAGCAAAATCAGGACCTGATAGAGCAAAACCGAGTAAAAATTCGTGCTCAGCGCACCCAAATTACCTAGAACTAACTGTCAAATCTAATTCAATAGACAAAAATTTGAAATTTGTTCCCCAGTGTAATGTTTCAACTGCGCTTTGTAAATCACACAAAAGTTCCTACCAAAAAAATAATTACTAGCCTTCTGAGAAATTACACTAAACAATTTTACTTAAAGGGCCTAACTTACTCAGCAGCAGAACCAGCTGAAAAAAACAATGCGTAAGTTTCCTTCAACTGATCCATTGTTGAGATATGTCCATTATGTTTAGGTTTGGGAGGTGGAGTTTCTTTGCCAATTAATTCTGATGCTTTTACAAAGAGATCTTGACAAGCCCCATATCCAACAGCAATTCTTACTTTACCAACATTGTGAATCTTCTCAATCTGAGGGTGAAAAGTTTTTAAGAGGAGTGTTCATATTAACTATACCTTAATGTCAAACTGCTATTTATGTATATGATTTTAAATTTCCTACATACTGTTGCGCAGTTATTGAACTCAGCAAACTTTCAATGGGCTATTTCACAGATGGGGTGTAAACATTATATATATATGATGAATTTCACAATAAAACACGTGAAATGAATGAATGCTGCAAACCCACAAGGAAAAAGAAAAATGATTCCAAGGCCTTTCGTGTATTCAGAGCTACACCTCATCAGGGAGTGAAGATAAGAGGCGAGATGCCCATAAATATATACAATGTACAGGAAAAACAAAACAATTAGCACATACTTAACAAGGGTTAATGAGAGAGAAAAGAAATTTTAACAGGATATTGTCAATTTTATACATTCCTGCACTGTTATTAAAATGAATATTCTAGAATAAATGCATTTTAAAAACAATTTCAATAACAGTGCGGGAATGTATAAAATTGACAATATTCTGTTAAAATTTCTTTTGCCCCTCATTAACCCTTGTAAGTATGTGCTAATTGTTTTGTTTTTCCTTGTGGGTTTGCAGTACAGTCAACCCTCGCTATAACGGACCCCGTTAGAGCGGATATCGGATAAACCAGACACCACTGGCGACGTTAACCAGGAAAAGAAGAAGCGTGTGACCCTGTCGGTGACCCAGAAGCTGGAATTAATCAAGAAGTTAGAGGGGTGCTTCGGTGGCCAAGGTGTGCGCGGCGTATGGCGTGAAAAAGCAAACTGTTTCCGACATTCGTAAGGCCAAGGACAAGCTAACTTTTATATTTTTATTATATTTCATTATTTTCTGTATCATTTATCATGTATCGTGTTCAGCAGACAGTGCACAGTACTGTATATAGTATCTCCATTACGTATCGTATACGACTATACGTATACCGTAGGTTACCAGTACCGTCAGTTATATGGACAATGGCTATAACGGACACCTTTTCCCCCCTATTAGTCCGTTATAACAAGGGTTGACTGTATATATATATATAGCAAGAATGTAAAGACAAGAGACATGACTCTCAAGATTTATTGGCCAAACATTTCAGTCCACTCCAGGGCCATCTTCAGTGACTAAATGAAAAAACATCAAAATTAGGGAAAAAAAAAATCAAATATATAACTAAAGAAACCTAAGTAAAATTTTTTTTACAGAAAATAATGTAAAACCTTTTTTTTAGTATAAAGACCATGCACCTTTTGTTTTTAAATTACATTAATACTAAGTATCCCAATATTAAATTCTCTATGGAAGTAGAACAACACAATAAAATTTCATTTCTTGATGTTACCATAAATAAAGATAGTACAGGCTTCTCAACACAAGTACACAGAAAACCAACTACCACCCAACTCAGTACTAATTTTTTTCAGTAATACCCCACTTAGTTTTAAATTAGCTAGTATTAAAAGTCATATTTTTAGAGCCTATCACCTCTGCTCAAGTTGGTCTTCCTTTAACTTAGAAATTCAGTATCTTAAGAGATTCTTTAACTATAATTTTTAATGCACTTCAATTACTGAGACATTAATTTCAAAATTTTTAAATAACCTATATTTGCCTAAAATAATTCAGCTGACAGTTTCGAAACAGAAGGTTTATCTTAAGCTTCCTTTTTTAGACCAACTAACTTTAAACTTAATAAAGATGTCCACTCTATTTTGGGCAAATACTTCCCTCAATGCAATTTCATAATTATTAATTCTAATTCTAATTCATTGCAATCTTTTTTCTCCATAAAGATCACCTCCCCGTGCTTTTCAGATCCTTTGTAATTTATTTATAAACTTGTGCAACCTACCAAAGTCACTATGTAGGGCAGACTGCCCTGCAGTTAAAACTTAGGATTTTGAAGCATTTGGGTCTTTCTTACTGAACTTCTCGCCCTCTTTCCACTCCTGAATCTTCTGCTATTCGGCATCATTTAGAGACCCAGGACCACCTGTGCCCCTTTATCAGAAAATTAAATCTAGAATTAAATGACAGCCTTTCCTCAATAAAATTACATACTTTATAATAACCAACCAGCCAACATCCTTTTCAACACAACTAACTCATCAATTTAGATTCATACTCCTTTCCCTTTTCTCATTTGCAACTCATACTGGTCACTCAGGTTGGTCTTTTTAAATTTTAGTTTATTCTAGTGTTTACTTTTAATGGGTTTGACTTTATATTCCTATGTGTTCAATAGTGTTAGGATAGACTTCAGAATATTTCTTAAAATGGTACTGCATAGTAGCTGCCAACAGAAATGGACTAGAGCTGAGGCCAAACAACACTGACTTCATTCTATATGCTTGACCAATAAATGTTGAGAGTCATGTCTCTTGTCTTTATATTCCTGCTGATGATAAGATTCCTGAAGAACTCTTCTATCATTACTATATATATGGGATGAACTTCACAATTAAACATGTGAAATGAATGAATGATGCAAACCCACATGGAAAGAGAGAAATGATTCCAAGGCCTTTCATGTATTCAAAAGTACACCCCTGACGAGGTGTACTTCTGAATACACGAAAGACCTTGGAATCATTTTTCTTTTTGTGTGGATTTGCATCATATATATATATATATATACAGTGTGTGTGTGTGTGTGTGTGTGTGTATATATATATAGGGTGTATGATAAGTCACTACCTATTTTAAATGGTTGTAGTAATTTTATTTTTGAACTGGTTTTAATGAAACAAACTGTAAATAAGGTTTTATGCACAACACTTTAAATTTCCACATATGTTTCTGCACTGTCAACACATTTCCTTAATCATACTGGCACATTTGCTACTGCTGATCACAATATGTTTTCAGGAATATTGGTAAGAACATTGGTTATTCTCTCCTCCAGTTCATCCAGGTTTTTGGTTTTGTGCACTAAACTTCTTGCGAAATGAAGTGTTGCGATGTTATGTTTTCCCACTGAGAGATGACTGGCCACACACAATCTCGTGACATTTTGAGGTATCTTGCACCATTCATTGTGTTCCTCAAAATGAAAGGGCCAACAACTGTAGTGGATGTGATACCACACCAGACTGTTACCTCTGGATGACCCTAAGCCTTTTCCACACAATGGTCAGGGTTGTCTGCTGCCTAGTAATGACAGTTGTGTTGATTCATGAACCCACCAATATGAAACAATGCCTCATCACTCCACAGAATGTTCTCAAACATCTGTGGCCAGTCATCATTCCAACCCAAAAAGATTTCTGTGAATTCCATCCTTCTGTCACAGCTGATGTACATAATGAGGTTTCCAAGGTTTAAAAGGTCTTTTTTGAGAATTGTCTGCACTGCATAATGCGTCAGTCCACTTTCACATGCACCTGTACACACTGATTTTCCAGGGATTCTTGTAAACATCTCCTTCAATATGGCGATGTTCTTTGGAGTCTGCTAGGTTGATGGTCATCCAGATCTTTTCTTGTCTGTGACACAGCCTATTGTCATTAACTTTTGGTGGCAGTTCTTGATTGTTTGTGCATTCAGTGTTGCATTAACTCCATGTTCAGCCCTCCACCACCTTTGAACTTATGTCACTGATCCCCAAACCTTGTAATGGGCTGCAACTTTGGTCCTCTCTTGCAAACTTATAACTGGAGGCATGATTCACCTGGAAAAAGAAAGTCATGTTAATTTCTTAAAACCTTATTGGATAATCTATCATTTACAATTTGTTTCATTAAAATCAGTTCAAAAATAAAATTACTACAACCATTTAAAAATAGGTAGTGATTTATCATACACTCTGTATATCTTTTTTCCTATAACATTAGGCACCCAAACTCTTTCTCCTTATAGGTTTCTGGTCTCATGTATATTACTATTGTTTATTTATTCCTTGTATGTAATCTAGGATTAAAGATACATTACTTGTGATTGTTCATCTCTTTTCTCTCATGTACAATAATATTGATTTCTTTGTATGGTATTGGTATAATACTTTCAATAATGACTTTGCATTTGTTATATTGATAATAATATAGTAATATGTTTTCACACAGTGCACCTTCCTTCCAGTAGCGTGCCAGGAATTTTGAATTTGGTACAAAAAACAGAGGGTTGGCATGTCTGTGTACATAGCAAATGCTAACTACTTCTTATCTATCAGTAAAAACAGCCTTGATGTTGGAAGGTCACAGCTAGTTTCTGCATGGGTAAGAAAGACAAGGGATGTTTATCAATCTTCAGTTACAAGTCTATCAGTCTTGCATGACCAACTTCTTTCAACTCAAAACCCAGTAGATTCCATTTCCACCACTCTCTCTCACACCACTCCATGTCTGCCACTGAGCCTTCTCCTGTCAGTGAATATGGTACCCAAATTTTACTGAAAAGGTTTTATTTATTTTTTAATTTATTAAATGTATAAATCAGACATGGGGTCATTATCATTGTAATGGTAATTAATTATAATTAATTACAAATCTCTTGTAATGATAATGTAATGAAAGAAATTTTGAGGCAATAATGGTAATGAAAGGTCTGTAATGAATCATTACACATCATTACATTTTCATTACAGTGTAATTTCAATATTATATATATATATATGTGTGGCTTCTGATTCCTCCCAGTCCCAGCCAGCACCAAAGCAGTGCAAGTTTTTCAATTTTATGGCTGCTCCAGCTCCCTCTACAGCTTCTCAGAACCCTATTATCAGCCAGGTGGACAGCTACCTTGACCAGCCCTGCATTGATGAGGACTGCAACCCCCTGACATGGTGGTGGGACAATGCACATCTGTATCCTGACGTATCTGTTCTTACTGCCAAGTATCTTTGCATCCCTGCCTCCAAATGCACCGGTGGAGCGCTTATTCAGTATTGTAATGATCATTACAATGATAATGAAGGGCTTGTAATGATAATGTAATGATAATGAAGCAAAAATGCTGTAATGGTAATGAAAAATTTCTGGTAATGATAATGATAAACCTTGTAATGACCCCATGTCTGGTATAAATTCATGAACTGAGTACGATATTCATATAGTACTGTACAATGTTAGGATGTCATGATTTTGAATGAATTTTGGAGGTTTGGAATAACCTATTTGTTTCCTATTTAATACTGAAAAATCTCCATTGTGCTAAAGGGATGTGGGCTATTAGGACACACACCTGATGGAGTAAGAGTGCACTATACTTTACTTTTCAATTTTATGCCTTCCTATTTATTTGTGGAGAAATAATTTGATAAACAATACTCTACATCAGAGGTTCCCAAATTGGTGTTCCACGGAACACTTGTATACCGTGAGAAGTGTTCCGTGGAACAATTTCGGAACCCCTGCTCTACATCAACACCTGGACCTACCATACTGCAAATTCAACCATCACTTATAAACTAATTTAGGCATTATTTTGTTTTACCTCTAACATTGCATCCAGAATGTGTGAAAGTCGCTTTTGAAGATCATTTTCAGCAGAAAATATTGAGTTTGAACTCAAAAAATAAGCAAAAACCAAAATAAGAATTGAACACAGAGTTGTCACTCCGATAGCTTTTTCTCCTTCCATACTGTGACTTGGGTTTATAAGACTTTTTTATAACTTGGTAAGAGTGATTGATCTGACAGGCTCAAGTTGTGATAGAAGATTCACAAGAAAAAATACACCATCGAATAAATCCTCAGCTGTAGTTCTGAAGGAAGAAGGAAAACATTAATAATTTAAAAACCTGAAAGTCAAAATTAACTGGACCCACAATACAAAAAGTACTTCAGCCATGAAAATTAATTTAGGGGAAGGGGACAGAAAAGATATCATGGTCCTGGATTTTGTTATTAAGGGAATTATAGGCCTAACCAAATGTTCTTAAGATAAAACTCAGTTTGTGTCTAGCTAGATACAAACTGAGTTTTATCTTAAGAACATAGGCTGAGGCCTACTATCAATGCCTATGGCATAATAAAAATACTGGTTACCCATGAAAATATAACTTTTTATATAACCTTTACTTTCCATATAGGCCTATCCTTAATTTCTTAATAATAGGTGTTTTTAATTACTTAGCAAAGCTACTATGAAGAAAGTAAATAGGCTATCCAATATTTACAAAATTGTTATTTAGTTACATCATTAAGTAGGCATTTTGAAAAAGTATTTCATCCATGATAATTTTATGAGGCTAAAAGGAGAAATGAAATTGGGTTAATATTCAATTTTACTCCTAGTCACAAGCAGTTGAACAAGTACTATATATTGAATTGCCATTAAAAACTGACTAAAAAAATATGTGACAGTGAGTGTGTAATACAAAAAGATCAGAAGATATTTAGGTGAAATAACCAATATTAACCCAGTTAGGTCAACTGAATGCCCAGTTAGGTCAACTGAATGCCCAGTTAGGTCAACTGAATGCCCAGTTAGGTCAACTGAATGCCCAGTTAGGTCAACTGAATGCCCAGTTAGGTCAACTGAATGCCCAGTTAGGTCAACTGAATGCCCAGTTAGGTCAACTGAATGCCCAGTTAGGTCAACTGAATGCCCAGTTAGGCAAACAAAAATGATAAGAGCAAACTTTTCTGGTTAATTTTGAGGGGTTTTGCACGTTTCCTGTGGTAATGTGTCATTTATGAGATCTTGTAACAACTAACATGAACATATCCTATACAGGTAAACCTTGATTTATGATATTTTGCATTAATGATGGTAATGAATTAAGACCATCTCTCTATTTGCGATAATGATGGCCATCAGTCGGCCAAACTCGCTGATGCTCGGAAGAGGGACCACATCTCTCACTGCACTTGTCAGCCATGGCATCATCTATCCACGTGCTGCCATGCAGCCACGCGGTGCACTACAGTCCTGCACTTTGTCCTGACAGCATAGAAATCATTGTTCTTATGTTGTCATCACTGGTTTTTTTCTTACAGTTAATTGCTTTCACTCTGTTTTTGTGACTGTGAAGTGAGCAGTGTAGTACACATTACAGGTTATACTTAATAATATAATGGAACAGCAGCAGACAGTGAAGGAGTCAGCAGGTGAGGAGGAAAACCCTGCACCCATGACACTGACTCTGAAGGTGCTGAGCACTACACTTGACCTTGTCAACTCTGCAATGGAGCTCTTTGCTGAGAATGACCCCAACTTCAACAGGAGTTCGTCTGTGAGGGCACTGGTGGAGAAGGACATGCTCTGCTACAGGGAGCTGTATCTTGAGAAGAAGGAGGCATGCCAGACAACAATCACCTCCTTTTTCAAACCCCTGCCACAGTCAGAGCCACAACCCTCAACTTCAGCCTCTCCGGACTCCCCAGAGGTTGTGTGGGAGTCAGAGTGATGTCTCCACTCAACCTACAAGAGTCCCTATAGCCTTGAAGGGGACATGTGATGATGACCAGACTTGTTCTTAATGATGTGGTGAGTGTTGTTTAATTGTTTTCTATTGATTTTATGTGTAGGAATTTTTTTTCGGTGATACATGTGTGTTTGGGACTGGCTGGGAATGTATCCCATTGAACCCCATGTTATAATGAACTCTATGATTTTTGAAACTCTATGATTTTGATTTGCAATGGGTTTTCAGGAATGCAACCCTATCATGAATCGAGGTTTACCTGTATGTTTATGTTATGATATCTCAAAAACTATGCTTTTGCACAGGAAACCAATGGCAGATTCAGGCAAAGCACCTCAAATTGACCAGAAAAGTTTGTTCTCATTATAAAACCAGACTGGGAGTAAAATCAAATATTTACCTGAAATTGATACCTTAATAATAAATACACATCTGTACCAAGATATTGCCATGTCAATATAACCATAAAGGTCAATCAATACACCATAACCATAAAGGTTATGATCATACTCATACTACTGAGCCAAGTTTTTCTAAATTTTCATTATTATTATTATTTTTTTTGACAAATCTTTTTTGTTAATTTTTATATCAATTCAGAATTTTTAAGGGAGAAGGGTGTTGGGGCGCATGGCCAATATGTGAAGTTTAGCAGAAGTGATGCTCAGATTCTAAAAAGAGGAGGGAAGCAACTTCAAATCCTTTTGAAAAGAGGCAGTGACAAAAATACCCCTTGTATAATTTTGCCAAAATAGACATTTCCATCCACCTTTAAAAGGTAGCTATATTGTACTGAGCCAATCAAAATCATTGATAATAGAAAACCACATTTGAGCAATTTGGCTTTAATCTACAGAATCATACAAGGCATCTGAAAACACAGGAAATGAATTTAGCAACTGAGATAGTAACATTAAAATAAAACAACATAGCAATAACGTAAATATTCACAACATACATCAAATGAGAAGTACCCTAAAATGGCCAAAATAAAATGTTTTTGTACTGTACATATCTTTATTCATAGGATACCATATTTATAGCTCTTAGTCTTCTTACATCTCGTTTAACACAAAAACTGCCATAAACTTCATAGAGAGCATCTTAATGCAGCTTAAAACATTAAAATTCAAAACTAAGACATGACAAACCTTTCCAAAATGCAGCCAATCTTATCATTCAGATCCATGAAACTCAGTAATACAAAGAAATTTATTTTTGAGGCTTATGCTGGAAAATGAAAGGGGGAACATGCATGGGAGGTGACCTAACTTTTGTTGGAGCTCAATTAAATCATGAAAAAAATTTAGGAATATATGGTTACTGTTTTATATTTTTGTTTTTCAGACACCAATTGTATACTGACATAAGGGAAAGATGTACCTAGGCCCCTATATGGTACTGCCAAATGATTAAACTTGTTAAATCATGATAGCAAAGTAAAACCAGAAAAAATTAATAAATTTACATCAGTGATCCAATCTAGAGAAAGCAATTTCAGTCATATTGAAGCCCCTCATTAGGGTAAGTTATGATTGTTAACTTATGGTTAAATTACTATAAATATTCTAATTATAAGCTAATTATTCTAGTAAAGTTGATTGGGCTCCACAGTCTATTATAAAATGAGTATAAAAAATAGTAAGCTTGTATTCCATTTGAATGTTCACCACTTTCTTTGGATGCCAACTTAACAATTTTTAAGCAAGCAGACTGAATTACTCATTTTTATTTTTTACAACTTTTGTTTCCCACTGTTCAATACCCAGTTCCTCCCTCACCACAAGATAACTTCAAACTGATGGTATAAACTTTCTTTATGCATGTAATAAATTGTGAATGTTTTTGTTCCTTAAATATTTGTATGTGCTGAGTACATTCAGAATTTATTTTTGTGATTTGGACAAAATTTAATAGCAACCATGGTTGAGAAACTGCACTAAACTAAGCAAAAAGAAGGGGGAAAAAAAAAAAAAAACTGGGTTCTCGCAAAAATTAATCATCCCTCTCTGGTGGAAATTCTGCTAGTCTAGTGCTTAATTTAATAATACATACAGTTCAAGTTGATAAATCCTGCACTCTTTAACTATGTCTGTATAGATCAAATATTCTAAACCAATGGAATGAATGACTAGACACTCTTCAACACAATGAAGGGATTTCATTAAATGTTCCACACCAGGGGCAAGCTATTTCAAGAATTATGGTTCATTCGGTGGGTACCATGAATTTAAGACTGTTTATAAACCTAACAACAAAGAAGCATTATACAGGGCTATTCAAAATGATTCATCCGATTTCAACTAATACTTCCGTACCTATCAACCGTGCATCAACTAGGCATACACCACATGAAAGAGGAAATTTCCGAGTTTTACAAGATCACCGCGAGAGGGCTCCAAAGTCACGCCGTGGCCTAGCCTAGCAACAAACAGTCAGTGTGAAAATGGCATCCGCACAGCAGAAGGCGTTTTGTGTGTTGCAGTTTTCGAGCTGTAAATCGGTAGTCACAGTGCAGCGTGAGTTTCATCGACGTTACAGAACAGATCCACCAGGTGCTCAGAGCATCTGTCGGTGGTATCGGCAGTTCAAGGAAACAGGAACTCCAAACTCGCAGTTACTGCCGTAGAGTCAGTGACAACGGACATGCTGGAGCGAGTATGGGAGGAATTCGACTATCGTGTCAACATTGCTCGTGTAACTAGGGGAAGTCACATAGAACATTTATGAGGTGAGAGAGAAAATTTGGACAGTTTTTCTTTTGGTTGATGTATCACAAATCGAATCAGGCAAGTTTGTCTAAAATACAATTTGTCTAAAATACAATTTGTCTAAAATACAATTTGTCTAAAATACAATTTGTCTAAAATACAATTTGTCTAAAATACAATTTGTCTAAAATACAATTTGTCTAAAATACAATTTGTCTAAAATACAATTTGTCTAAAATACAATTTGTCTAAAATACAATTTGTCTAAAATACAATTTGTCTAAAATACAATTTGTCTAAAATACAATTTGTCTAAAATACAATTTGTCTAAAATACAATTTGTCTAAAATACAATTTGTCTAAAATACAATTTGTCTAAAATACAATTTGTCTAAAATACAATTTGTCTAAAATACAATTTGTCTAAAATACAATTTGTCTAAAATACAATTTGTCTAAAATACAATTTGTCTAAAATACAATTTGTCTAAAATACAATTTGTCTAAAATACAATTTGTCTAAAATACAATTTGTCTAAAATACAATTTGTCTAAAATACAATTTGTCTAAAATACAATTGTCTAAAATACAATTTGTCTAAAATACAATTTGTCTAAAATACAATTTGTCTAAAATACAATTTGTCTAAAATACAATTTGTCTAAAATACAATTTGTCTAAAATACAATTTGTCTAAAATACAATTTGTCTAAAATCAATTTGTCTAAAATCAATTTGTCTAAAATCAATTTGTCTAAAATCAATTTGTCTAAAATCAATTTGTCTAAAATCAATTTGTCTAAAATCAATTTGTCTAAAATCAATTTGTCTAAAATCAATTTGTCTAAAATCAATTTGTCTAAAATCAATTTGTCTAAAATCAATTTGTCTAAAATCAATTTGTCTAATAACAATTTGTCTAATAACAATTTGTCTAATAACAATTTGTCTAAAATACAATTTGTCTAAAAATAATTTGTCTAAAATACAATTTGTCTAAACAAACAATTTAATATAATATGGCATACAAATTGTTGCCTGATGTACAATGCTATTTATTACTTGCCACGCCCCATCTTAAAAGGTTACCTCTTGTGCGGAATAGTACATCGAAATCAGTTATCCCGGAACCCATAACCTGGTTAGGTTAGGTTAGGTTAGGTATATTATGAAATAAAATCAACCCATTTTCAATCTTTTCATCCTCACTCCAAATTTATCAAGCAGACAAATGCATTTCTAGTTATCTTCAATTATTAGTCAAATTGTATTTTAGACAAATTATTTTTAGACAAACTATTTCGATGTACTATTCCGCACAAGAGGTAACCTTTTAAGATGGGGCGTGGCAAGTAATAAATAGCATTGTACATCAGGCAACAATTTGTATGCTATATTATATTAAATTGTTTGTTTAGACAAATTGTATTTTAGACAAATTGTTTAGACAAATTGATTTTAGACAAACTATTTTAGACAAATTGATTTTAGACAAACTATTTTAGACAAATTGTTTTTAGACAAACTGTTTTAGACAAATTGATTTAGACAAATTGATTTAGACAAATTGTATTTTAGACGAATTGTTTTAGACAAATTCTCCTAGACGCATCACAAATATCACTGTATTTGTAACATTAAAAAATACTCTCATTTGAAATCAGGTGAATCATTTTGAATAGCCCTGTATAGTAATTCTTAACAAATTGACAAAGGAGATCAGAAAGCAATTCCCTCATCCACGAAATTATAAACTAATGTAAAATGTTGTGAAACATTTTACGAGTAAAGGAAATGAATATGTATTACAGTGGAACCTCGACTTACGAACGCCTCTATTTACGACCAAATCGACATACGAACATATTTGCTCCGTGATTTTTCGTTTATTGCTTTATCTCTCGCATATTTGCTCCGTGATTTTTCATTTATTGCTTTATCTCTCGCATATTTGCTCCGTGATTTTTCGTTTATTGCTTTAATAAGCCCTTCATTATGGCTCCCAAGAAAGTGAAGAGTGATAGTGGCAGTGAAAAAAGAAAACTTAAAATAACCATTGAATTAAAGAGACAGAAAAGAGACAAAACCCCTGAAGGAGAGGTGCCCAGTGTTCTTATGGAAGGGGACTCTCCTTCCAAACAATAACTTCCCTCCCCCTTCCTTTCCTCATCACCATCCACTCATGCCAGCGATTATCCTCCACAAAGGTACAGTAAAATTATACAGCTTATTAAATTTAGTATAATTTTTTTCTCTTATATTTTCTCTTTATAAACTCTTACAAAGCATTAAAAGTACAATTATCTGGGGCGCTGGAACGGATTAATTAAATTTACATTAATTTCAATGGAAAAAATGGATTCGATTTACGACCAATTCGAGGTGCGAACAGGGTCTCGGAACGAATTAAATTCGTAAGTCAAGGTTCCACTGTATATGATAAAATTAATATTTATAATAACTGGATTTAATATAGCTAAATAGATAACAATAACTAATTTTAATAATAATAATAAATAATCATAATACAAGGGTTTGCTTAAAAGTTCACTTTTCAAATGGTCAAGGAACCCACAAAAGAATGCATTATTCTAGATTTAGTTTTAAGTACAGACCTAGACTTGATAACCTCTCTCTATGAGACTACTACTCCACCAGTGATCACAGGCAAATAACATTTGAAATTAAAATTAATGTTCATAATTTATTGGTAGATCATTTGAATTTAAGTTGGAGAAAACAATGCAAACATTATATAATTCATTAGTACACCCCCATCTGGAATACTGCGCCCAATTCTGGTCCCCATATTTATGACAGGACATAGACAAAATGGAGAGAGAGGCTACTACTAAGATGATTTCAAGCCTTAGAAACAAATCATATGCTGCCCATTTAGAAATGTTAAATTTATTCTCACTTGTAAAGAGGTGAATTGATTAATTAGGTGTTTAAAATGATTAAAGGTTTTGATAATGGTGATGCCAAAAAATATTTCACCTTCAGGAATGCAAACAGAACTCATAGTAGTGGTTTCAAATCAGTGGGTAAACATTTTAATTCTAATGAAGCTAAACATTTTTTCTTCAATAGTATACTAGTTAATTTGTGGAATAGATTGCCAGCCAGTGTAGTTCAAAGCAATTTGATGAAATCCTTTATAAAGAAACTAGATGCTTATCTTGCCTTAAACCTCCAGCTAGAAGCATATTTTAGCACACAGAAATAATGTAAAATTCTAACTTGGATTCCCTCCTCTGTACTTTAAAATTTTCATTTCATCTTTAAATTCTTTCCTACCTCAATCTCTTTTCTCTGCTTTGCTTTGAAACTTTCACTTGTCTTTAAATTTTTTCCTTCTTAAACAGACAGCCTTGTAGGGACCAGCCAGTCTGTTGATGTTTGGTGTCCTTTGTAATCATAATATTTAGCCTCCATATTACATACCATAATTAATATGAAACATTTGTCATCTTATAATTACCCATAATTAAGTGTACTTATATATTACATAACTACCTATGAAGTTTATCTTATAAATAAACATAATATTTATATACCATATATATTACCTATTCATAACTACCTATGAAATGTTCGTTTTTATCTTATAATTAATCTGCAAGCCCAGTAAAGCCAAGAGCTTAAGAGCCAAATTAAACAGGAAAAATAAATATTAATTAACCCATTAACACCTGTAGTCCTATTTTAAAGACCTTGACACTTTTTTTTTTTTCTTATAGTAAATAGTAAATTATTGTAAACTAACAAAAATATCTGCTGAGAATGTCACTAAGTTTGTTACAAAACTGAGGCATATTTTTTCCATAGGTTGCTATCACTGAACATAGCAAAACAAAGAAGAAAATCTTAATGGTAAGCTACTTTTCAGTTTTGCTTTAATTGTTATAGTAAATTTTTTATGAATATTTTTAAAAACCAACCACCCATTCATGAATCTGTATATATACACTTTTTGTTAAAATTGTTATAAAATGAAATGTGTAGATATAATTGAGTTTTAGCATTTAGAAGCTTGGTCCCTGAAAATGAATCATGAGGCACATAAACAACAAATATTGTATTTTCTATAATGGCTGTAAGTAAGAAAATAGGATTTGTAGGGGTAACATTTTTGCTCATATCTGTCACATATGCCACTAATAGTCAGCCCATGTACCATAAAAAGGGAATAAAAAGTTAATATTGTCTTATTACATTTCATAGTGTTATTTTACTCTATGTTATTTCAGATCATTATGGATAATTCACCATCTATATGTGTGTGAAGTCTTTCTACTCTCTATGAGGTGCTATAAACCACATACAGGAAAATTCAATGCCTGAGAGGATTTGATTGATATCACAGAAGTCCTACCGCCAGTTGATGAACTGACTGATGAAGAAGACTTTGATGATGATGTCATAGATGATGACTACAGGGATCCAACCTTCATTGCAACAGAAATTACAAGCACTAAAATTTCACCAATACACTGAAGAGGAAAATGAACCCCTTGTCAAGGAACAACTGAAAATTTTTTTTGCAAAAGTACACAATGTTGCCTGGAAAAAATGCTCCCTTCATATTCTCATTTTGTTGATTCTATTTATGGCAGTAATAATGAGAGAAAATAAAATAAAGCAGACTGAAGAGGTACCATATGAGTCCAGTTGAACTTTTTGAGTTATTTTTCACTGATGAATTGCTTACATTAATTGATGACCAATCTACTTTGTATGCATGTCAAAATAAACTTTATTTCTGCATAACTACAAATTGGCCCAGAATTTTTTTTTAATTTTTTTCTTTTCTGGGTACAATAAATTGCCTAGCAAATAGTAGTATTTGAGTTTGGATGAGGATCTTGATACTGCCATAGTTAGAAATGCCATGCCTCAAAACAGATTTAGAGAGATAAAAAAATATCTTTATTTTACTGACAATAAAGAGGCACCAAATAATACAGCATTCAAAATAAGACCACTCACTGATTATTTGAAGGAAATTTTGAAATCATTTGGAATATTTTCAATGGAGCCGTGTAGAGATGAGCAAATTGTATGACACTATGGAAGACATTCTCTAAAGCAGTTTATTTGAGGCAAACCAATAAGATTTGGTTTCAAGCAATGGCTCATATGTTGTGCAATAACTGGATATTGTTACCAAATGAGTTTTATCAAGGCAATGAAAAGAAGTCTGTTGGAAATGGTAACATGGTAAAAATTTTATAGTGGGCACACTAGGGGCCCTTCAGCCCATCTGGGTGTCTCCACTGTTAATATAAACAAACCATAAATACAGTTACATGCAAAATTAAGATCCAATTGATCTCTGCTAATTGCAGATTGTCACATGTCTACTAGCTGTACATTAACTTCAAAACTTTGGATCTTGTGGATCATTCATCAATACCACTACTGTACTAATTGTAGCCATCACATGGTTATCTATACAGCCATACAGCTATATAGCCATATATCTAAATTGTGTGATACCCTCGGAGCTAAAGTTGTTCTAGTAATGACTCTTCATTTGCTTTATCTGGGTGACCATGAAATTTACATTGATAATTTCTTTACCAGCCACAAGTTGCTGGCTCATATGTCAGGTTTAGGAATTTGAGTTACTGGAATTACAGATGCAAAGCATACTGCTGAATTCACTCTAAAAGATAGTAATTCCAAGAAGAAAGAAGAACATGGAAACTATGATTACAAATTTGATGAAAAAATGAAATCCTATTTGTAAAATGGAATATCAACAACCTGGTTACCATGGGAACCAACCATCAACCAATTACTCCTCTTGGATCAGCCAAAAGAGGGATAAGTATACTACAATCATACAGTATCTCATATCACAGTACTTACTGGTTGACTTAGCACTAGTTGGGTTGTCCTGTCACCTATGCTTACAGAATCTGTATGGCTGTGTTGATCCTGATCTTGAGCTCCTTGAAGTTGGACTGATCTGTCATTCAAGGTGGTTGATTCTGGCATGTAGAATCCTCATATTTTATACATCTCAAAGGAAGCCTTCCAAAGTTCTGGTCACACTTGCAGAGTTTTGTATCTTGGTCTATTTTCCAAGTTGATTCCAGATCAAGGAGGAGTATCAATGCACAGATAGTGCTAAGAACTTCTATGATATGCTCCAAAGGATCCTGAAATTTCACAGGGAAGCCAGGGAGATAGCCCTAAAAACCCTAGACTGAAATGCATACTATGCTCACCCTGAGAATGTATTAATTGGGGAAATAATTGCCATGCTCGCTGATTTAGACCCACAAATCTGCAACATCGCAGTTAACAAGGTACTTTTGGTCAGAAGGAATGAATCAATTGAAACTGATAGACAATGACTTTGAAGGTGGTGACCTGATAATTGATTCAGATGAGGATATTGAAATCCCGAGTTACAGCCTGATGTGAGTGTTGTGAAAGATGGTAGTGTCAGGAGATTCATGGTGCCTAAAATTGATAAAGCTCAAGGGTATCTCAAAATGATAAACTTAAATTCACCTGACATTCATGAGCCCCCTTATCATAGCATCTCTAACCAATGAAGAACTCATAAACATGAGAAAGGAAGCACAGCACTGAAACTCAACCAGCCTTGTCATAATCAGGCTGTAGAGAGGCACATTAAACTTGTAACAGAGGCTTCCTCAACTGTGGTAGAATTTGAATGTTTATGATGGCATTATTCGACAAAAGATAAAATCAAGAAAACTGATGAAAGTGTTCAATACAAAAATACAATATTCTGAAGCTATTTAGATGATTATTTTTTATTACTTTGTTTAATGAGCGATACTTTAGATTAATCTTAAGTTGATTTGTAATATTTTCAGTAGAAAATTGGGTACTTTCCTGTTATCTTTGCAGTTGCCAAACTTCAATTTTGACAAAAGAATATTTTCATTAAAACTAAAAAATATCATGACATAACCTAACCCTACCAACTAATTAAGTTAATTAAATGCCTGGTTAGGTAAACTGTACACCCTTGATAATTGGTTAGGTTAAGTCATGATACTTTCATTAGTTTTAACGAAACTATTCTGTCAAAATTGAAGTCTGACAACTGGCAAAAAGTCTGAAATCTGGGATAGTAGGAACAGGAAAGTACAGTACTGAAAATTGTACATATTTATCACAAATTTGCAAAAAAAAAAAAAAAAAAAAAAAATGCATTATTTATCCTGCAGCCCTCTGCAAATGTTTTAATCTGCTTCAGAGGTAAAAAATACATCATAAACAGTTTTTAAATTGTCTTTATCATGTCCAAAACCTGAGATAGGTCACTGGGTTCAAATTTTGGTCACACACACATATGATTTGTATAAATTGGCCAGTAGTTGTCAGAGTTTTGTATGCAACAACCCAAAAACAGTTTTAAAGTTTAATCCTGGACAAAAGACCCACCTAAATTTTGATCCTGGCACTTTTGATTTTTTCACTTCACCCTAGTGCACAGGACTGCTGGCTAAATAACCTAGGAGACTATTTAGCTAGTGCTGGTCAAATAGCCAGGAAGGCTATCCAACCAGTAATGGCTAAATAGTCACAGCCTATTCAAATTTTCTTCATTAAAAACAGAGCTAAAATAATCATTAAAAATACCAATAATATCCTGATCATTTTTCAAATATCCTGTCAGCATGTTTTATTGGGCCAATCTAAGATGCTTTTTATTATTATATTTATAAAAACTGAAGAATTTCTTTGGATCTTTATTGCTATCCCTAGCTAGATTTATTTCACTACCATGTCTTTTGTTCTTCCTAATCAAACTATTTAGCTTATTTCTTAATTGCCTATAATTATCCAAGTCTACAAGGTTATTAGCCTACTATTATTAAATTCCCTGAATTCCCTTTCAGATTAATATACAGGCAGTCTCCGGGTTATGAATGTCCGACTTTTGATGTTCCGTACATATGAACAGACTGCCATAAAGTCTATTATTTTAAAAATCTGAGTTACCTACAATGGTTCGTAGTAATGAATTGGCGCACTACTTATTGTGGCGGAGGAAAACGGTGCGCGCCATCCATTGTTGTACATCCCAGCCAGGAATAGTAGCTTTTATAAATTGGGAGTGTGTTTTTAATGTTTCTTATACATACATATGTTAAGTATATATATATATATATATATATATATATATATATATATATATATATACTATTAGACAAACATGTTATGTACAAACCGTTCGTATGGGTTCAGACTTACATACAAATTCGACTTAAATTCCGTCGTGAGAACAGAACTCATTCATAAGCCAGGGACTGCCTGTACAGAAAAGGACTGCTCCTAGGTTCAGATAATTGACTATACTTTTATAGACCAGTTTTTGACAATGAATCCAAATATGATAGTCATTTCTTGTGCAAATGCTCAGTTTTTGAGTTACATTATGTTGTTTTATTTTACATGTTTTAACCCCACATTTCCCCTCTTCTTCAAAGCCCTGCCCACTTTTGTTGGGAGTTCAGTATTCTAGGGGGAAGAAGGGGTAACTCCAGAAAAACAGATTTGCGTCTGAATATTAGGAGTGGTCCTTTTCTGTATAATTACCACCCTTCTTTTTAACCTAGCCTAATCCAACCTAATTTAACATGTTACAAAACTGTTAGCCTATAGTGTGGTTGAGCCCTGTCTGGATGGTAGAGTTTTGTTGCAGACTTGTAGAATGGATATATGAAAATACTTTAATCATGTAGTAATAGATTTTTGGAATGACTTTGTCTATGCAGTAAATAATAGCTCCTTAGTTAGTTTTAAGAAAAATTTGGATGCTTTCAAGAATGGGACTGCTTATAAATTGCATAAACAGTGTAGCCTATATTTTAGATGATACTAATGACTTGGGATAACCTTGATGAATCCAAATGGCTTCATGTTTTCCAAATGAAATGTAATGTAACTCTCACATGAATGACATGATACAACCTTATCCATAAGCCTAGCTTCCTTCTTACAAACCTTACAATCACAGTAAAGAGGAATCTTAATACTATTCTTTAACTCAAAAGCTTTAGGACCAAGGCTATCTCTTGGATGGAATGCATTAATCAGTAATGGCTAATCAAGCCCAAAAAAATGGGCTTGCACTGAATGGTGCCCTGGATCACACTATAAACTAAGATAAATTAAGCTCAATGCCTAGGAATGGAATTATTATATTTTAATAATCCCAACAAAGTAAAACTTAAAAAATACAATAATTCTTTAATAATCTGTGAAAATTTGAGCACAACAAAGAATGTCTTTCCACTTTAATTCCTCAGTACATTACATTACACTTGGAAAACATGAAGCACTTGGGCCTGTCAAGGATTTTATTTTTATTTTATTTCTGTTTAAGGTGCTGCAACCCTGCTGGATTATTGGCACCAAGACTAAAATGGAAATGAAAAAAGACCTCTACCACTTCAGTTGTAGGGTTCCACTCTACAACACATAGGATGGAAAAGAAAAAGGAAAAGGAAACTGTTAGTAAAAGAGTAATACTATAGCTACTACAAAAGGACTATCAAACGATAAACACCTAGATCAGGTTAGATAAATTGGCTTTCTTTAAGAAGGTCAAAAGTAAGGATGATGGAAATTCATTTCCCAAAACACTTTCATAAGAAAAACAAATTTCTCTGCCATTACAATAGTTAATCAAATCAGTTCTAAGAAAATTACAAGTAGGGCAATGAATGATTGCATGTTTGGGGTGAGTTGAACATTACAAGTACTACACCTTTTAAATAAAGTTGCATCAAAAAAATGTCCATGGGACAGTTTAGAGCAATTCAACCTAAGCCTGGTCAATATGACATCACTCCTGCATTCTTTTCTGGCATCCTTTTCCAAAGGACAGGTTCCATCTGAGGAAGGAGACCATTGCATCAGGACCATTCCTGTTGCCACTCGGAGAGAATAAAATGTGAAATTGGCTTCATAAATTCATCAACAGAGTAAGGGATGGTCTGAACTTCATCAAGACTACAAGCCATGCATGCTGCTTCATCAACAGTATCATTCCCCAGATACCAACATGACCAGGAGTCCATAAAAAGAGAACATCAAGATTATACTGATTGAGTAATTCAATAATCTGAATGACTATATGATGCCCAGAAGAGGACTGTATAGCTTTCAGGGAAGAAAGGGAGTCAGAACAAACAACAAACTTAGTAAGGTCTGAGTTGTGACAAATATATATTAAAGCCTGTAGTATAGCATACAATTCTGCAGTAAATATAGAACAGTGCTCTGGAAGGCAAAAACCCTTAATCACCCCATCCCAAAGAAATGCTGCACATCTAGTGCCACTTTCTGATTTAGATCCATCAGTATATACACTATACAGGTAAGTATCCTCTTTCTTTGTAAGTTTCTACTTTTTCCAGAAAACTTCTTTGGAGCACATTTGCAAAAGCGAATTTGCTGTTAGTGGTATGAATAGAAAAGTCAAAACTCACTATTACAGGGTGATAAATTAAAGAGAAACTTTGCTGAGATGCTATCAAATCAAAAGTTAAACCCACTTGGTTAATAAAATCCTTGATCCAACCGCTAAAAGGTATTGGGTATGGGCATAGACTATAAAATTGAAAATTATAAAATCTATTAATACACATTTTAGTTGGATGTGAATCAAAACTTAACATTTTAGTAGCATACCTAGCACCTAACAGTTTCCTTCTATAATGCAAGGGCATAACGTTTACTTCACCTTCTAAATAATCAACTCTTGTGCATTTGAGAGCTCCCAAAGCCAGTCTAATACATTTATACTATATCTTATCTAGCTTTAGTAAATTGGTTTCAGAACAGGTATGGTACAAAAAACACCCATAGTCTAATTTACTACATACCAAGGATTTATACAACATCAACAAAGTTGATCTACTTAAACCCCAAACTGAATTAGAAAATTTTTAATATAGAAATAGCTTTCACACAAGCTTCCTCCAGGTATTGAATATGCTTAGACCAAGTCAAACCCTGATCCAAAACTATTCCCAGATATCTATTAATTGAAACATACTGAACAGGATTTCCTGATAAATACCTATAATGTTAAATTATCATTCCTCCATGGTCTCTGAGAAAATCATACATTTTGATTTGGAAGATGAAAATTTTAAGCACCATTCCTCTGACCATTCACTAATATGATTTAGGACACCTTGCATCACATGTCAGAAAATTCAAATCATCCCCAACCACCACAAGGCACAGTCATCAGCATACATGGAATAACTGACACTGTCATCAATTCCTTCAAATAAATCATTGATCATCAAGGAAAATAGTGTCGGACTTAGGTTTCTTCTAAAAATTTCATAAGTCTAAAAGATACCATTTTCTAAATAACTTTACACAGACAGCTTGTTAATGTTATAGGCCTAAAAGATATAGGGTTAGTAGCAGGTCTACTGGCTTAGACAGAGGGATTGAAATACTGTGGGGGTTGTGAAGTTTCTCACCCCCTCCCCCTGATTTTCAAATCCCCCTTTTGGGGTTGTGGAGTTTTTCACAGAAACCTCACCTTAATTTTCAAGTCCTGTCTGGTTCTTCTCACGAGTTTTTCTCTCCCCACAGGAGTCTAGTTAGTAAGCCTATTAATTTGTAAAACCCTAGAGGGTAGTAACATCCAGACTATTTGATCTGGGAAGCCTATGAAAAGGTTATGAAACTGGAATAGAAGGTTGGAAGCCAAGGGAGTTTGGAAAGCCTTTAAAAGGTATGAACCCAGCAGCGTAAAACCATTGGTTTCCTGTTGTGTTCCCCCACCCAAAATCCCCGGTTCCCACGGTGGTCCCCCCATATTGTAGGAGGGGTTGGGGGGGTGAAATAACTTCCAAGCAATAATTTACTATAATGGCGATGGTCACATTCATCCTAAACAACAGGAAACCAATGGTTTTAGCATGTTTTGGTGGAAAAAACAAAAATTGAGGTGGCGCCCCTATTCTGAACCGTTACCGTATTTTGTAATAATCTGACTTTCAAAATTTTCGGAAACCACTCATTTTTGTGATTCTCCCAACCCAAAAACTCCCGGTTCCCAGTGTGGGTCTCCCCAGGTAAAAAAGGGTAAAAAGTTTTAAAAGCTTTAAGCTTCAATAACTCTTTACCAAATCATTTGCGATGGAACGGAGGGGGCCAGTTCCATATTGCCCCCCTCACAAAATATGATTTTACTGAACATTAAGATTATAAATTATTTTGATACAGTCTAGTAAAAATTCAAAATAAAACGCAAAATATGATTTTATTGAACATTAGGGTAATACTAAGCCGTGCAACGATTGCACTGGCAGGGATAAAGTAGTTTGGCCGCAAAAAATACAACATAAAACCCTATACCGATCAATTTGCAATGCGTGATCTTTACGGGGGTTATACAAATGATAATGTAATAACATGTGCCCACCTTGCCTGGGTAGCCGGAGCCATAAACTAATGTAAAGGATAAAAATGAGGGGGCAATATGGAACTGTAGCCAAAATGAGTATCATTTTTGAATTCAGCACATTAAAAAACATTGAAAACCAGCTTTTAAAACTTTCTACTGGAGACCGGTGTAATAGTAAATATTTACCAAGGGAACTGACAAATCTTTGCTATCCAAATAAATATAAGATACATGCTCTATAGGAATATTAGGTCCAGGACTATTTGTAGCAGGTCTAGCAGGAGATGTAGGACAATTCAAGGGTTGAGTAAGACTAGATGGTTCCTGAGTATCTAATCTTTGAGCAACTTCATTGGAACTTTTCTTGCAAAAAGAAGTGATAGCATGGTCAGTTTGCTTAATGATCTTACTCAAATCCATCAAGTCATCACTGCGAGCTGACTCAAGGGTCTTAGAATCATCCACCCATAACCTTTTAGAGGTAATTATTCATTTTTACACCCACTCTCTTTTTATGATGAGAAACTTTTCTGGTCAATTTTGAGGTGTTTTGCACAAATCTGCCATCTGTTTCCTGTGCAAATGTGTAATTTTCGAGATATCATTATCTCAAAAACTACACATTTGCACAGGAAACAGATGGCAATTTCGTACAAAACACCTCAAAATTAACCAGAAAAGTTTGCACTCGTCATTTTCGATTAAATTAATGAAAATAACATGACTTAACCTAACCAATCATCAAGGGCATACAGTTTAACTAGGTATTCAATTGATCTATATATATATATATATATATATATATATATATATTGAAAAAACACGAAAAATAGGAAATATGGTTATTATTCGTTTTTGACCTAGTCACACCCAGCTATAACAGCAATATATATTGAATAACCAATCAAAACTGAATAAGAAAATATATATATTATCTTGTGCAAATTTGTATAAAATGTGGTTTTTTATTAAAATATATTTCCTATTTTTGGTGTTTTTTCCAATATATATATATATATCGACTATTCTGTGAATATTTCTTATTTTTGGTGATTCTGGCTACTTCTGCATAATTCAATTTGTTCTGTTTTACAAGTAAATCTTTTTTAGCAATGGTTTCATTGGTTTGTCTATTCAGTTTTTTTTTTTTTGTGATGAAGTATGACGTGTCAGTTATGCATATTTGATTTTGAAGACGTGATCCGCCATATTGCCCTCGATGAAGACAAGAGTTTAGACCTTTTTTTCAATCATGGAATAATTAAGACATCCGTGACCTGCCCTAAATGCAATAGTGCTTGTATTTTAAGAAAAGACCAGAAGGTCTTTAGGTACCGTAAAAAAAATCCTAAAAATAAACATGTGTCATTTCAGTTTAAGGGCATGCGAAATTTAGCGGACTAGCCATGCAAGGTTGGCACATGTTATTACATTATCATTTGTATAATTTAGGTCTCGGGGGGTATGGGGGCGGAGCCCCTGTAAAGATCACGCATCACAAATTGATCAATCCTAATGTTTTGCAGACAGTTCAGTAAATGACACTGGTTAGGTCAACTGTACACCCTTGATGACTGGTTAGGTTAAGTCATGATATTTTTGTTTAAATTCGTTAGTTTAAACAAAAATGACAAGTGCAAACTTTTCTGGTTAATTTTGAGGTGTTTTGTACGAAACTGCCATCCGTTTCCTGTGCAAATGCGTAGTTTTCAAGATGACAATATCTCAAAAACCGCATTTGCACAGGAAATGGATGGCAGATTCGTGCAGAACACCTCAAAATTGACCAGAAAAGTTTGCTCTCATTATAAAAAGAGACGGTCAAAAAACAATAATTACAGGAAATATATTTTAATAAAAAAAAACACATTTTATACAAATCTGCACAAGATAATAGAATGAAGAACAATTTTCAAGAATAAAACAACTGAAGAAATGCTAACAACCTTGGAGGAAAAAATGCTGAGAATTTTAGAAAAATATGCTCCAAAATCATAGCCAAAAGGAAAGAGGAGCTGGTTAGAAAGGCAAAAGAGAACTATTCCGCAAAAGAGAGAGTGGAGGCGAAGTTAGGTAACTGTGGAGATAATGACAGGAAAGCAATAAAAGAAAAACTGGAGGGTATCGATAGGGAAATACAAGCCCTGATTAAGGACCATACAGAGAGGGAAGAGGGAAAGGCGGTAGAAGCAATAAAGGAAAATCCAAAATACTTCTATAGCCATGCAAAAAGGAAAACAAAAATGCGCGCCGCTATTGGGCCCTTAAGAATGGGAAATAATGAACTAACCGACGATCCAAAAGAAATATCTGATACATTGAGAGCTCAATATGAATCAGTTTTCAGTACCCCAAAAAGTGACAAAGCGATACCTGACATAAATGCATTCTTTGAAAAGGAATTGCAAGGAGAGTATATAACAGACTTTGATTTTACACCAGAAGATGTAGCGAGAGCTATAGGACAAATGAAACTACATTCAGCTACAAGTCCGGACAATTGGAATGCATTATTGATTAAAAACTGTAAAAATGAAATAGCTACACCTTTATACTGGATATGGAGAAGATCCCTAGACACTGGGGAAATACTGAGCATCTTGAAAAGAACAAACATTGTCCCTATATATAAAGGAGGGGACAGATCTCAAGCAAAGAACTATAGACCAGTCATTGATATCCCACTTCACCAAAGTATTTGAAAGAATAGTTAGAGAGAAAATTTATGATTTCTTGGAGACATGGCAAAAATTCAACGAAAATCAGCATGGATTCCGATCAGGTAGAGCAAGCCTATCACAACTAATAGAGCACTACAACAATATCCTAGATGCATTGGAAGGCAATGACAACTACGTTATATACACAGATTTTGCTAAAGCTTTCAATAAATGTGACCATGGTATAATAGCACATAAAATTAAAGACATGGGAATAATAGGCAAAGTGGGAAAATGGATCTATAACTTCCTTAATGATCGTCTGCAGGTCTTCAAAATTCAAGGTATATCATCAACAGAATTGGAAGTACACAGCTCAGTACCACAAGGGACAGTACTGGCCCCACTCCTGTTCATTATCATGCTAACAGACATAGACAGCGGAGTAAACAGCAATAGTATAGTAAAATCCTTTGCAGACGATACAAAGATCAGCAGAAAAATCAGCGATGTACATGATGTGGAGGCCTTGCAGAGGGACATGAACAAAATAGGCTATACAAATGGTCAGAAGACAATAACATGTCATTCAACACTGAGAAATTTCAGCTCTTGAGATATGGTAGAAAAGAAGAACTTAAACAGACTGCATATTATACTCCAGATAGATAGGAAATTCAAAGAAGCATGAAAGCGATTGATCTCGGGATAATAATGACAGATGATGCGAAATTTGAAACACAAAATCAGATAGCGATAAATAAAGTAAAAAGAGTCACTGGACAGGTTCTAAGAACATTCAAGAGAAGGGACAGGACAGTAATGATTCCCCTGCTAAAAACACTGATTATACCAAAACTTGAATACTACTATTTTAACATCCTCATATAAAAAGGAAGAAACTAATAAACTAGAAGAAACGCAAAGGCATTTCACAGCCAAGATTGATGGCTGTAAAGAACTCAACTACTGGGAAAGACTAAGTAAACTAAATCTGTACTCACTGGAAAGAAGAAGAGAGAGGTACATCATAATCTACATATGGAAAATGATCAAAAAACTAGTACCAAACCTAAAACTAAACCCAATTACCACTCAAACAACACTGGAAAATAAGAAAGGCAGAATGTGTAGTGTTCCCAAATTAAAGGCCCGACAAGGGACCTCCTCAACACTAAAGGAAAATAGCTTGGTTGTCAGGGAGCCAAGACTTTTCAACCAGCTTCCTAAGGACCTCAGAAACGTAACAGGGATCAAAGTTGAAGTCTTCAAGAAAAGACTGGATGCCTGGCTCAGGACAGTACCAGATGAGCCGGGCATGCCTGGCTATGTACAGTGGAGAGCGCAAGAAAGCAACTCGCTCCTCCACCAGGCCAGACCTAGAGGCGGGGCCACCAGCTTGACCTCCGTGTGAAGAGAGACCAACGCACGAAACAACATAAGGTTCATAAGGTAGGATATATATTTTCTTAGTCAGTTCTGAATGGCAATTCAATATATTGTACTGTTTTAACCACACATGAGCAGGTTAAAAGACGAATATTAACCCTTTTAAAAGTTACTCCTTTACTCATGATTGGATGGAAAATTTAGTAAAGTAAATATAACCTATACACTAGGGCTCAGGGTATAGGACACACTAAGGCCAGGCCTAGCCCAATGAGATAAGCTAGGCCACAGTCGTCACCAAATACAAACCCTAGACAAGGCCTATGCCTTGTCAAGATCTTTTAACAAACAAGTACAGGAAACACTGGAGTGACCTTATACCAGTCAAAAAACCAATTCCAAAATGCAGGATCAATCTCAACTGCAGCCCCGGAAAGATTTTTCACCACCACACTCCTGGTTTCAGTAATAAAGAATTTGAACTTTTTGTTAACAAGCAATTCGAGGGACGTCCAATTACCACCCTGTCGAAGATAGTAATCATAAGCTTTATTTCATAATCAAATTGAATTTAGTCATTAGAGTTACTCTAGGCTCAAAGTTTGTTTGTAAACAAAAGTGATAAAAAACAGCTGATTAACATTCTTTTTGGTCACGGATTTTGACACCCTATAAAAACAATCAAACACAATTATGATAGTGACAGATAGATGACGGCTATAATCTTACTCGAGAATGAAACTGTGTCAAAGCATATATAAAAAAAACTATATAGGGTTATGGTTAGGCTGACCATACGTACCGTTTGTTTTATATTTCCTGGCCGTCCCGTCGTTTTAATAAAAATGTCAATTTTGTCCCGGTTTATGTACTTACTTTTTCATGAATACAGAATATTACATAACCCCGTCCCTTTTTTGCCATCCCAATGTCCCGTTTTTGTCTCAAGGAAATATGGTCAGCCTAGTTATGGTTGATTGGGTATTTTTTTGCAAGAGTACATTACAGGCTTTTGAGGAATTTTGAAATTTTAGGTTATGTTAGGTTAGGTTAGGTTATATATTAAAACTATGTTTTTCCGATTGTTTTTGATGTTGTTTGAACGAAATTAACCCTCATTCAAAAAGCATCAAAAACCATCAGAAAAACATAGTTTTGATTTACAAAGCCTGTAATGTACACTTGTAAAAATTTACCGTTGATTGCTGTCAACCTTATCCAGTGAAAATTTTTTCGTTCAAAAATTGTGTTTGTGGAGGTCTTCAAAAAGATCTTTGGCTTTTTTTTTTGGGTGGGGAGGATGTTTAATTTATATGCCTTTGGTATTTATTGGGCCTCGCTTCTTGTTGTAGGGCGCGCGGCTGCTTATCGCACCTCTCTTTCGATGTAGGCGATGGGGTTGCGAAGGGAGTTTAATATAGGCAATTCACTATACATAAAATACCTGAAGGAATAGGCCTATCCTTTTGTGTTATTAGTTTTATATTATTAGGTATTCACTCAGAACTTATAGGAAGATTAAGCACGTCTTCCTTGCCTAAAAGCAACGCTCGTAACTAGGCAGTTCTGGCTGTTAATATAAATTCCTTTGTCTTAAATTTTCGCTTACTTTACAAAGTCCCCAGACGTCTATTTTTTGTGTTTTTATTATTTCTTCTCTTGAAGTAATTTTCATGAGTCAGCGATGGAAAATTATTATACGAAATAATATGTTTTTCTTGTTGTTATGCAGGCCCAATGCTTAATATAGGCTTAATATAGCCTAATAGGCTTTGTCGCCAATCCCGAGGCAATTTTGTAGTTATTGTAATATTATTTTGCAGGTTTATGATGACTTTATTAGAATGTTATACCTAAGTAAAATCATGGTATTATTATAGTATTACACCCGTCTAACGTCCAGCAATTATTATATATTCATTAGGTAGATTTTTTAATTCTAGACACTTTTCTTCTATAGCGTTTCCGTCGCAAATGCTTCGTTTTCGAGATATAAACGTTTTTTTGGTGTGTATCTAGTGTGTGTTTGTACGTTCGTTTGTGTGTTCGTGTGTGTTGACGTCACATGTCTGCCCAATCAGAGCGCTCCATCCATTTCGAATTTGAATTAGTTTGCTACTGGAATGGTTTCGTGTGACATGTGTTCGTTCGATTATTACCGCTGTATTGTCGCTTTCTATGAAAATTTAGAAAAAAGTGTTGAGTTTCTGCGTGCTCACGGTGTTCTACCGACAGTAGTGAAGTGTCCACATTGTAAAACGGAGTGTACATACCGTCAAGACCAGAAACTGTGACGTTGTAGAAAAAGTTACGTTGTGCTTAAAACGAAGAAAAGACGGTACTGTGATTATTCTGTCTTAGATTTTAAAGGTAATTCCTGTTTTTCTTTTAGGATAGGTTAGGTTTAGTTAAGTTAGGATAGGTTAGGCTAGGTTGTTAGGTTAGGTTAGGTCAATTTTGAAGGTGAAATTTGTTTTTCCTATGGTTTTTGATGTGTTTTGAATGAATCTGACCTTCAAAACCGTCGGAAATGACTCGTTTTCTGTGATTTCCCCCACATTGCCGGCTGGGGGGGGGTATCTAAAAACGAGTCATTTCCGACGGTTTTGAAGGTCAGATTCGTTCAAAACACATCAAAAACCATAGGAAAAACATAAATTTCACCTCCAAAGGGAGACGGGTGTAATACTATAAATTTACCAAAATCATTTGTGTTTATATTCAATTCAATTAAACTGATGATGGTCAATCTATACTATAATAAGAGAGCTGTCCGTCTGTCTGTCCGTCACACTTTCAGCGTGCGTGCGTGCGTGTGTTTCAGCGTGTGTGCGTGCGTGCGTGTGTGTGTGTTTCAGCGTGTGTGCGTGCGTGTGTGCGTGCGTGCGTGTGTGTGTTTCAGCGTGCGTGCGTGCGTGCGTGTGTGTGTGTGTGTGTCTGTTCCAGCCATAGCTCCAAAATGAAAGCAGTTACAAACATAAAACTTCACACACATATTGATCAGGTCCCGAGGTTGTGCACCTGGGTGTTGAATGCCCGGTTAGGTCAACTGTACGCCCTTGATGATTGGTTAAGTTAGGTTAGGTTAGCCTAACCTAACCTAACCAACCTAACCTAACCTAACCTAACCATTCAATTAACCTAGCTAATAACAGCCTTCGAACTACAAAAAATATTCCGGCCCTCTACTTGGATATGTTTTGCTACCCGCACGTAGGGCGGGTCTTTAGCTAACCGTCAGCGAAGCGACGGGTAATGTACTAGTATGTATTAAATGACATGGGCTGGACCTGTAAATCAAATTAACTTTTTATGAGGTAGTTTTAGTAGCTTTATTCAAATTTGTCACTCATTTTTTGTGCAAACTATTGTAGAAAATAATAATAATAAATGTATATATATTTAGTGTATTTGTAGTCGGGGGTGGTATGACGTCATGTTACTCTGCAACTTAGTTTGTTGGTTTCTGTTCTGGCTATTTTTTTTTAATTGGATTCAGTTTGGTGGCGTTTGTGATAGAATTATGACGTGCCGTTCGTGTGGTTTCGACTTTGAGAACTTGATTCGTCATGTGCCCTAGATGATTAATTAAATGATTAATTGAATGCCCGGTTAGGTCAACTGAATTCCCGGTTAGGTCAACTGTACGCCCTTGATGATTAGTTAGGTTAAGTCGTGATATTTTCGTTAGTTTAAACGAAAATGACAAGAGCAAAATTTTCTGGTCAATTTTGAAGTGTTTTGCACGTTTCCTGTGGTAATGCGTCGTTTACGAGCTCTCGTAATATAAACATGTTAGGTTATGCTTTATTGTAAAAATGTAGTCAAAAATACATTTTTCAAGGGTATTTTGGTGTGCTTTGTTCGAATATGACCTTCATTTCTTGTGCAAATGAACAGAAATATAGTTGTCATTGCATGGCCCAAACGTGTATTTCTGTTCATTTGCACAAGAAATGAAGGTTATATTTGAACAACGCACACCAAAATACACTAGAAAAATGTATTTTTTAATTCAACTTCAGGCCATATCATTTTCTGCATAATGACCCTGATGATGTCTGAACTAAACTTATGAGATGTGATATACTTTAATATATTCAAGGTAATGGTATTTTCTTTGATGTAATTAATCCTAATCTGTAGTATAAACAATTCATATAACTGTTCTATATTTACTATATCTATATTATTATTATTATACTTGTCATTGATTATATATATTTTGTGTACCATAACTATATGGAAAACTGATGAGTGGGTAGTTGGGAGGTAACGAAAATGGTTCACTGAGTAGGTAGGTAGTTAATCTAACAATTATTAAATTCCTTTTATGTCAATAACTGGGTGGATGAAACCAATTGGTTGCTCACCAGAGTTATTCTCCACACTAGTATTTATATACTGTGTGGGAGGAGCGTGCTCGGTAATAGATACATTACCGCTCAACCAACCGAGGAAAAAACCAAGACAACGCTGGTGCAAGAAGCCCCGCGAAGAGGAGAACAAAGGGAGAACGAAAACGAAGAACGGGGCGAGAAGACGTACCAGCAAGTACGCTCTCGACAATTACACAACCGGAGAAGGGAGAGACTCCAATAACTAAAAGTAAGTGACTAATTGAGTTTTTACACCAGTAAGTTAATCACATTAAATTAAGCTGGGTCAGACAAGTTAGGCCTACATTGTGGCCTAAGACCCAGCATCAACTCATAGCTTAACAAAGGTGAAGGTAGATTGCCCTAACCTAATCTTGTGAGGAATCCTACTGTGGACCTCAATTTATCTGCCCGCTCTGGACCATTTCCGGAATCTCTAGGCTGACCCCTCTAGGCTAGACTTGATCTACTCTATAGTTAGACTGGAGATATAAGGGTGGGTTAATTGTGGACCAATTCATACAGAGCATTTTTCGCATTGGTGGTCCGTGTGTGGGGAATTTACAAACCATAACCTTACTTAACAAAAATTGCAGAATTAGGCTAAATGGTCTAGCCTAAGCCTAAGCCTAAGCTAATCAAGCCTAATTAGGTCTACAACCTAGGGCCTAACTAGGAAACATTTACATTAAAGGAGTCTCATTCTCTTATAAGCTTAGACCTGAGTGACATAAGTACTTGGGGGGGATTAAACCAAATTTAAACTCGACTGTTTTGTCTGTGCTCTCTTCTCTGGTAATTTCTTGTCCTCTATTTCATTACGATACCCAGTTAAACAATTTTGACTTAGACATGGACAGTGCGGAATTGAAAAAGTTAAAAAAGAAAAGGGGGGCAAAGTTGGGAGCTGTTACAAAGGCTGTGAACACTTTTAACAATATTACACAACCAGGTAAGGAAAATTTAGAGAGTGTAATTATTAAATTGGAAATTAAAAAGAAGGAAATAATAGCCATTAATGAGAGTATTTCAGAGTTAGTTGAATCCGAAATGGCTGAAGAACAGTTGATAGACCTTTACGCTGATGATGATGATCAGTTAAGCTCAATTGAACAGCAAATAAGGAGACTACGGTCTCGTTTGACTGACTTAACACCAAAAAAACCTAATTCTGATTTTAATCAAAGTAGGGCTAACCTTCAACAAAATTTAAGTGGCATGCTAAATCCTGAGTCACAAGAATTGAGGGCTCAGTTACCCATTTTGCTAGTACCAACATTTGAAGGGGACACGGTACAATTCCCATCTTTCATTGACAAATTTGAGAATTTAATAGGTAATAAACCTTATATTTCAACTGTTGAAAAGTTTAGTTACTTAACTAGTTCCCTTAAAGGCCCAGCCTATAACCTAATAGCCTATTTACCAGCCGTAGGGGATTCATATGAAGTAGCTATTGATCTTTTAAAACGTAATTACATTTATGAAAAAACTATATAGGGCTATGGGTTGATTGCCTGTGCCCTCATCCGCTGAAAATTTCCAGCAGATTTCAGTGGAGGGTTACCGACAAAAGCCCTATGCTTTTTCGTTAGAGAGTTATGAATATGTAGGTGTTTAAAGGACCTTTTTATATTTAAGTGATTACGGTAATTCTAGCGTCGGGATTTGCGCGACGTACAGTATACTAGAATGAAAATAATTTGCCTCACCTTATTTTTGTTGGGTCTTTGTTTGCTTCGATGTAGGGCGTTACGATCTTCGGTGTAGGGCCGCCACGATCGAGTTTCGCGACGAATTTACTTAAGGTAATTAATATAGGCAGTCACTATATAAACCCCTGAAGGAATAGGCCTATCCTTTTTTAGTCATTAGGTTTTAAATTATAAGGAATTCACTCAGAACTAGAGGGGGACAAAGACATCCTCCCAGTTTAAAGCTTCGCTGTAACATAAACAGCCCTGAGAGCCGTTCCTTGGTTCTGGTGTATTATTTGCCGAACTAGCATGATTTTGTTGTGTCTACTACCTTTTGGTAGACTAAATAATAAATTGGGTTTTCTTGTTGCTATGTGGGGCTGATTCATACATACAGGTTCTTTGTACGTATGGCAATTCAATTATTTCATTCCCAATAGGCTATGTCGCCAATCCCGAGGCAATTTTGTATAGATATTTAATTCAATTAATTAATAATTTATATTTAATTATGAAATAAATGTACCACATATGATACCATGTTGTGAGCGTATAGTTTTTCCATATACTGGGGGGGGCCGGAGAAAAATTTGTATGTTATAGATCAAATTTTTTGATAAACTGTGTTTAAACCATGTGAAATGGATTGAAAAGAATGAAGTAGAAATTTAGGGAGAGAGGTTACTCAAGACCTATTCAAATATGAAAGTTCAAGAGGCCAACTTCTCAAGTTTAGTTAAAGTTATGTCAATCAGTTTGACTCCCTTTAGGTATAGGAAATTTATGGGATTAAAGTAAAGTTATTAAGCATTTTAACTTTGCTCAGTTTGTGTAAGTTTTATAAGTCACCAGTCTTAATTTTTTCTTGTAAAAGTTTCTGGCTTTCAAAGCAGTCTTTCTTTGAGGCCTGTCTGGTTTAGTCTGAGTTACATCAGGCACATTGAGAGATTCCTCCCCAATAGTATCCTGATCCATCCTTTGGGGTAATGGTTCTAATTTAGCCCCACACTCCAAAGGATATAGTAATGTGATATCTCTGGTGGTTTCACCAGTTGCTGTTTTCAGTTTTACAACCCTGGTAACTTCGTCTTCACCAGTTTTGAGTTCCAAGACTTTTCCCATTGACCAATGTTGTCTTGGTGTCTTGTCATGTATCAACACAATGTCCCCAATTTTGACTGAATCATTCCAACTTTGTTTTGTTAATTGTTTATGTCTTTCTCTAAGACTTGTTAAGTATTCTTCTCTCCATTTTGTTATAAATTGAGTCTTGATTTGTGTCAAATGTTTGTATTTTGTGTTGAGTTCTTTGTGTCCTATTTCCCAATCTGGATCCTCTGTACTGTTATGTTCAGATTCTGGTAACATGTTTACTGTTTCTCCCTTAATTAGGTGGTTTGGTGTGAGAGGTTCTGGCTCATTAATACCATCTCCCACATAAGTTAATGGTCTGTTGTTGACAACATTTTCAATTTCTGACAGAATAGTCATGAGTTCAAAAAGTTGTAGATGTTTTGTCCCAATAGTCTTTTTAAGGCAGTTCTTTACAGTTTGTATGTTTCTTTCCCAAATTGAACCATACCATGGTGTATTAACAGGAATGTACTTCCAGGTTATGTTGTGTTTGGTTAAATGAGTTTGTACTGTTTCACTGTCACAAATCTGATGAATAATTCTTTCACAGATTTGAAGTATGTGGCATTGTCTGACCATATAGTTTTGGGTACAGAATTGTGTGCACAAAATCGTCTGAAAGCAGCAATAAAAGCTTCTGCTGTCAGATCTTCTACTATGTCTAGACATATGGCACGTGTGGCAGCACAGGTGAAGAGTACAATGTACACTTTGTATTCCTTTGAATCCATTTTGTCTCCAAAACTCACATTTACCGCTCCAGTGTAGTCAATACCCGTGGTTTCAAATGGCCGAGTAAATGTTACTCGTTCCACAGGTAGGTCTGGAGGGCTTGGGGTCTTAAAGGGTCGTGAATGGATACGTTTACAAGGAATGCATGTGTTTAAAATTTTCTTTGTTTCAGTTCTACCCTTTGGTAGCCAGTAAGTTTTTCTCAGCTCTGTCAGGGTTTGTGGGACTCCCATGTGGTGTATTTTGTTGTGGGTATCCCTGATGATGAGTTTTGTGAAGTGATTTCTCCTTGGAAGAAGAATTGGGTGCTTAGAGTTGTAAGTCAAAGTTGACTTGTTAAGCCTTCCTTTACACCTTATCAGACCCTCTGTATCCAGGTACAGATTTAGATCCATGACAAGTGAAGGAATACCTTTGTTTAATGTGCTACTGGACCTAAGATACTTCAACTCCTTGTCAAATTCTGAAGCTTGTATCTGTTTGAGCCAGTATTTTGTTGCAGTTTCTGTTAAGTTAGAAAAGGCTTTCTGAGGACAGTGTTTGAGAAGGTAGCTATTGACAAACTTGCAGCAATAGACTGTAATTCTCAAGAGTTTGTTTAGGTCTGAATAAAGGTGATAGTCAAATATAGGTTTGTCCTCAGTGATCTTTTCAGTTGTTGTAGAGTTGAGTGTGAGGTTAACTACTTTGGCTGGCCAAAGATCCTCACATGTTAGCCATTCGGGCCCTTCATACCAGATTTTATTTGTTTTCAACAGCTTGTAAGAGAGCCCTCTTGTCAAAAAGTCTGCAGGATTCTCTTTTGTTTTTATGTACCTAAATTTGATACCAAGGTTTGTGTTTGCAGTTTTGATTTCTGTTAGTCTGTTTTTCACAAATATATTTTTGCAAGAAGTTGTATCTGTGTTGGTCACCCATGTTAGACAAATTTGACTGTCTGTCCTTAAGTAAATGTTTGTTATGTCAACTTCTTTATACACTTGTGAAAGAAAGTTTGCTGTTTTAACTCCCAATGAGACAGCTAATAATTCAAGTTGTGGTACAGTTTTCTTTTGGTTTAAGGGTGCCACTTTTGCCTTTGAATAAACCAAGTTACTTTCATTTTCACTTGTTAAATAGGCACAACACCCATAAGCTTGTGTGCTGGCATCTGTAAAAATGTGTAGTGTTTGCGATTTCAATCTGTAGCCAGCACATCTTGGTACGTAGATGTCTTGAACTTTGTTCAAGTCTGTGGCTAATTTTTTCCAATGAAGTTGGTCTTCCACTGAAAGTGGTTCATCCCAATCAATTTTCTTTTTCCATAAGTCTTGCAAAAGGGTTTTGGATCTTATGGTTGCTGGTAAATATAATCCAATGGGGTCGAAAATTTTGGATGATTCTGAAAGCACTTGTCTTTTTGTATCGGCATTTGGATTTAAGTTATAACTCTTTGTGCAAAGAGTGTCATCGTGTTCAGAATTCTGTTTTAAAAACCAAAGCATTCCAAGTGTTTTCGTGTAATTGTTTGGTTCAATGTTCCCATTGTTGTCTTTTGTTATTTGTTCATTTAATTTAGGAGAATTAGAAAGAGTTTGTACTGTATTCAAACCTCCTACCACTTCAGACTAGTCAATACCCGTAGTTTTAGTGGAGTAAATTTACTCCTCCACAGGTAGATCTGGAGGGCTTGGGGCTTTGAATCCTGTACTGTTTTTGTGTTGTTTGGCCTATGGCCAAGGGAGGCCACAAGACCCTTTTTGTTTGGTCTCTGGCCAAAGGAGGCCACAAGACCCTTGTTGTTTGGTCTCTGGCCAAGGGGCCACAAGACCAATGTTGTTTATGTTGGGCTATGGCCAAGTGAGGCCATCAGCCCTTGATGAATATGTTGGGCTATGGCCAAGGTAGGCAGCCCTTTGATGAATTTGTTGGGCTATGGCCAAGGTAGGCCAAGGCCCTTTGATGATTTGTTGGGCTATGGCCAAGGTAGGCCATCAGCCCTTTGATGAATTTTGGGCTATGGCCAAGGGTAGGCCATCAGCCCTTTGATGAATTTGTTGGGCTATGGCCAAGGTAGGCCAAGGCCCTTTGATGATTTGTTGGGCTATGGCCAAGGTAGGCCATCAGCCCTTTGATGAATTTGTTGGGCTATGGCCAAGGGTAGGCCATCAGCCCTTTGATGAATTTGTTGGGCTATGGCCAAGGTAGGCCATCAGCCCTTTGATGAATTTGTTGGGCTATGGCCAAGGGTAGGCCATCAGCCCTTTGATGAATTTGTTGGGCTATGGCCAAGGTAGGCCATCAGCCCTTTGATGAATTTGTTGGGCTATGGCCAAGGTAGGCCATCAGCCCTTTGATGAATTTGTTGGGCTATGGCCAAGGTAGGCCATCAACCCTTTGATGAATTTGTTGGGCTATGGCCAAGGTAGGCCAAGGCCCTTTGATGAATTTGTTGGGCTATGGCCAAGGTAGGCCATCAGCCCTTTGATGAATTTGTTGGGCTATGGCCAAGGTAGGCCATCAGCCCTTTGATGAATTTGTTGGGCTATGGCCAAGGGTAGGCCATCAGCCCTTTGATGATTTGTTGGGCTATGGCCAAGGGTAGGCCAAGGCCCTTTGGAGTAGAGTAGTTTGTTTGTACGTGTCACTGTCTAACCTTATAATTTTTGGCACAAAATTATGTGCACAGAATCAGAGCGCAGCAATAAAAGCTTTTACTCTCCGATCCTTGGTTATGTTTAGACAGGTTGTTGTGTTTGAGACACATTGAAAGAGTAGTGTGTGTGTGTGTGTGTGTGTGTGTATGTGTGTGTGTGTGTGTGTGTGTGTGTATCATTCCTCCGAATCCAGTTGGTCTTCAAAACTTGGATTCACCACTCCAATGAAATTAATACCCGTAGTTATGAATGAGTAAATGTTGTATATCCTACAGGTAGGTCTGGAAGGTTTGGGGTTTTGAAGGAATCCAATCTGTTTGCAAGGAATGTATGTGTCTGTTAATGAAATCTGTTGTGTTTCTTCTTTTAAAAGAAGAATTGGATGTTTGAAGTTGTATGTATATATTTATATACTGTACCGTACGTGTGTGTGTGTGTGTGTTTGTTGATGAATCTGTTGTGATTCTTCCTTTAAAAAGAAGAATTGGATGTTTGAAGTCGTATGTATATATTTATTACTGTACCGTACGTATGTGTGTGTAAATGTGTACAGTATTTTGTTATAGGGTTTTATTTTTTGGTTTTGGGTTAGGTTAATCAATTTGGCTGAGTAAAGACCCTCAAACGTTGCATTTGAGACCCTTATATCAAGCCTTGTCTGTTTATGCCTATATGTCAAATAGGAATTGGAATAGGTTTGGGCCTATATTGGTCAAATAGGAATTGGAATAGGTTGGGCCTATATGTCAAATAGGACTTCGAATAGGTTGGGCCTATATGTCAAATAGGACTTCGAATAGGTAATAGGTTGGCCTATATGTCAATAGGACTTCGAATAGGTAATAGGTTGGAATAGGGTCACGAATAGGTGTTAGGTGGGTGTAGGTTTGAATTCGTGCAATTGCTTTAGGTCTTTGTGATGTTACAGTTCGAGTCGAATTTTGTGATGTTACAGTTCGAGTCGAATTTTGTGATGTTACAGTTCGAGTCGAATTTTGTGATGTTACAGTTCTGAGTCGAATTTTGTGATGTTACAGTTCTGAGTCGAATTTTGTGATGTTACAGGTCTGAGTCAAATTTTGTGATGTTACAGGTTTGAGTCGAATTTTGTGATGTTAATGAGTCTTATGAGTAAGTTAAATTGCTGAAATAAATTTTATAACCTACACCACAGGTTCAATTATAAATTTAGTGGTTTTAATTAGGATAGGCCTTGAGTGTAAAGAGTAAGGCCTACTTTAAGAGGTAGGCCTATTATGTAAGGTAAAGTTAGGTGGGCCTACTAAATAGGCCTATTTGTTGGGCCTACCGAGTAGGCTTATGTTTGGGCCTATTATTTTATAGGACCTCAAATGAGTTAAGCCTGTTAAATTAACAAGGCTTAGTTTTGAGTTTGAAGAGTAGGACCTATTAAATAGGCTTAATGTTGTGGGCCTATTATTTTTAGGACCTAAAATAAGTTATGCCTGTTAAATGAACAAGCCTTTGTTTTCGATTAGTGTAAAGGTAAAGGGATCGGTTCCCAGTTGCTTAGGCCACCATATGAAAAAACTATAGTGGGGTTACGGTTGAAATTAGGGTTAGGCCAATGTGGTAAGCCTAGCCACTGCGTGTCAGTGTAAATTGTAGAGGGGTTAGTTCCCCATACACAGGCCACCATATGAAAAAACTATATAGGGCTATGGGTTGATTGCCTGTGCCCTCATCCGCTGAAAATTTCCAGCAGATTTCAGTGGAGGGTTACCGACAAAAGCCCTATGCTTTTTCGTTAGAGAGTTATGAATATGTAGGTGTTTAAAGGACCTTTTTATATTTAAGTGATTACGGTAATTCTAGCGTCGGGATTTGCGCGACGTACAGTATACTAGAATGAAAATAATTTGCCTCACCTTATTTTTGTTGGGTCTTTGTTTGCTTCGATGTAGGGCGTTACGATCATTTTCGGTGTAGGGCCGCCACGATCGAGTTTCGCGACGAATTTACTTAAGGTAATTAATATAGGCAGTCACTATATAAACCCCTGAAGGAATAGGCCTATCCTTTTTAGTCATTAGGTTTTAAATTATAAGGAATTCACTCAGAACTAGAGGGGGGACAAAGACATCCTCCCAGTTTAAAGCTTCGCTGTAACATAACAGCCCTGAGAGCCGTTCCTTGGTTCTGGTGTATTATTTGCCGAACTAGCATGATTTTGTTGTGTCTACTACCTTTTGGTAGACTAAATAATAAATTGGGTTTTCTTGTTGCTATGTGGGGCTGATTCATACGTACAGGTTCTTTGTACGTATGGCAATTCAATTATTTCATTCCCAATAGCTATGTCGCCAATCCCGAGGCAATTTTGTATAGATATTTAATTCAATTAATTAATAATTTATATTTAATTATGAAATAAATGTACCACATATGATACCATGTTGTGAGTGCGTATAGTTTTTCCATAACATTAATAAAGATTTGATTGTATATGAATTATCTCAACAAATTTTTGAATTTGCACCCATAAAAGATAACGATAGTGATATGGAAAATTTTTATACAAAATTAGAAGCTATTATAGGACAACTGGTTAGCAATGAGATAGATATTAAAGCTTCATCTTGGATTATACAAAGCATAGTACTTAGGTGCCTTCCTTCGAGGGTTAAAGATATTTTAATTCTAAAGACGGGAGAAAATTATCCTAATTTAGAACAAATAAGAAAACACTTCCCCAATATCCTAACTAATTACAAATTGAGAGATTTTCCAACACATAAGACCCAGACTATGGATAAACCAAAGACTGTTCCAGAGACCAACTAGCTACAGCCAAACAGACAAAACTTGATACTGTAGAATCAAATGTGACCAACTATAATACACGAACACCTACATTACAGAACTTTAATGTAACTGCTGCCTCAACTTACACACCATATTGCAAATTTTGTGCAAGTAATGAACACAGTAGTACTGGGTGTGACAAATATTCAGACTTTAACCAAAGGGCTAAAAGATGTGAACAGTTGAACCTGTGTAAAAAGTGTACTGGCCAGGGACATTATAAGAAAGACTGTAAATCTAGGTTAAGATTCAAGTGTAAGTTTTGTAAAAGTTTACGACATGTCTCATCAATGTGTGATTCACCAAAGTGTCCAAACAATAGTACTCAAACTCAAAAGATACCTCCCCCAAACAAAGGTAATCAAGAAAATGCCACTTTCATGGGACATTCTGCTTGTTCAAACAATGTAACAAGAAACACTGAGATTCTTTTACCAACTATTACTTTGGACTTAGTGAATAGTGAGGGTAGTACCACTCCAGTGAGATGTCTTATAGACTGTTGTTCTCAACAAACATTTGTTTCAAAAAATGTAGTTAATAAATTGGGTTTGACACCAAACCCGAATGAACAAAACCTCAATATTGCATCCTTTGTTAAGGATAACTCGGACAAAAATAGCTATAAGACAATTGACCTGGAACTACATTTAGAAAGTAAATTCAAGAAAATTGAAGCAGTTATTATTTCTAAAGTAGGACAAAACAAACTGGTTATACCCAAACTAGAACAAACCATAAATCATTTGGGAAAACACTACAAAATAGCTGATAGACATATCACTAACAACACAGTAGCTAACATTGAAATGCTAATAGGGGCAGATTATATTAATCTTATTCATAAGGGCATAGTAGAGATAGGTAATGGTATAGCTATTCAGACTCCATCAGGGATAGCCCCTTTGGGTGACCTATCAGAATACAACCTGGACCTAAACCAAAACAGCTCATGACCAACAAATACTATGTGCCTCAACTCAGTCCTACATAACACCTGTAAGAATAGCAACACTTTGAATAATATTATCTCAACTGAGAACATTAATTCATCATTATCAAATGAAACTTTGGATGAGGCAATTCAAACTTTATGGTTGCTAGAATCTGTGGGTATACATGACACCAATCAAACTTCAGAAGATCAGTTAATGGTAGAAAGATTTGAAGACACCATTCAGTGCAAAGACAATAGTTATTTTGTTGAGTTACCTTGGAAAATAAATTGTCCAACTTTAAGAGACAATCTCAAAGTAGCTAAAGGACATTTATATAAAGTAATGAAAAAACTCAGACAAGATAATAATATTCAAAAGTACAGTGATGTCTTCAAAGAACAGCTACAGAAAGGCTTCATTGAAGAAGTAACAAATAACCCTTTTAAAAAAGATGGTTGTCATTATTTAACCCACAGGGGGGTTTATCGACAAAATGCCCCAACAACAAAACTCAGAGTAGTATATAACTGTAGCCTCAAAGACAGTGATAAACACAGTTTGAATGATTGCTTGATTGAGGGTCCTAATCTCATTTCTGACCTTGTGAAGATCTTACTGAGGTTCAGGTTAGACAAATATGCCGTACAAAGTGACATTTCAAAGGCATTTTTGAGAATAAATCTTAAAAATGAATATGATAAGAACCAACTTAGGTTCTTATGGTTCAAGGATCCATTTGATTTGAATAAAGGGTTCATAACCTATAGATTTAATGTTGTGTTGTTTGGAGCCAATTGCTCACCTAGCCTAGCCTATTAGCAGTGACAATTAGACATCATTTAAACCAGTTTAATAACTCTCTAACATTGAACTTCCTTAAGGAACATTTTTACGTAGACAATCTAATAGGCTCAACGACAACAAAATCTGAATTATCTGAAGTCTATGAACACTCTCAAAACATTATGCAACAAGGTAACTTTGAACTTAGAGAGTGGATTTCAAATGATGAGGATTTAAACAAAAAGATTTTAAAGGATAATAATGGTCTTACTGAGCCATCAGACAGAGTTAAAACTTTAGGTATGAACTGGTATTTGGATGCAACTTCTAACAGTCATGATTCAATCTGTACTAAAGGTTTTAAACTTGATGAGGAAGCAAATACTAAAAGACAAATATTATCAGAGGCTTCCAAAATTTTTGATCCTATGGGTCTATTCCTGCCTTCAACAATAAAATCAAAGATTCTCCTCCAAGAAATTTGGAGGACAATGTTGGGTGGGATGATCCAATAACAAATGAAAATCAAAAATCTTGGAAGAAGTTAGCTACTGATTTAACAAAAGTGCAGAACATTAAAATTCAAAGGTGCTGTGGGTTTAGGGATAAGCCCCAGAGACTTCATGTGTTTGCTGATGCAAGCACACAAGCTTATGGGTGCTGTGCGTATCTTGTAAGCCCTACAGAAAGTCATCTAATTTATGCAAAAGGGAAAGTTGCACCTCTCAAACCTACCCGAACCATACCTCAATTGGAACTATTGGCTGCTACATTAGCCATTAAAACCATTTCATTGCTTAAGGATGCTTACTATGATGTGTTTTTAACTCATATCCACGTCTGGCTTGACAGTCAGATTTGTCTTGCCTGGATACGGAATGATAGCATTAATAGTAAGAATATCTTTGTAAGAAATAGGCTAAAAGAAATAGCTAACGCTAATGAAAGCCTACAAGTAAACTTTCACTATGTTCCAACTAAACAAAATCCGGCAGACTTTCTGACCAGAGGTTTATCCTACAAGTTGTTGAAGTCAAACAAAACTTGGTTTATGGGACCTAAGTGGCTCTGTAATACAGACCAATGGCCTGTGGAACAAGTTAACTTGACATTAAATTTAATCTTTTCAAATGAAAAGGTTGAACCAATCACTAATTATGAACAGTATTCTGATTTCAACAAACTTGTCAGGGTTACAGCCTACTGTTTGAGGTTTGCTCACAACTGTTTAGCTACAATTAACAAACAGCTAAATAAAAATAATCATAATTATACAGAAGTTGCAACCAAATACTGGATAGGCCAAGCACAACAAAAAGAGTACAATAAAGAGTTAGAATTCTTAACTAATGGGAAACAAACAAAAGAACCTGTACCATCAGTAGTTGTGGATCTAAACTTGTTCAGAGATGAGGAAGGCCTTCTAAGGTGTAAAGGGAGATTAGACAAATCAAAACTGTCATACAAAAGCAAAAATCCAATCCTTTTACCTAGATTTAGCTATTTGACAACATTAATCATCAGAAAAACACACAATGATGTATATCATATGGGGGTACCACAGACACTAACTACATTAAGAAAAACTTATTGGATACCCAAGGGAAGGATCACTGTTAAAACAGTCCTGAGTGAGTGTGTCACATGTAGGCGTATTCATGCTAGGCCCTATAGGAAACCAAATCCTCCTGCTTTGCCAGAGGGAGAGTTACTCTCAACAGACCCTTTGAGACTGTAGGCATTGACTATACAGGAGCATTGACTGTAGGGGTGGGTGACACTGAACAAAAATGTACATTGTACTGTTTACATGTGCTGCCTCACGAGCTGTTTATTTGGATGTTGTGGAGGACCTTACAGCAGAATCTTTTGTTGCTGTCTTTAAGAGATTCTGTGCACGACATTCAGTACCAAAGACAGTTTGGACTGACAATGCTACATATTTCAAAGCTGGTGAACAAGTCATCCACGACTTGTTAAGCAATGAAATCACACAATTATATATACAAAATTCAAACATAAAGTGGAAGTATATTCCGGTTGCCTCTCCTTGGTATGGTTCTATCTGGGAGAGGAATATACAAACAGTAAAGAATTGCTTGAGAAAGCAATTGGCAAAAAACAGATACACTTATTTGGGTTACTCACTCTCCTGGCTGAGATTGAGAACATCATTAACAATAGACCACTCACTTATGTGAGTGACAACATTAATGACCCAGAACCATTAACTCCAAATCATTTGATTCGGGGAGAACAAGTTAGTCTCCTGCCGGACTACAATATAGACTCTTCAGAAGACCCAAACTGGACTCAACGACATGATGAGCTCCAGACTAAGTTACAACATTTAACTAGAGTTAAAGCTCATTTCATTAAACAGTGGAAAACTGAGTACTTGATGGGTCTAAGGGAGAGACATAAACAAATGACTAAGAAGGATTGGTCTGACACAATTAAGGTAGGGGACCTTGTTCTCATACATGACAGTACTCCAAGACAAAACTGGCCTCTGGCTAGAGTTTCAGAACTCAGACCAGGGCAGACGGGGTAACAAGAGTGGTCAAATTAAGGACTTCAACGGGTGACACAACAAGAGACATTTCTCTTTTGTACCCTTTAGAGTCTGGACCCAAAACAATGGACTTTGGAGAACCTTCTCCACTGACAGTAACAACTGGAGACACTGAACTTCCAGTAACTATTCCTTTGACAGTAGGAGTGGTAACGCATCCTACTACAACATTGACAGACACAAGACCTCAGCGACAACAGCATTAAAGGCGCGACTATTTTTACAACAAAAAATAGATGCTGGGGAATTGTAATTTTATCTTCTAACTTTCATTTTTTCTTTTCTTATGGTAAAGACCATAGACAGTTTCATCCTATGGATGTATATTTTCTCTTCTAATTAAATGCTACACCTTCTCCATGAGAAGGTGAGGATAGGCACTGTTAATCAGATTAACAGGCATTTACAGTTAAATAGTTAGCTAGTCTACACTCAGACACAAAAATTGGTGACAATGACACCAAAATTTTTATCTCCCGGGGCCCCCAGTATATGGAAAACTGATGAGTGGGTAGTTGGGAGGTAACGAAAATGGTTCACTGAGTAGGTAGGTAGTAATCTAACAATTATTAAATTCCTTTTATGTCAATAACTGGGTGTATGAAACCAATTGGTTGCTCACCAGAGTTATTCTCCACACTAGTATTTATACTGTGTGGGAGGACCGTGCTCGGTAATAGATACATTACCGCTCAACCAACCGAGGAAAAAACCAAGACAACGCTGGTGCAAGAAGCCCCGCGAAGAGGAGAACAAAGGGAGAACGAAAACGAAGAACGGGGCGAGAAGACGTACCAGCAAGTACGCTCTCGACAATTACACAACCGGAGAAGGGAGAGACTCCAATAACTAAAAGTAAGTGACTAATTGAGTTTTTACACCAGTAAGTTAATCACATTAAATTAAGCTGGGTCAGACAAGTTAGGCCTACATTGTGGCCTAAGACCCAGCATCAACTCATAGCTTAACAAAGGTGAAGGTAGATTGCCCTAACCTAATCTTGTGAGGAATCCTACTGTGGACCTCAATTTATCTGCCCGCTCTGGACCATTTCCGGAATCTCTAGGCTGACCCCTCTAGGCTAGACTTGATCTACTCTATAGTTAGACTGGAGATATAAGGGGTGGGTTAATTGTGGACCAATTCATACAGAGCATTTTTCGCAACTACTAGTTATGATATTTTGAAGCAATGTCATTTTTAGCGACATTTAGAGGCAGTTTGAGATATATCTAGCGACATCTGCCAATATTTTTAGCAATTATTGGTATATCTAGCGACATTTGGCAACCCCTTAGTTGCCACACCGTTCAATTACTCCATTAGGTCCGATCTGGTCAGTTTGTGTTTTGTTGTTGAGGGTGTAAAGATGGATTGTTGTGACATGTCAGTTACTGTGTTTTTTGATAAGTTTCACTCTAAGGATAAGGAGCTATTTAAATTTTGTGTTGAACATAAGTGATATTTTCGTTAGTTTTAACGAAAATATCACAACTTAACCTAACCAATCGTCGAGGGCGTACAGTTGACCTAACCCGGCATTCAGTTAACCTACATTAAATATCTTATTTTCACAAAATCGGAAACAGTACATGAAACGGAAAAGATCCAAATGGTGTAAGCTATGATAGGCCTAGTAACATCTTCATAGTGTCATAACTTTGTTATTTTCTAATATTTTCAAAATGATACATAGCTCCTTGCACCATTTTTTTCTGCTCTATCGATTGATATATGTTTCGTTACTGTAGCATGTTTCATGGCAATGCCGGTGTCTTGTAAAGTTTTACTGTTATTTACCCCCGAGATGCTCAGCTTCGCAAATGTTTGCTGCCCGCAATGTCCCGAGCTTCCCGGAGGTAACAAGACGTGCTCAATACAGTCTAATGCAAAGAATTAAAAAATCAACTAACCCGATCATCTAAGCTATCCACGAGTCCTGCCATTTATCCTCTAAGCTATTGACTTCTTGGTACGAAAACGTCTGTCTGTAGCTCCACGTAACTTCGACATTACAGTATTATTTCTAATCAATTGTATATATTTCTATCCTTAGTATATGAACTGTCATTGTATTAATAATATTTGTCATATGGACTATAGTCTGCTAATAAACCTTTTCATTTTCATTTTCATTTATATTAACAGAAATGTTATTCAATTAAGTTGATTAAAGCCTAAGAAAAGGAGAGCAGTAGTATGACCGCAAACAATACTAGTGCAGAGCAATTGCAATGTTGATCAAATGAGTGCCTGTGCCAACCCTTCCCCCTTGTTGCAAGGTGCCACCCCCACCCCCAGGGTGCTAAAAAGGGGGGAATCCCCCAGTTGCCAGAGGTATGCTGGGATCGGTTGTTAAATTTTGATTGGATCACCGAACCGTTTGTTTGTCTTTAACAAATATTTAACAGTCAGTAGAAATTTATTTATCTAAATTTTTTTTCATTTTTTAGGATTTTATAGAAAAATATAGATAGTATCACAAGCAGTGGTCGTTTTAATATTTATTTATTTTTTGATGAAAAATTAGTTTATTTTTTAGATATTATGTCATTAGTGGGTATAAGGTTATGTTAAATAATTTCTGACAAAATGTTACAAAATGCTGTTTGGAAAAGCTAAAATGTGTTGGTCAGTTAGCTTAAGCAGTCAGTTGGCTTAATCTGGCTTGAAAGGCGTAAATGGCTTGTTTAGATGTATGTGTATATATATTAATAACTTTTGAGTTGCCAGATCGCGCTATTTATTTAATTAATGGAGATATTCTTGACAGATGGCTTAGAAATCCGCCAGTTGCCTTAAGCGGCCAGTTGGCTTAGAAGGCATAACCAGCCATTTGGTGGAATGTGTATATATATATGAAGGTGCATTGTTTATATATATATTCCCATCACCCAGCTATTCCTTAATATAGTTTATATATATATGGAAAACTGTGGGTAGTTGGAGGTAACGAAAATGGTCCACTGAGTAGGTAGGTAGTTAATTTAACAATTACACTGGTCTGCGTCATTTTTGAGGTCAAGGTTTTTTTAATTGTTCTTTTATAAGTTTTGCATGCTGAATTAAAAATGTAACTCATTTTGCTCAATTAGGTCAGTTTTTTATGCTATCTCAATTTAAAAAAAATTAGATAATCGTTATGAAATATGGAAAACTGATGTGTGGGTAGTTGGGAGGTAACGAAAATGGTTCACTGAGTAGGTAGGTAGTTAATCTAACAATTATTAAATTCCTTTTATGTCAATAACTGGGTGGATGAAAACAATTGGTTGCTCACCAGAGTTATTCTCCACACTAGTATTTATATACTGTGTGACAAGAGCGTGCTCGGTAATAGATATACATTACCGATCAACCAACCGAAGAAAACCAAGAAGACGCTGGTGGAAAAAGCCCCGCGAAAAGGAGGACAAGGGAGAACGAAAACGAGGAACGGGGCGACAAGACGGAACGAGAGAAGGGAGAAGAACAAACAACGAAAAAGATCCCCACCAGCAAGTACGCTCTCAACAATTAAACAAAAGGGAAAAGGGACTCTCTAATAACTAGCAGTAAGTGACTAATTGTGTTTTTAACCCAGTTAGAAGTAAACGCATTAAATTAAGCTGGGTCAGACAAATTAGCCTACATTGTGGCCTAAGACCTAGCATCAACTCATAGCTTAACAAAGGTGAAGGTAGATTGCCCTAACCTAATTTGGTGAGGAATCCTACTGTGGACCTCAATTTATCTGCCCGCTCTGGACCATTTCCGGAATCTCTAGGCTGACCCCTACAAGGCTAGACTTAATCTACTCTATAGTTAGACTGGAGATATTAGGGGTGGGTTAATTGGGGACCAATTCATACAGAGCATTTTTCACAGAAATGAGCAAGTTTATTTTTTTAAAACAGACTTACATTTTAGCCAAGTGTTAGCCAAGCTCTATATAATAAACAGACGCAACTTATTTCTAATTACGATTGTCATTACTGTTTTTCAGCATGAATAGAATGTGCAAGAATGACCCAAACAGGTTCTGCTACATCTGTGGTAAAGTCACTATGTCAGACCGGCAGTCAAACATCACACATTTTGTGAAGAAAAGCTATCACGCCTACTTTGGAGTTAAACTTGGTGACCAGGACAAAGCCTTTGCCCCTCACATATGCTGCAAAACGTGCGTTGAAAGTCTGCGGCGCTGGAGCCACAAGAAGGTAGAGTGTCTACCTCTTGGTGTCCCAATGGTGTGGAGTGAAGGAAGAGATCATACATACTACTGACTGTTATTCTGTATGACAAACCTACAAGGTAAGTCAGTATGAATTTAGTATGAATTTCATTTTATACTTACAAAATATGCCTGACAATATATGAGATATGTCTTTATCTTATCTTTATCTGTCTTTATCTGTTTCCTTTTAGGCATAAATCGAACAAACAAGCAACACGTAAAGTATCCAGACGTGCCATCTGCCATAAAGCCAGTGCCTCATGGACCAGAAATTCCAATTCCAACACCGCCCGACAACTTTGATTCGTCGTCCGACTCAGATGAAGAAATGGATGACGGTGACATATCTGGTACATACCAACCTACTGCCGAGACAAGTCAACCCAAACTCTTGAGCCAAGCTGAGTTGAACGATTTGACAAGAGATTTGTGCTTGTCCAAAGAATCTGCTCAGTTGCTAGGGTCACGTCTTCGCGAAAATCGTTTGTTAGCTCCAGAAACAACATTCTTCTGGTATCGCAGCCGCGAAGAAGAGTTTCGAGAATATTTCACGTTGGACGAAGAAGCTTCGCTGGTTTATTGTAACAACGTCAACGGCCTCATTGCAGCTATGGGTTTAGCGTATGACCCTACAGAATGGCGGCTCTTCATCGATTCCTCAAGCAGAAGCTTGAAAGCAGTACTACTCTACAATGGTAACAAGGTAGCGTCTGTTCCGGTGGGTCACTCGGTGCAGATGACTGAAAGTTATAGTAACATGGAGCTTTTGCTAACTGCTTTGAAGTACAAACATCACAATTGGATGATATGTGGAGACCGAAAGGTATGTTCGTGTCTACAAAAAAATACATATATATATATATTATATATATATATATATATATATATTTAGGCCCTGATATATATATATATATATATATATATAATATATATATATATATATATATATATATATATTATATATTATATATATATAATATATATTAGGCCCTGATATATATATATATATAGCCCTAGTGCTGGGTCTACAAGGCGGCTACACCAAACCCTTGTTTTCTCTGTCTGTGGGACAGCCGAGCAGACAAGCAACACTACGTACAACGCGACTGGCCAGCAAGACGTGGCCTGGAACCAGGTTCGCACAACGTTCTATCCAGTGGTGGGCACCGTTAACCAAAAAGTTAACTTCGTTAACCGCTAATCCGTTAACCAAAAAGTTAACTTCGTTAACCGTTAATCCGTTAATTCGTTAAACATGTAACGGAAGTTACCGATAAACCGTTAACGTTAACTTTTATTATAAAAAAAATGAAGAACACAATATATAATAATTTAATTTTCCTCTTCTTCTCGTTCTCCATTTTGTCCATGAGATGCATGTTGCCCTTCATGAAAATTAGCATATCAAAGTTTTCATCAGACAGGGATGATCTCTTGGCCCTCAGGATGTCCTTGCCCATAGAGAACAAACGCTCCACTGCAGCACTGGAGGGGATGGCTGTGTTGAACTTGATGAACAAGTTCACCAACACTTGCTCACCCAAGAAGGCAGCATCTGTCAGCAAGTCCTTGGAGTTGGTCTCCAGCCAGGTCTTGACCAAGTTCTGGGCCTTGCCCTTGAGTGACCTGTGGCTTCTGCTGCTCTCTTTTGTCTGGATGACAGCACTGAAGAAGTCATCCTCCTCCTCCTCCTCCTCGTTGTTGCTGCCACTTCGTTGGACTGCTGCTTCATGGCCTCCTCGACTGTACCCTCCATGCTTTTCCTCACCCTGGCGACCTTGGTGTTGTCATACTTGTCCAACCAGATGAGGTGAAAACGCTCCCATTGTAAGACATCAATTGCCTTAATTTATGTCATCAAAGTGGCATGAGAATTGAAATCTTACCTGATCAGTTTTATGGTTCTTGAAATGTATCAAGGAGACTACTAATAAGGTACTCACAGACATATTATAAATATACATGACTTACTTGACAACGATTATTTTTAAATATTCACTAGCACAAACATGTTGCGCAAGAGACAGACTGCAAATGAAACGAATGTAGTTATTTGTTGTAATTGTTACATATACAGGGTGGGCCGTAAGTTTCCATACATAGGAAAAATTAAACGTTTGTTTTTATGTTTCAGATACCCTAAGAATATGCGTTTGACGTAAGATCTTGTTTACTGATGAAGCAAATTTTTACGTCAATGGAGAGGTTAATCGGCAAAACATACGTTATTGGAGTAATGCTAACCCTAACTGGCTGAGTCCGACGAAGATGCAAGGTGCCGGTAAAGTGATGGTGTGGGCCGGGATATGGGATGACAGAATTATTGGACCAATTTTTGTCAGTGGAAATCTTAATGCCGAAAGGTATCTTAACATGTTGCAAGAAGAGATTTTCCCATCCCTGCTAAACGAGGAAGGTAACTTCCCAGTTTACTTCCAGCAAGATGGAGCTCCACCTCATTATGGTCTTCACGTGCGTCGGTATTTGGATTAGCAGTTTCCGGATGCTTGGATTGGTCGGCGTGGTCCTGTGGAGTGGCCTCCCAGATCCCCAGATCTCACCCCCCTTGATTTCTATCTTTGGGGACACTTGAAGGCCATGGTGTATCAGGAAAAGATACGAGACATAAATCATCTAAAGGAACGTATCACCAACGCCATTACAAGCATAACGTCAACTGTGCTAATGCGTGTTCATCAACAGTGGGGAACACGTATTGAAATGTGTTTTCAAAACAATGGCAACCATGTAGAGCATATTATATAAATAAAAATGGTTGTCCATAAAAAAATGTTTATTTTTCCTATGTATGGAAACTTACGGCCCACCCTGTATATTATTGAAAGTGCCTTAAAATGCTCGTGATATTTCTTGAAAGAAGTTGAAACATTCAACTCAAATGGCAAATCTTTCCGCCTGATTTTACAGTCGACCATGTTTGCTCAAACCAATGCCATAAATAACTACCATATTTGGTAAGACACAAATTGTGGCGACGGAAACAAATATATCGCCTGATTTTGCACTGCGGAAATGGAAATTCGTTCATCACTATTAACAGTGGCGGATTAATTGCGCACCTGCTCAGCACTGAAAATAATAAAAACTTTTAAACGTTTATTTATGAATTTTTTGGGTTAACGGACTTGAGTTAACGGAAGTTAAATGTAACGGAAGTTAATTAGTCCGATAATGATTTTCAAAGTTAACTTAAAAGTTAAATCGTTAACGAAAAAGTTAACTTCGTTAATTAACGATTAACGGATTAACGGTTTGTGCCCAGCTTTGGTTCTGTCACACGCTCTCGTGAATCCGCAGATGAATCTACTTCCGCCGCTGCACATCAAGCTCGGACTTATGAAGAATTTCGTCAGAGCACTCAACAAAGAAAGCCGAGCTTTCGCTTTCTTGAATCAGAAATTTCCACGCGTCAGTGAGGGCAAACTGACAGCATGTATTTTTGACGGCCCTCAGATTAGGGAGCTAACGAAAGATGCTCAATTCGACGAAAGTCTGGAGGACAATGAGATCAATGCCTGGCTCGCATTCAAGTCCATTGTCACGAATTTTCTGGGCAACCACCGAAGTCCAGAGTACGAACGTGTTGTCGAGGAGCTCCTGCAGAGCTTCCAGGCTCTTGGTGCACGTATGTCCATAAAGATGCATTTTCTCAGCTCGCATTTAGACTACTTTCCGGACAACTGCGGTGTCAGCGAGGAGCAAGGAGAGCGCTTCCACCAGGATATTCGAGTGATGGAAGAGAGGTACCAGGGCCGCTGGGATGTGAACATGCTCGCGGACTACTGCTGGTGCCTCAAGAGAGACATTCCAGCTGTGGAACACAGACGAGTCTTTGAGAAAGCCCTTTCGTCCACATTAACTGTACTGGTGTACCATTTTTTATATACTTTGTATATTTTCTGTCAATTTAAGTCCGTTTTAAAAAAATAAACTTGCTAATTTCATAACGATTATTTTCGAATTATCTATTTTTTTAAAATTGAGATAGCATAAAAACCTGACCTGATTGAGCAAAATGAGTTACATTTTTGAATTCAGCATGCAAAAATTATAAAAGAACAACTAAAAAACCTTGACCTCAGGAATTTTGTTTTCAAACGCAGACCAGTGTTATTAAACTCCTTTTATTTCAATAACTGGGTGGATGAAACCAATTGATTGCTCACCAGAGTTATTCTCCACACTAGTATTTATATACTGTGTGATAGAGCGTGCTCGGTAGTAAACATACACTACCGATCAACCAACGAAAAAAAAAGGACGCTGGTGGAAAAAGCCGGGAGAAGAACAGGATGAACTTGTGGAAAAGAACGGCATGGCGGACGAAGGGGCTTGAAGACAATAAAAGATCTCTATCAGCAAATGCGCTCTCAAAAATTGAGCAAAGAGAAGAGGGACTCCAGGAGGAAGAAATTAGCACCACTGTCTAATAACACTCAGTAAGTGAACAGCCGTTGTTTCTGAACCCCAGTTTGGGGATAAAATATAAACTAGGTCCAGTTAAATTAGGCCTACATTGTGGTCTAAGACCTAGCATCAACTCATAGCTTAACAAAGGCTAAGGTAAATTACCCTAACCTAATTTGGTGAGGAATCCTACTATGGACCTCAATTTACTCTGCCCGCTCTGGACCATTTCCAGAATCTCTAGGATGACCCCTACAAGGCTAGACTTAACCTACTCTACAGTTAGACTGGAGATATTAGGGGTGGGTCAATTGGGGACCAATTCATACAGAGCATTTTTCATATATATATATATATATATATATATATATATATATATATATATATATATATATATATATATTATATATTTGTACGAGCAAATTTTAATGATACTTCAAAGATATACCTTTTAAATAAGCATCCAGTTCCAGACCATTCTCGCCTTGTTCAGTCCTTACACTCGGTAAACCCGTCGAGCAGAGCGGTGTATGCGTATTCAAGAACCGTATCAAAATAAAGCGTATCGGCAACGTGCATCTAATATAGGCTTCAGCTTACGGAAACCGACGATTTCAGACATTCTGTCGAGGATGAAACGTTTCGCTTGGGACAAGAACGTTATTATCAGACGCATTCTTCCACACCAGTCGTATATCAATGCATGGCTGGTCGCGATTTATACATAACGTACAAAATGGCATATGAGGGGCATCACTAATCTGTTCTCTTCTTGTGCCTACATCTGCAGGTATTTATAACGATCCTCGCCCCACTTCTCAACTATCACGAAGACTCTATTCATCTCCTCAACACTTAAATAAATAACATTCCGTTTACCAGAGTTTGTTTGTCTACAAGTTGTTTCAAGTACATAGTTAACGGCGCCGGTTTTACTCCTGAACACACACGACTTCGTCACGGACGCATCGTATACACTATACGGCATTGAGAATGCTGCTCAACGGAAGCTCCATCGTTTTCTATTGTGTGGAGTGCACGTCCAGTCGGGTTAAGCTCTGAGATGACTATGAGCAGCCGGTGCGCGGTTTGGCACGGAGACAGGTGTGGGGGGAACGAGTCACACCAAACGGTAATGTTTCGTGTACGGGTTTGTTCCAGCATGAAAGAATCATGTGAATACTTGTGCCCCATTATACCAGGCAATCAGAATTTTTCCGATACATGGAGCAATAGCGGCTTCAATGTTTTATCATTCCCCAGAATGCGCACCAGTCATCTTCGTTAAGGGGTATTTTCTCGAACTACACACATTTTATTAGCACTCCGGCGCGCTATCGAGAGAAACATGTGTCCGTATTTATCCTTTTTGCTTAGCAGTCGACACTCGTCTCTAAATTCTATTAAAACTCACACAGGCTTTAGCCACAACCTTACTGCGAACCTCGTCATGATATATATGAATGTAGTGGTAAAAGTATTTCAGACTGTCCATGATGACAAGATTTATATTCTCAGCCGGAGGGTACGCGTACTCGGTATGATGCAGCATGACATAATACCGCTTGTCCTACCACTCATCAACAAGACTCACTACCCATACCCGTTGCTTCTCTTCTGCACGTGTTGTTTCTTTCACTTCACGGTATATGTACGCTTTTATACAGTTCAGTCCTACAACGGAGTCCATTACATCGTTTGTACCGCGAAATCCGGCAATGCTCTCGCCAGAATATCCATAGAGTATTTGAACCTCTTGCTCCTCACGCTTCGCACGGTTCAATGTAGCCTTAAAAGTCTCAAAGGAGGGAGGGCTAGGGAGTCTTTCAGTATTCACCAAATCTTCCGACTTTACCGAATACCATTTCATAAACGTCGAGCACGCAATATCAAAGGTAGTCATCACTATTTTTCGTCTACGTGAGAATTCCCCTAATCCACGTCTGAGACACAGGGCTTCTAGCGGTCAACTGAGCACGCAGGGGTAGAGATATGCCAGGTAGTAGCAGGATTCACGTGACCCTTTGATTGATCTTACAGTGGGCGGAGCTTGGAACTTTTTCCTGCACACACACACACACACACACACACACACACACAAAGGAGAAAATGAAACCCTAACTGAAACATGATTTATTTAATAATCATATTCAAATATACGTAATAAATAAAATAAACATATCGTTAACAAGTAGATAGGTATATATATATATATATATATATATATATATATATATATATATATATGGAAAAACATTCAAGTACTATGGTACCCAAAGGGTACGGTATCGTAGGTGCCAGGCACCTGGTAACGTTTCCTATAGGTGTTACGACACACCTTCGTGCCCCTAAGTTCCTTCACGCCCCCAGTTTCTGTGCCCGAAAATGTGGGTCCTTTCAGTCAGTTGCGGTGGCTGGTCACCCTCATCTTCTAAGCACACTAGCTCCTTCAGCGAGTCAACGTTAACGACCCGTCGGTTCGCTGGTTAAGCGTGATGCCCTTCGCCTTCACGATATATTTCATCTCTTCCCCCACCTTCACCCGTACCCCATAAGTTTTTGGACCTGTTGATACAAAGGAGTCAGCGTATGCACCATCACCATACTCATCCTTGATCTCGTCAGTCAACTCTCCGAGGAATTCCTCAATAGGCGGCATGTATTCACCCTGCCTTTCTATGAATATTACGCTATCTGTGTCTGCGTACAGGACCCTCCGCCCAAGAGAGTGCAGTAGTCCCAAAGCCTGATGCGTGCGTCTGCCGTTGTGAAGCTCTACAGGTATGTTTGTAACACGTGAGGTATCTGTGGCCAGTTCGGTGATGTTGTACTTATTATGTACATATTACCTACATTCAGGATCTCCATGACCTCTTTATTGGGGACATTGGCATAATTCCACACCTTGTTATAATTTTAGGCCAGATGAACGTTCCCCTTGCATGTATTCTGTGCAAATTTTCCCCAAAGACTATTTAGGCACAACTGTGCACTGAAGCGCTTGCCAGGGTTCTTAACAATTTGGGCCCGGTCAAGTTGTATCCCTTCACGGTCACGGTAGCGCTGAATATACGCCGATTTTTCACCCTCGGTCTCAACTCCTCGCGGATACCCTGATGCTTCTACCTTATCCTTCAAAAAAGTATTTATATATGGCGTGAAAAGGTTGGGTACCTTCTGAAACCTCCACACCTCATATATCTTCAATATTCTGTAGCGATGGCGAATGGCTAGGCCCAGCCCAGGGCTTGTATATACACCTATGATCTTCCTTTGGTTGGGTGTGTGATTATAGGGCCCATTGTTCTCCTCTGCGCACTCACGCACAAGGGAAACGTGAGCTTGTGATCTATAACGATGGGTAAGATCGGCATCCATAAATCGCGAGGGGGGAGCACGTCTACGAAAGGAAGGCCGAAATAGTTCTTGTTCAAATTTGCTGAGAACTCTTCGATGATGGGCAGGGCTGAACCCACCAGTTTTTCAGGTGCTCCTACGGGGTTCAGATTATTCTTCATCACGTAGGATATAAAGAACAGAAATCATAGTAATGGAGTTTCACGCCCTCCTAGACGGAAAGCATAGCTTGAATGGGTTTGTACTCCCTCCGAACAAACTATCACCGCATTTGAGAGGGTCCAACACCATTGAGCGCTTGATGGTGTTTATTCCTTCGCGGTACTGCCCATCTGTTTCTATCCGTGCATCATACTCATGCTTCCACAAGATCTTGTGAGTGAACTGGGAACCTATAAGCTGATCACGGGTGCGGGTCCATGCAAGGCTGTCGACAGGAGATCTACCGTGGATATCTTCTACGATTCTACACTCAGAACGTGGGCATCCACGCCACCAGCAACCGTTAAAGGAGTACACAGTCTTCTCACCAGTGACCCGGTCTTCGCTTAGGCCATCAACCCCCAAAACACGACCATTGACCTTAATGGGTACTTCCCCCGTGTTGCGGGCATGTTTTATTTATACGCCGGTCTGCTGCTGTAGGTGTATGGGCCAGTAAATATCCTTATGCCCATAACTGCGATGGTTATTTCTGTGAATGACGGCTAAGGTGTCTTTAGGCATGAACAGAGCTGGGCAATAAATACATTGAATGTATTTAAATACTAAATACTAAATACATGGGAGAAATGTATTTAAATACTAAATACTAAATACATTTTACGAATGTATTTAGATACTAAATACAAAATACATCAATTGTATTTAAATACATTTGTAAATACATTTTAAATACATACAAATTTTAACATATGCATTCACTAATTCATGAGTAACAACAATATAAAATGCTTGATAAAGGATAAAGAAATAGTACAATCTAATTTCCGATTATATGTTTCCCTTTTTAGAACAAAACAAAAACAAAAGAACTTAGAACTTACGATGTTCAACCAGTGACATATTATACTCAACTTTGCACAGTTTGAATCATGCCAGGGTGGACACGCTGTGAAAAAAATAAACATGAATACCTAATGAATAATGATCGATAATTAATGAATCAATAATCATTGATATCAATTTTTGATAAATTTCTACTTTAGGGGACACGGTGAATTTCGAAATAAATACACCACTCGATAGATCACACGATTTTAAAAGCTTTTTCATCAATGAATTTTCTATCGCAAATTGGATTGATTGCAACGAGTTAGTTACACAGGCCCACTTAAGGCAGAGCCGTTTTGTACGATTATTCGGTCAATTTCAAGATTTTTTGATGTCTAAAAAAACACTTACCTTCAGATGAGTGTACAGATTCGTTGTAGCATTGCTTGCAGCAGAGACTTCGTGTTTACACAGCAAGCAGGTGCACTTTACCTTATTACCGTCTTTAGATTTAATTTTACAGTATTTTCCATCAAACAGAGGGTGCACTAAATTGTTATCTGCAGATATATCACTGTTTGATTCACCGGATTTGCTTGTTGAAGCCATGACACGCACATGATAAAGAAATCAACCGCTTTCGACTAAGAGTGGCACACAACTGATTGAACTGACACGTTGAAACATGAACCATGCTGTACTACACTGTCGACGCGTCGTACTGTGCTAGTACAGAACGTGTATTAAACCAGTAAAAGTATTTACATTTTTATATTTGAGTATTTAAATACATTGTATTTAAATACTCATTAAAGTATTTAAATACTATATTTAAATACATGAAAAACAATGTATTTATAAATACAGTTCTAAATACACAAATATATTTAAATACGTATTTAAATACAAATGTATTTAAATACTGCCCAGCTCTGGGCATGAAATTGTTCTTGAACACAGTAAAGCACAGTGAGGCGATCGTGGTTGTAACTTGCAGCGGGCCGCAGTTGAACCGATCTATGTACATCCTACTAAAGGCCTGGAAGCATACTCTAAGCACACGTACATCATTCACGCAATAACACTCACATTCATCCGCTATATTGTAAGGAATATCTTCATTAAAACTGTTGTAGTAGCGGTCAAAATCTTCACGCTCACTATCACACATGCTGTCATAGTTAAAGTAATGTTTGGGGGGAGGTAGTCCTACGTAATTTAAAGTGTCGCTAGTGAGGAAAGTGTAAGGGAAATACCCTTTTGAAACTTCGGTGGCTACGCCGATCACCTTGAGTAGCTTGGCTAGTTTACAAGGAGTGAATAATAAAATATCTTTAAACTGAACATTACCTCTTATTTGCATCTGTATAAGTTTGTTTCCCCTTTTCAAGGGGTCGCCTGTAAATATCTCCGATGACTCGTGTTCAAACAGTTCCTTATAAAGGAACTGTGTATTAAATTTTGCCCCGTTATTGGCAAGAATATACACAGTCATTTTGAACTTGTCCGCTAACTTGGCAATATAGGATACAAAGAGTTTCATGAGGTTATCTTGGACGATCGTTTTAAAAACGTTTGTCCGTTCACCACATTTGCGACACTCATCACACTCAGCCTCCATGCCACTCATCACAGATAGTCTGGCTTACATGTAGATGTGGGATAACCTCTTTGGTTTCAGCAACCGTATATGTTTCTATATCGTAGTACACAGTTATACAAGGTCTATTTTTAGGCTTAGCATCTTTCATATAACATACATGCTTTACACCATCCACCTTATATTTCTCATGGCATGTAGAACAGTGAATTTCACCACATTCATGCGTGAATTTCTCCCAATTATCCATCATATGAAACATACCACATTCACAGATTCTCATTTTCCTGCAAGTGCGAATTGGCTTATGGAGCTCAAAGCATTTATTATTGAAAAATGTACGTCTACACACATTACAATCCCTCTTCTCGGCTTCAACTACACGACTTTCACATTTGGAGCTTTTACACTGCTCACATACCATGTGGCGATCTTTACAATGTTTCACTATATCAACCGCAAACTTGAGACATCCCTTACACAAATCATGATGCCTTCCATATTTTAGACTTTTATCATAACTCGCGTAAAAATCCCTTATATTACGGATGGGGAGATACGTTGACCCTGACAGTTCTAAAATAAGTAGGGGTCTTGTACGGTCTCTCACACTGCTTTTAAAAACATACACAGTCCTACGACGACGATCACATTCCAAATACAACTATACGAACATTCATTTCCTGCTCTACCCTTCACAGCTCTTCAAGACCCATATCACAGTCAAACTCAAGCTTGCAATCTGAAGCCAGTTTACGGGCACGCTGTACAACCGTAGGCAACCATATTTTTTTGACCCATGTACTTAGTACAGTAAACATATGGGCTAAGACTACTGCTATAAAGCCGCAACCACGCTTGGTGTTTATATACTTTCTGTAAATATCCAGCGAATTGAAGTTAAGAGTATAAGGTGTGGCCATATGACCCGCAACACGGAATACACGGTCAATATCTATCGTGAAGTTGTCCATGTTGAAGGTTGTACTACTTTGAGAGGCCTGCATTATACGGCTCAAAATATAATCTATATCTACTATGGAAAAACTATACGCACTCAAACATGGTATCATAGTGGTACATTTATTTCATAATTAAATATAAATTATTAATTAATTGAATTAAATATCTATACAAAATTGCCTCGGGATTGGCGACATAGCCTATTGGGAATGAAATAATTGAATTGCCATACGTACAAAGAACCTGTATGTATGAATCAGCCCCACATAGCAACAAGAAAACCCAATTTATTGTTTAGTTTACCAAAAAGAAGTAGACAAAACAAAATTTTGCTAGAACGGCAAATAATACACCAGAACCAAGGAACGGCTCTCAGGGCTGTTTATGTTACAGCAAAGCTTTAAACGCGGAGGATGTCTTTGTCCCCCCTAGAGTCCTGAGTGAATTCCTTATAATATAAAACCTAATGACTATAAAAGGATAGGCCTATTCCTTCAGGGGCTTTATATAGTGACTGCCTATATTAATTACCTTAAGTAAATTCGCCGCGTAACTCCATCGTGGCGGCCCTACACCGAAAATGATCGTAACGCCCTACATCGAAACAAACAAAGACCCAGCAAAAATAAGGTGAGGCAATTTCAGTTTTCATTAACATAAGCCTTCCCAACTCCCGACGCTAGAATTACCGTAATCAATATAAATATAAAGAGGTCCTTTTAACAACCTACATATTTATAACTCTCTAACGAAAAAGCATAGGGCTTTTGTCGGTAACCCTCCACTGAAATCTGCTGGAAATTTCCAACGGATGAGGGCACAGGCAATCAACCCATAGCCCTATATAGTTTTTTCACATGGTGGCCCTGTGTATGGGGAACTAACCCCTCTACAATTTACACTGACACGCAGTGGCTAGGCTTAGCTCAATAGGCCTAACCCCAATTTCAACCGTAACCCCACTATAGTTTTTTCATATGGTGGCCTAAAACTGGGAACCGATCCCTTTACCTTTACACTAACCGAAAACAAAGGCTTGTTCATTTAACAAGCATAACTCAATTTAGGTCCTATAAAAAAAATAGGCCCACAACATTAAGCCTATTTAATAGGTCCTACTCTTCAAACTCAAAACTAAGCCTTGTTAATTTAACAGGCTTAACTCATTTGAGGTCCTATAAAATAATAGGCCCAAACATAAGCCTACTAGGTAGGCCCAACAAATAGGCCTATTAGTAGGCCCACCTAACTTTACCTTACATAATAGGCCTACCTCTTAAAGTAGGCCTTACTCTTTACACTCAAGGCCTATCCTAATTAAAAACACTAAATTTATAATTGAACCTGTGGTGTAGGTTATAAAATTTATTTCAGCAATTTAACTTACTCATAAGACTCATTACATCACAAAATTCGACTCAGACCTGTAACATCACAAAATTCGACTCAGACCTGTAACATCACAAATTCGACTCAGACCTGTAACATCACAAAATTCGACTCAAACCTGCAACATCACAAAATTCGACTCGAACTGTAACATCACAAAGACCTAAAGCAATTGCACAAATTCAAACCTACACCCACCTAACACCTATTCGTGACCCTATTCCAACCTATTCCGAAGTCCTATTTGACATATAGGCCCAACCTATTTCAAGTCCTATTTGACGTATGGGCCCAACCTATTCGAAGTCCTATTTGACATATAGGCATACCAAGTCCTATTTGACATATAGGCCCAACCTATTCCGAAGTCCTTTGACATATAGGCCCAACCTATTTCAAGTCCTATTTGACATATAGGCCCAACCTATTTCAAGTCCTATTTGACATATAGGCCCAACCTATTCCAAGTCCTATTTGACATAGGCCCAACCTATTCCAAGTCCTATTTGACATAGGCCCAACCTATTTCAAGTCCTATTTGACATATAGGCCCAACCTATTCCAAGTCCTATTTGACATAGGCCCAACCTATTCCAAGTCCTATTTGACATAGGCCCAACCTATTCCAAGTCCTATTTGACATATAGGCCCAACCTATTCCAAGTCCTATTTGACATATAGGCCCAACCTATTTCAAAACCCTATTTGACATATAGGCAACCCAAGTCCTATTTCACATATAGGCCCAACCTATTCGAAGTCCTATTTGACATATAGGCCCAACCTTCCGAAGTCCTATTTGACATATAGGCCCAACCTATTTCAAGTCCTATTTGACATATAGGCCCAACCTATTCCGAAGTCCTATTTGACATATAGGCCCAACCTATTTCAAGTCCTATTTGACATATAGGCCCAACCTATTCCGAAGTCCTATTTGACATATAGGCATACCAAGTCCTATTTGACATATAGGCCCAACCTATTCCGAAGTCCTATTTGACGTATAGGCCCAACCTATTTCAAGTCCTATTTGACATATAGGCACAACCTATTACAGACAAGGCTTGATATAAGGGTCTCAAATGCAACGTTTGAGGGTCTTTACTCAGCCAAATTGGTTAACCTAACCCAAAACCCAAAAATAAAACCCTATAACAAAATACTGTACACATTTACACACATACGTACGGTACAGTATATAAATATATACATACGACTTCAAACATCCAATTCTTCTTTTAAAAGAAGAAACACAACAGATATCATTAACAGACACATACATTCCTTGCAAACAGATTGGATTCCTTCAAAACCCCAAACCTTCCAGACCTACCTGTAGGATATACAACATTTACTCATTCATAACGACGGGTATTAATTTCATTGGAGTGGTGAATCCAAGTTTTGAAGACCAACTGGATTCGGAGGAATGACATACACACACACACACACACACACTACTCTTTCAATGTGCCTCAAACACAACAACCTGTCTAAACATAACCAAGGATCGGAGAGTAAAAGCTTTTATTGCTGCGCTCTGATTCTGTGCACATAATTTTGTGCCAAAAATTATATGGTTAGACAGTGACACGTACAAACAAACTACTCTACTCCAAAGGGTTGATGGCCTACCCTTGGCCATAGCCAACAAATTCATCAAAGGGCTGATGGCCTACCTTGGCCATAGCCCAACAAATTCATCAAAGGGCTGATGGCCTACCTTGGCCATAGCCCAACAAATCATCAAAGGGCCTTGGCCTACCTTGGCCATAGCCCAACAAATTCATCAAAGGGCTGATGGCCTACCCTTGGCCATAGCCCAACAAATTCATCAAAGGGCTTGGCCTACCTTGGCCATAGCCCAACAAATTCATCAAACGGCTGATGGCCTACCTTGGCCATAGCCCAACAAATTCATCAAAGGGCTTGGCCTACCTTGGCCATAGCCCAACAAATCATCAAAGGCTGATGGCCTACCTTTGGCCATAGCCCAACAAATTCATCAAAAGGGCTGATGGCCTACCTTGGCCATAGCCCAACAAATTCATCAAACGGGTTGATGGCCTACCTTGGCCATAGCCCAACAAACAGGGGCTTTGTGGCCTCCCTTGGCCACAACCCAAACCTCCCTTGGCCACAGCCCAAACTACAGGGGTCTTGTGGCCTCCCTTGGCCACAGCCCAAACTACAGGGGTCTTGTGGCCTCCCTTGGCCACAGCCCAAACTACAGGGGTCTTGTGGCCTCCCTTGGCCACACCCCTCCCTTGGCCACAGCCCAAACTACAGGGGTCTTGTGGCCTCCCTTGGCCACAGCCCAAACTACAGGGGTCTTGTGGCCTCCCTTGGCCACAGCCCAAACTACAGGGGTCTTGTGGCCTCCCTTGGCCACAGCCCAAACTACAGGGGTCTTGTGGCCTCCCTTGGCCACAGCCCAAACTACAGGGGTCTTGTGGCCTCCCTTGGCCACACCCAAACTCCCTTGGCCACAGCCCAAACTACAGGGGTCTTGTGGCCTCCCTTGGCCACAGCCCAAACTACAGGGGTCTTGTGGCCTCCCTTGGCCACAGCCCAAACTACAGGGGTCTTGTGGCCTCCCTTGGCCACAGCCCAAACTACAGGGGTCTTGTGGCCTCCCTTGGCCACAGCCCAAACTACAGGGGTCTTGTGGCCTCCCTTGGCCACAGCCCAAACTACAGGGGTCTTTGGCCACAGCCCAAACTACAGGGGTCTGTTCCCTTGGCCACAGCCCAAACTACAGGGGTCTTGTGGCCTCCCTTGGCCACAGCCCAAACTACAGGGGTTTTGTGGCCTCCCTTGGCCATAGCCCAAACACAGGGGTTTGTGGCCTCCCTTGGCCAACCCAAACAGCAAGGGTCTTGTGGCCTCCTTTGGCCAGAGACCAAACAAAAAGTCTTGTGGCCTCCCTAGGCCATAGGCCAAACAACACAAAAACAGTACAGGATTCGAACCCCCAAGCCCTCCAGATCTACCTGTGGAGGAGTAAATTTACTCCACTAAAACTACGGGTATTGACTAGTCTGAAGTGGTAGGAGGTTTGAATACAGTACAAACTCTTTCTAATTCTCCTAAATTAAATGAACAAATAACAAAAGACAACAATGGGAACATTGAACCAAACAATTACACGAAAACACTTGGAATGCTTTGGTTTTTAAAACAGAATTCCGAACACGATGACACTCTTTGCACAAAGAGTTATAACTTAAATCCAAATGCCGATACAAAAAGACAAGTGCTTTCAGAATCATCCAAAATTTTCGACCCCATTGGATTATATTTACCAGCAACCATAAGATCCAAAACCCTTTTGCAAGACTTATGGAAAAAGAAAATTGATTGGGATGAACCACTTTCAGTGGAAGACCAACTTCATTGGAAAAAATTAGCCACAGACTTGAACAAAGTTCAAGACATCTACGTACCAAGATGTGCTGGCTACAGATTGAAATCGCAAACACTACACATTTTTACAGATGCCAGCACACAAGCTTACGGGTGTTGTGCCTATTTAACAAGTGAAAATGAAAGTAACTTGGTTTATTCAAAGGCAAAAGTGGCACCCTTAAACCAAAAGAAAACTGTACCACAACTTGAATTATTAGCTGTCTCATTGGGAGTTAAAACAGCAGACTTTCTTTCACAAGTGTATAAAGAAGTTGACATAACAAACATTTACTTAGGACAGACAGTCAAATTTGTCTAACATGGGTGACCAACACAGATACAACTTCTTGCAAAAACATATTTGTGAAAAACAGACTAACAGAAATCAAAACTGCAAACACAAACCTTGGTATCAAATTTAGGTACATAAAAACAAAAGAGAATCCTGCAGACTTTTTGACAAGAGGGCTCTCTTACAAGCTGTTGAAAACAAATAAAATCTGGTATGAAGGGCCCGAATGGCTAACATGTGAGGATCTTTGGCCAGCCAAAGTAGTTAACCTCACACTCAACTCTACAACAACTGAAAAGATCACTGAGGACAAACCTATATTTGACTATCACCTTTATTCAGACCTAAACAAACTCTTGAGAATTACAGTCTATTGCTGCAAGTTTGTCAATAGCTACCTTCTCAAACACTGTCCTCAGAAAGCCTTTTCTAACTTAACAGAAACTGCAACAAAATACTGGCTCAAACAGATACAAGCTTCAGAATTTGACAAGGAGTTGAAGTATCTTAGGTCCAGTAGCACATTAAACAAAGGTATTCCTTCACTTGTCATGGATCTAAATCTGTACCTGGATACAGAGGGTCTGATAAGGTGTAAAGGAAGGCTTAACAAGTCAACTTTGACTTACAACTCTAAGCACCCAATTCTTCTTCCAAGGAGAAATCACTTCACAAAACTCATCATCAGGGATACCCACAACAAAATACACCACATGGGAGTCCCACAAACCCTGACAGAGCTGAGAAAAACTTACTGGCTACCAAAGGGTAGAACTGAAACAAAGAAAATTTTAAACACATGCATTCCTTGTAAACGTATCCATTCACGACCCTTTAAGACCCCAAGCCCTCCAGACCTACCTGTGGAACGAGTAACATTTACTCGGCCATTTGAAACCACGGGTATTGACTACACTGGAGCGGTAAATGTGAGTTTTGGAGACAAAATGGATTCAAAGGAATACAAAGTGTACATTGTACTCTTCACCTGTGCTGCCACACGTGCCATATGTCTAGACATAGTAGAAGATCTGACAGCAGAAGCTTTTATTGCTGCTTTCAGACGATTTTGTGCACACAATTCTGTACCCAAAACTATATGGTCAGACAATGCCACATACTTCAAATCTGGTGAAAGAATTATTCATCAGATTTGTGACAGTGAAACAGTACAAACTCATTTAACCAAACACAACATAACCTGGAAGTACATTCCTGTTAATACACCATGGTATGGTTCAATTTGGGAAAGAAACATACAAACTGTAAAGAACTGCCTTAAAAAGACTATTGGGACAAAACATCTACAACTTTTTGAACTCATGACTATTCTGTCAGAAATTGAAAATGTTGTCAACAACAGACCATTAACTTATGTGGGAGATGGTATTAATGAGCCAGAACCTCTCACACCAAACCACCTAATTAAGGGAGAAACAGTAAACATGTTACCAGAATCTGAACATAACAGTACAGAGGATCCAGATTGGGAAATAGGACACAAAGAACTCAACACAAAATACCAACATTTGACACAAATCAAGACTCAATTTATAACAAAATGGAGAGAAGAATACTTAACAAGTCTTAGAGAAAGACATAAACAATTAACAAAACAAAGTTGGAATGATTCAGTCAAAATTGGGGACATTGTGTTGATACATGACAAGACACCAAGACAACATTGGTCAATGGGAAAAGTCTTGGAACTCAAAACTGGTGAAGACGAAGTTACCAGGGTTGTAAAACTGAAAACAGCAACTGGTGAGACCACCAGAGATATCACATTACTATATCCTTTGGAGTGTGGGGCTAAATTAGAACCATTACCCCAAAGGATGGATCAGGATACTATTGGGGAGGAATCTCTCAATGTGCCTGATGTAACTCAGACTAAACCAGACAGGCCTCAAAGAAAGACTGCTTTGAAAGCCAGAAAACTTTTACAAGAAAAAATTAAGACTGGTGACTTATAAAACTTACACAAACTGAGCAAAGTTAAAATGCTTAATAACTTTACTTTAATCCCATAAATTTCCTATACCTAAAGGGAGTCAAACTGATTGACATAACTTTAACTAAACTTGAGAAGTTGGCCTCTTGAACTTTCATATTTGAATAGGTCTTGAGTAACCTCTCTTCCTAAATTTCTACTTCATTCTTTTCAATCCATTTCACATGGTTTAAAACACAGTTTATCAAAAAATTTGATCTATAACATACAAATTTTTCTCCGGCCCCCCCCAGTATATGGAAAAACTATACGCACTCACAACATGGTATCATATGTGGTACATTTATTTCATAATTAAATATAAATTATTAATTAATTGAATTAAATATCTATACAAAATTGCCTCGGGATTGGCGACATAGCCTATTGGGAATGAAATAATTGAATTGCCATACGTACAAAGAACCTGTATGTATGAATCAGCCTCACATAGCAACAAGAAAACCCAATTTATTGTTTAGTCTACAAAGAGTAGACAAACAAAATTTGCTAGTTCGGCAAAAATACACCAGAACCAAGGAACGGCTCTCAGGGCTGTTTATGTTACAGCGAAGCTTTAAACGGGAGGATGTCTTTGTCCCCCCTAGAGTCCTGAGTGAATTCCTTATAATATAAAACCTATGACTATAAAAGGATAGGCCTATTCCTTCAGGGGTTTATATAGTGACTGCCTATATTAATTACCTTAAGTAAATTCGCCGCGTAACTCCATCGTGGCGGCCCTACACCGAAAATGATCGTAACGCCCTACATCGAACAAACAAAGACCCAGCAAAAATAAGGTGAGGCAATTTCAGTTTTCATTAACATAAGGCTTCCCAACTCCCGACGCTAGAATTACCGTAATCATAAATATAAAAGGTCCTTTAAAACCTACATATTTATAACTCTCTAACGAAAAAGCATAGGGCTTTTGTCGGTAACCCTCCACTGAAATCTGCTGGAAATTTCCAACGGATGAGGGCACAGGCAATCAACCCATAGCCCTATATAGTTTTTTCACATCTACAGTAACCAAGCGTCTGAATGGTATTACTATCCAAGAATCATCTACATCCTCGTCATCTGACCCGAACCCGAAGGACAGCCTCGCCCTGACTTCACGTTCGTCGCTGTTCTGAAGGACAAACTCCACAATACGTTCAACTACGCGTCGCAGTCCGTGTTCAACACCATTGCTATACATGGATCCGGGGTCAACCCTGACTATATACCGATTTCTAGTCAGGGTAGGGGTGGGGGTGGCGGTGCGCACCAGTTCGAATGTTATACCATCCTCTTCAGCACGAGAAGCTGCTGCTGTTGTGGTTGTGGAGGATGTGTCCGGAATTGAACAGGAATAAGGCGATGTATTTTTATTTAAGGAAGGAGCTAGTGTGGTGGTTGTGTCGTAAGACGTAAACGGGTGGGGGCTCTATTACTGGGGGTCTAACAACAGGTGCACTCCTGGCACGTTTTATACCTTACGTGGAAGGCTCTTCATCATGCCTCCGCTTTGAATTGTCGCGTGGTGTCGTTACAGGTGTCGCTGGTGTGGGCTTGTCAGCAGGGGTGGAGTCTGTAACCACAACTACACTGTCATCGGGGTCGTCTGTAATATCGATGATGAGGACATGATGCTGTAACTCGTCGTCATTCACCGTTCTGTGGAAGAAGAGGAAAAACAAGACTGTAGAATATATGGAACATCACTTAAATTTTTATTATATTTTGTAAATGATCCACTTAGGAGTGTGACGTGTTAGAGATAAATTCTGTGGAAAAATTCAGATTCATGAGCCCGTCCACATGTATTATATCGGCCCTACAGGATGTGGTAAAACTGTGTTTATGCTTAAAACATTAAAGATAAGGGAGATATGTTCTCAAAATTTATGTATAACGTCATATGGTGCTATTCGACGTACCAGGCAGTGTTCAACGAGTACCAAGATGATATTTTGTTCCACGAAGGCTATACGTATAACTTTAATTTGTTAAAGGGAAATGAACATAGAGTTATTGTAATTTATGCTCTCATGTTAGAAACTGATAAAACGTTTGCCGAGACATTTACAGTGTTCTCCCACCATCTTAACATAAGCGTATTCTTCATCAATCAGAATCTATTTATCAAAAATAGATACATGCGCGATGTGTCGTTAAATACACAATATCTAGTATTATTCGCACAACGTACAGATGTGTCACAAATTGGAGTATTAGCCAATCAAATGTTCCCGAATCAGCGTAAGGAGTTTTTGGAAGTTTATAAAGAAACTACAAGTCAACGTTACGGATATTTCCTTTGTGACCTTCACCCGCGAAACACGTTTAGAGTGCTTCTAAGAACGAATATATTCCCAAGCGAGCCTGAAACGGTGTATACTCCAGAATGACAAAGAGGCTAAAGAAATACCTTGAATTAATAAAATTCTATCATCGACTGCCCGGGCATTGCAACAGGTGTTTGTTAAAAATATCGATTCGGACTTTTTAAAATGAAAATGAAAATGAAAATGAAAAGGTTTATTGGCAGACTATAGTCCATATGACAAATATTATTAATACAATGACGGTTCATATACTAAGGATAGAAATATATACAATTGATTAGAAATAATATTGTAATGTCGAAGTTAAGTGGAGCTACAGACAGACGTTTTCGTACCAAGAAGTCCATAGCTTAGGCCTTAGAGGATAAATGGCAGGACTCATGGATAGCTTGGATGATCGGGTTGGTTGATTTTTTAGTTCTTTGCATTAGACTGTGTTGAGCACGTCTTGTTACCTCCTGGAAGCTCGGGACATTACGGGAAGCAAACATTTGCGAAGCTGAGCATCTTGGGGGTAATTTATGTAAGAGTCTAAAAGACCTGTTGTACAGCAAATTTAGGGTTCTGCCAGAACCTTTTTTATAGTTCACCCAGAGTTGCTGACCGTATATATTACTGCAGAAAGTACGAAAGAGTGTGTCTTTAGCTTCATTTGTACAGAAACGAAAGTTCCTTATGGTCATATTCGCTTTAGCACACAGTCTTCGAGATTGTTTTCTTATATCCGAGTCATCACTCAAGGAGCTGGTAATATTTTGACCCAAATACTTAAACTCTTGTACTGTACTTCCTCAATTACTTCACCATTCATTTTAAACCTTATATCAGCTGGCTGATTACACCTTTTAGGATGAAATTGCATAACCTTAGTTTTTGTAACATTAAAAAGAATATCATGTTTCTGCGAATACACTTCGCAGACTTTTAGTAGCCGATCCAGACCTTTAACAGAGGGACTTATTAACACCATATCATCGGCATAAACTAAGTTATTTATCCTTGTGTTATCTATACAACATCCTACTGTTGTCTCATTAAGTGAAGCAATTAATCCGTCAATATACACATTAAACAGCATAGGGGAGAGCAAGGAGCCTTGTCTCACCCCGCAAGAGGAGCCAAAACACTCGGATAGTACATTGCCCCACCTAACAGTAAAAGATTGGTGGGAATACCAAAATTTCAATAAATTTAATATGTACATGGGAACCTTCCTGTCTTCTAGTTTTGCAAATAAAATATTGTGGTTCACCCTATTATATGCTTTACTTATATCAAGGAAACAGCAATAAATGGTTGAATTACTGTCCATGTATTTAGATATTGTTTCTTTAAGTACATAGATACACAGGTCAGTTGAGTGGGACCTTTTAAAGCCAAACTGATTAGGAGATGTCCATAGGAAATCATTTAATCGGAGTAACAAGAGTTTCTCTAGTAGTTTCGAGAAGCAGGAAGCGACAGCAATAGGCCTGTAGTTATTGCTGGACAGAATGTCTCCGTACTTATTTTTGACCAGGGGCAAGATATATACCCTCATGAACTCTGCAGGGATATAACTATGAGCAAGCATGGCTGATAGGAGCAATGATATATGCAGACATACTACGTCATTTGCATATTTAAGTGCTCATTCGATAAGTCATCTACCCCTGACGCAGAACCAGTCTTTAACTCTTTAATTAATCTCTTTACTTCAGAAAATGATATAAAAATATTTTCCCTTGTCCCTCCCACAATCGTTTCGCTGCAATCTATCTTAAGATTATCCCTACTTAAAATGCATCTGTGAAATCCTAACGTTATAAAATGTAATGTACCAATGAATCCCCTCAGAAGGCTCGCCTACGCCGTTAAAAGAAACATAATACGTACGGGGCTCCAATAAACCTTAGCTCCCCCGCCCATGGCCTAAACCATTAGAGGTACAGTAAAACTAAACATACCTTACAAAAGAGAATTTAATGCTGCATTTAATGAGAAACAATTAAAACTTGGTGTTCCCGCCATTGGCTTCCAAGACAGCCTGAATTTGCTTTGGGTAGCTTGCCAAAAGTGACGTGAATAGATCTTGATCGTTACGCAAATTTGCTAAAACAGTTTCAATGTGTTGCGTCATTGTATCCAATGCTGGGCAACCGCACACCAAATGGGAGGTTCGCACCCGCACTTCCGCACCCGCACTTTAGCCTCTTCCGCATCCGCACTTCCGCACTCGCACCCGCACCCTATTTACATATATAAAGTTTTATCGCAAGGAAATATATAAGTTTCCATTAATATATTAATACTTTTATAAACTTTTATTTAATATTTAATTGTGAAAATAAAGTTTTAATACAATAGTCATTTTTTTGTTATGAGAGGTCAGAAAATTACTAGAATACAATATCATTTAATTTTATTTATACTAACGGGTTTTATGCGAACGGGTGTGCGGACCAATCCGCACACCTTCCGCACCCGCACCTCCGCACCTTTTTACCGAGGTGACCGCACACCGTTTCGCACTTCCGCTGCAGGTTCTTGAAACAAGAGACATTCAACCTTGTCCTTTATAACTGATCCAATGTGTTCACAGACGTTCAGGTCAGGAGAATTTCCTGGCCATTCTTCATTTCCAAAGAAATCGATCTCATGGTTCCGCAACAACTGTTGAGTGGCTAATGCCTTAAAGCAGGGGGCCTTATCGTGCAGAAGTGTGACCTGATCGACATCCATAACATTGTTTGGGTTTTTTAGAAAAGGAATGACATGCTGGGATAGAATAATATCACGAAAATACTGTCCATCCCAACTCTGACCATTTGGCTTCAGCACCCACATGAGATTCTTTGCAGTGAACAAAACAAACACACCAACACAGTCTGGACTTTTTAATAATTCGCGATAATGTCATTGTCATCGATTTCATCTGGTGTTGTGGCCCACACTCGATCATTTTGGTAGTTAGGCCGACGTGTTACGTAAACAAAAAATTAATCGGAGACAGCTAAATGCATGAAATCATCCACATCCCAATCTTCAAGATAATGGGCAAACCACATTCTGTCATCGATGTTAAGTTGAGTTTTTCTTGGCTTTGGAAGTTCATGCCAAGGCTTTAAACCTTGCCTATGACGGTACAGTCGAATGATCTCACCACTAACGATCTTTCCTCTCAACACTTCGATCTCTCTAGAAAGTTTAGCACAGCTGTTTTTCCGCTTACGCGTACCGCTTTCAATGATGTCCTTTGTTTCCTGAGAGAGTGACAAATTTGGGCGCCCAGATTTGGTTGTATCCATTTCACATTCATCCAAAGTTTTATTCCAATTTCTTTTGACGAAGTCCTCACTTCTTCGCAACTTTTTGGCAACCCATGAACGTGTTATAAAGGTGGCTCCAGCATCACGAGCTTCCCGAAATGTTATTGCTCGTATGCGATCTATCACACGTTGCCTCTCCGAATCACCAATTAATTGAGAAGCCATTATATTATCACTTTATCAGCTAGAATAATTTTAATACCTGCAATAAATAAAGAATTTTATATATTTTATAATCACTAAAAACTATTTCGATATAAGTAAACATGTAAGCTGCAAATGGGGGGGGGGGGCTAAGGTTTTTTGGAACCCCTTACACTCACTCGTAAAAGTCAAACTGTAGGGAAGAAAAAACGAATTAATTTACAAAGAAGGGGGGTCATTTCTACCCATCTTATTTTCAGTTTTGGGGCCTTTACTAACTAGATTAATATAATGAAGAAAGTGGTAGTGATTCCACACGAGGTGTATGCTTCACTGCGAAGCTCAAAGAGTCCAAATACGATTCTAGAACTCTGTAAAAGTAGGCTTAAAAGAATGGAAAGCGAATTGTTAGCCCTATTAAACAATGAAAAGTCACCTGTTGAGAAAAGAATCTTATATCAAGAAGCTCTGCAGAGATTTCTTCATGAGTACGAAAATTTTAAGAATCCGACAGAGATCCCCGTGGTTATTAGGCACAGCACGGACAACGATGAGCGTGGCGACATAGGACCTGGCGCCGACGTTAGAGCTGAACAATCAAAGAATATCGGGTCGACCCACAACATATCGAACATGTATTAAAAAGCAGCCTCCCACATACATTGAGAAATAAAGGTTTAAGTCTTTATAATCTATTGAGTGAGGACCCCATCATACAGTAGACCGGTACAGGTGAGGTCATTGTTGAAGGAACAAAGGTACAGGGCTCGAATATCGTTGACATCGTCCATGACCTGGTGAGAAAATGGGATAGGCCATCACCATCAGGATGGAAGCATATTAAAGCAAGACTACGGCAAATAAATGTCCCGAAAACATTGATAGGAAATCTGAACAGGTTAAAAGACTTGGAGCGATCCTCGCATGTGCCACAACTGAGCACACCATCATCCCCAACGGTAGCATCTCTGAAGAGGAGAAAGAAGAGACCAAACAACAACCGTGAACCCTCACCACGTGCCTCTAAAGTACGCAAATGGCTAACATATTAGAAAACGCTATTTTAACATTTCTAACCCAGTCTCCTACGGAGGCATTGATAGACTGTATAAAGGTGTTATGATGATGGAGTAGGGAAAAAGGATGTTGAGAGGTTTTTGTGGGAGCAGGATGCTTGTACACTTCATAATCGGTGAGAAAAAGGTTAAAACAGCCAGGACACAGCGGCTTCGATTGACTCCATTTGGCAAGCGGACTTAACAGACATGCAAAGATATTCACTCTATAATGATGGCTACCGCTACATCCTATTCATAACAGATGTATTCTCTTGATATCTGTGGCTAATTCCTCTGAAAAATAAATCGCCTAAAACAGTTGCCAAAGCCACCAAAATGCTGATGTTCAAAAACAGGATTCCAGGCTATTTTTGTACGGATATGGGGAAAGACTTTATAGGCCGAGCTTTTCAGAACATGTTGACAGAGTTTAATATCAGCCACTACATTTGCAATTCTATACATAAGGCCTCTTTAGCTGAAAGAGTTCAACGTACCATAAAGGAACGCATGCATCGCCATTTTACACATAAAAACACATACATATATATATACATATATATATATTATATTATAGATATATATATATATATATATATAATATATAATAGACATTCTGGAATCACTGGCCGCATCATACAAACCGTTCACACCATCGTACGATTGGGACAAAACCTAACGAGGTTTTAGAAAGGGGTACGCACACACAGCGTGAGGTGAGAAGAGATATTCGTAGAATGTACCACACTCTACACGTTTCAAAATCAATGATTATGTAGACTGTCGCGTTCGGGTAATAAATTCGCGAAGGGATTTGAGGAAGGTTGGACACGTGAGATTTTAAAGTTAGGGCTATGAGATCTAAAGGCGAGATAATGCTGTATTACGTTGAAGATTTGAATGGGGAAGAAATCGCAGGAGGCTTTTACCGCGAGGAGTTGCAGAAAGTGACATTTAATTTAGGAAAAAATGTATTTAAAACTGACAAAATTTTAGGCAGCAAAGGTTGAGGAAAGAGAAAAATGTACCTGGTGAAATGGCTAGGGTCCCCAGAAAGCTTAAACACCTATATAAAAGTGATGCAATAACTAAGCTTAAATAGTATGCAGCATGGCGCCTAACCACTTCTATGTCACACTACCGTCCTCTTCTTCTCTGTCCGTACATCCTAACAACACCCTGGCCAACTTTGTAACAGAACTCCATGGACCCACTGAATTGGATCGTGATTCGTATGTGGTGGGGATATGCGAAATTCAGCTGGACACCCTTTTTTAAGTATTGAATATAAAGAATCCGTTTTTTTGGTTCTTAGAAACCTTGACGAGTGTAAAAAAGCCGGGGTAACTCGGGATGAAACCATTCGTATCGCCCGGAGTGAGAATGCACGATATTACACTATAGTAGTAACACTGGGCCTGGGCCGTTATGGTGCGGCTGAGGATGTTGTGAGAGACTTAAACGTTGGTTTGAAAAGCTCAAATCTTACCGCTGATTTAGTATACGAAATCGTGAACAAAGAAATCCCTGCACATACTCTGACCCTAAAATCACAGGCTAATAGAAATATTAAAGAAAAAGGACTGTTCAAAATTATAACCGAGGGCCGATGTGGAGCAGCCATCCAAAGAGACACTTTTCACGAAGTACAACAGGATTTGTCTACCCTAATGTATCAGTTGAAGTTGGAGAAACTGGGCGATTGTTATACCCCCGAGACATGTACTATATTTACAGCATATAGTGGAGCACCAGTTTGTTGGGGATACCCAGGCACGCCTGCTGCGCATCGCTCACATTCCCAACCATAGAGGGAAGAGCTTGAGCATTACATACGACAAACCTCATTATGTGAATGTCGCGACTAATCTATTAACCAATATCTCAATATATATAAGAACGATTGAGGGAAAATGTTTCCCATTTGGTGACGGGAGCTTAACACTGAAGCTGCACTTTCGACGCACTGAGTTATAATGGCCCGAAGGCCTTTCACAGTCTATCGTGGTGTAGGAAGAAGAGGGCTGTCCGGAAGAAGAAGGGGTTACCTGCATGTGGCGTTAAACGTAAAAGACATCAAAAAAGAAGAAGTGCTCTAAGCGAATGAAACCTATGGTTAGTAATTCTTTTTAACTGATATAAGCTCGGGACTTTGCTCTCGTGAATCATAGGTTGCTTACTACTTGTCGAGAGAGGTGGCACTATTTCTGACTCGTCATGGCACGCTTCATCCATCCGTGTAGTTCACAATGTTGTAAATCGGAGCTGTCCCTCTTTGACATGCCCCCAACACAAGTTTCTATTGAGCACAGTGACTTTATTACGATTAATCCGTTAAACACAATTAGTTCCGCGAGTGCTCCACTAGAATTCGTGATACCCAGCTCAGGTCCTTACTTTTTGATCCAAGCTGTGTGCACAATGCACATGTACGCTAAACTACGTACAGTATAGCCAGGGCCGGTTTAACACGTTAACCGCCACATAAGCCACCGGTGGATCACAGGGGTTATCATGGATCGCCACATGAGCCACCGGTGGATCACCCATTAGGCGAACTCGGCGGTCGCCTAGGGCAACACAATACCGAAGGCAACATTTTTGCCAAACATGTTTAATGAGTCTATACCAATATTAAGCACTATTTCAATGGAACAATGAATTCAGATTCTAGCATTATAATTTTGCATTAGTATTATATGATTGCTTAACTTTCAAAGTATCTTGCTTAGCATATAGTGAGATATGGTGATATATATATATATATATATATATATATATATATAATATATATATATACACACAGGGTGTCCATAAATGTTTAGCCTGAAAACAGTATGCTCTCATGTTTTAATAACGAATCTTACATCCGTTTTCTTTTACAGGTGATCTCGTACACGCATAGAGTTTCTGTGCTGGTGTGTTTCGTCTACCGCATTCGCCGCTAGGAGCGCTGTAGTAGCTGTTCAGTTAAGATGGCGTCTGTGACAGAGAAGGCACAATGTGTTGTGTGGCTTGCAGAAACAAAATCTCCTGTCAGTGTTCAGCGAAGGTTCAGAACAAAGTATGGAAAGAATCCATCTGATGTGAAGTTAATTAAGTCGTGGATGAAAAAAATTCTTTGAAACTGGAAACGTGGAAAAGGGAAAGAGGAGTGATAGACCATCAGTTTCCGATGGGACGGTGGAAAACATTGAAACTGCTTTCACACGGTCACCAAGGAAATCGGTGAGACAAGCTTCGTGCCAACTAAAGATACCGAAGTCTACAGTGCACAAGGTGTTACACAAACGTTTGAAGTTACACGCCTACAAGGTAAATGTTGGAAAATGTGTGGCGTGAGTGTGAATACCGTTTAGACATTTTACGTGCCACTAGGGGTGCACATGTGGAAGCTTATTAAGTTCATTAAGTATGTATCAAAACTTTGTATGTTTATCTACTTATGATTAAAACTGTTTGAATACGAGTGTTTATTTAAAAGTTATAGCATGCTTTAATCAGGGTAATCATTTATGGACACCCTGTATATATATATATATATATATATATATATATATATATATATATATATGTGTGTGGTGTGTGTGTGTGTGTGTGTGTGTGTGTGTGTGTGTGTTGTAATGAGATTCGTGACAATTTTGGAGTTTGGGTATTGCGTTTGTGACAAAAAAATTTTTTATACCATGGTGGATAATTCACTGGTTTTAATTTTTTTTCTAGGTACAACTTTGAAATTTCACTGAAGCCTGAAGTTTGACTGTGACCTAAAATGGCAGACAGACGAAAACAGTCGTCTGGGGCACAGAATCGTAAACGGAAGGCCGAGAAAGAAAAAGCGCAAAAAGAAATTGAGGGGTTGTTTCTGAAGTATCTTCCCCCTAAACCACAAGATGACAGTTCAATATATGTACCGAAGGCTTCCGGTTCCCGAGATACTGATCTCACTATTTTACCAACAACGGCTGCCCCTGTCCGCGAAGTAGATTCAGCCAATAGTAATGAAGGTATAGAACCGGATACACTGCATTTGCCAGAAGTTTGCGATAACAGAGCGAATGTAACAACTTCTAAATATGATGACCCTGCAACTTGGGGAAAATGTAATAATTCTGTTAGGCAAATCGACGATCATTGTTTGTTCCTTGCAGTGCACATTCACTGAATTTGGTTGTGAATGACGCTTGCAAGAGTTGCTTAGAAGCAACAGCATTTTTTGACTTAGTACAACGTATTTGTCTATTTCTCAGCTTCCACGCATCGTTGGGAAGTGTTAATGCGCCACGTTCCAAACCTTACGGTGAAACCATTAAGTGATACAAGGTGGGAAAGTCGAATTGAGGCACTGAAACCTCTTCGTTAGAGAGAGAGAGAGAAAGAGAGAAAGAGTGGTTCAGCTTCAGTATTTCTTATACTAATATTGTTCTTGATTGCGTATATATATATATATATATATATATATATATATATATATATTATATATATATATATATATATATATAATCCTCAAGAAGTGCTACTCTGAAAAAAAATTATAAATAATTTATATGTGAAGGAAGCAGATCTTTAATTTAAATATGCGAATGCAAAGAAAATGTTAAGTGAGTGGATACCTTCTTCCTGTAAGCGAAGTGAATGCTTTGAAGTCTGGGGTAGATTTTGAAAGGTTGTGTAGTGTGTAAAATGAATGTATGTGTAGTGAGGAATAAAGGGAAGGTTATAAAAAGCAGATTAATTCGCATCAAAAGTAATTTTCCATCGTAATAATCATTTAGGAGGACGCAAAAGTAGAGAAATTGCTATGAAATTCTTTTTCTCTAGGCTAAGTAGTAATTTTAAATTAGGAATTCATTTCGGTGATTTTCCGTTTCGACAAAATGGGTGAAATCTTGCAAACTTTACGCGTATGAGGTTATATTTAACTGAGTTAAGTTAGATGTAACTGGTTTAGTCTAAGTAATATTGTTACATTAGGTTCTCGGTGGTTTTCAGGAATAAATATTTGTATTTGTGTTAAACTAAGTTTATCTTATTCGATTTTTTTGCCTAAAAGCTCGCCCCACTAAATGTTTGGATAAAAGATGAAAAATTAATAAGTTACCCCTAATTTAATTTCTATTTTGTTTTAAAAACCATATTAATGCTTTTTATGTTAAAGTTTAATGATAAAATTGTATCTTAAAGATAAATTTATATTGAAACAAAATGGGTGGATAAAAGATGAAAAATTAATAAGTTACCCCTAATTTAATTTCTATTTTGTTTTAAAAACCATATTAATGCTTTCTATGTTAAAGTTTAATGATAAAATTGTATCTTAAAGATAAATTTATATTGAAACAAAATAGTTGGATAAAAGATGAAAAATTAATAAGTTACCCCTAATTTAATTTCTAATTTGTTTTAAAAATCATATTAATGCTTTCTATGTTAAAGTTTAATGATAAAATTGTATCTTTAAGATAAATTTATATTGAAACAAAATAGTTGGATAAAAGATGAAAAATTAATAGGTTAACCCTAATTTAATTTCTAATTTGTTTTAAAAATCATATTAATGCTTTCTATGTTAAAGTTTAATGATAAAATTGTATCTTAAAGATAAATTTATATTTGTGTTAAACTTAGTTTATCTTATTCGATTTTTTGACTAAAAGCTCGCCCCACCAAATGTCCAATAAGCTTCGCTAAACCGCAAGAAGCTAAATAGAAAATAATCTTGATGTTTTTTTTAAATTTTATTTGGACCTATAAGCTTTTATGTTTAGTAGTTCTGTTTATTGGGTTGTATTTGGAGACCTTATTGGTCTATTTGGTGGAGGTGGGTTGGGGTTTTCACCACCAATCGTTTAGACGCATGGTTATTCTTCTCATATCGGCAGATGGTGTTAATTGGGTGTGCTTCTTTTAAAAGTCGTAGCCCTCATCCCCTATTGATGGAGTGTGCTCCTTTTAAAAGTCGTAGTCCTCATTTCACCGTGTGTTGGAGCTCCTAAAAGTCTATACGAATGTGGGTGATGCTTGTATATATTTCACTGATACTGTGCTTTGTATGATTATAATTATATATTTATTCCTTGTACCGAAAATACATCTTTTACCGGAAAAAAACACCTGTCAAATATAATGGGTTACAGCTATTTGTGTTGGCACAGCGTCGTACACGTTTCATTAGATTATGGTGCGTCCGAAAGATGCATGTGACTCATAGCTATCTCAGAGCTTGCACCGAGTGGAAGTGCAATAGTCACCTCGATGAATACGGTGGAGCTCCCTTTGAGAAGCATTCTCAACGCTTCGTACGACGAGAAACCGGCGCCATTAACTGTGTGCTTGAAACGAACAGGAGGCCTGCGTGCAAACGCAACGCTATTTATTTAAGTGCCGAGGAGATGCATAAAATCTTGGTGATGGTTGAGAGGTGGGCTGAGGACCGTTATAAAATACCAGCTGACGTAGATACAATAAGAGATGTGATTAGTGACGCCTCCTCATATGCCATTGTTTGCACATTGAGTATAAATAATGAACAACCATGTATTGATATACGAGAGATGTGGAAATGGTCAGCTGATGACGATCTTGTTCCTACGCGGAACCGTTTCATCCTCGACAGAATGTTTGAAATTGTCGGATTACGCAGGCTGAAACCTATATTAGACGCGCGTGTTACGGTTATGCTTTATTTTGATATGGTACTCGAATACGCATACGCCGCTCTGTTCGATGGGTTTACCGAGTGTAGGGTTAAACAAGGTGAGAATGGTCTAGAGCAGTGGTTCCCAACCTTTTTTGCGCCATGCCCCACCTCGACACCTCAAAAAATTTGATGCCCCCCATTAATATAAAAACAAATTTGGTGTTGAAAAGGTGTTATTTAAAATTTACAATAATATGAGTACATTTAATATGAGTTACCGTACATTCAATATGAGCAGTGGTGGGCACCGTTAACCAAAAAGTTAACTTCGATAACGATAATCCGTTAACCCCAATTTTTAACTCCGATAACGATAATCCGATAATTTTACTACAAAGTTAACGGAAGTTAACGATAATCCGTTAACGATAACTATTTCTTTACTAACATTTATAAAAATCAAGGAAAAAAGCTTTAAAACCCATAGAAAATGTTTATTTGTGCAAAATCCAACAATAAATAGGTATTTAACTGTATTTTTATCAAGTTTTGCAACTTTTGCTTAATAACTTTTTTTATTTTAATAAAAAATGTACTGATTACATGTTTTGAAACCCTTGTAACCACTAACCATTAACTAAATTTTTAATTTACCAGAGAATTATTATGGCGGGAACTGAAAGTAAAATTAAATTTTAGGCACTTTATTAAAGACTATGACACAATGTGCTGGTTGCCCTTCAGAAAGACCAACTTCTCAAAGTTAGGCCCAACTGCAGTCTTGACCTCTTGGGCCTCAGGATGTCCTTGCCGAGAGAGAAGAGCCGTTCCACTGCGGCAGAGGACGGAATTGGCAGACTGAAGTTCTGGCGGTTTGAATTCATTCGCGGAGCGGTGATCTTCGTGAATGACTCTTCGCAGTTAACGTGTTAACGGACTTTAACAGACTAAAAATATCGAGTTATCGGAAGTTAACTGGTCCGATAAACGATAAATGGAAATTAACTTCCGTTAATAGTCCGTTAAAAAAGTTAACTTCGTTAATTAACTGTTATCGGATTAACGCTTTAGTCCCCCACCACTGAATATGAGTAAATAAACTTGAGGTTGAAGCTAACTAAATTATTACCTTGAAATAAAATTTCTCAGTGAAAAGTTATAATTTTAAATTTCAATAATATGAGTACATTCAATATGAGTTACATTAAATATGAGTCAAGAAACTTGAGATTGAAGCTAACTATATTATTTCCTTGAAATAAAACTTCTCAGTTGAAAAGTTGCAATTTTAAATTCACAAAAAAGTAATTTAATCAATAATACCACTTTAAATTCACAATATTAGGTAAAAATACAGCAAATTCAAAGTTTGATATTCTCAGTTAGTGAGATCCTTGAGCTTGATGTTTACTACAAATGGTTTTGATTTCAGGCACTAACTTAGTTAGCTTCAGTCTTAAGTCTCCTCGTTTTGTGATATCCAGTCGGTTTCTTTTTTTCTGTAGTAAGTCACTTACAGCACAAAACCACATTCCACCAAATATGAAGATGGGAATGGTAACAGTAGCTCTCTCGCCAACGAATTGAATTTGGGTATTTAGTCTTGGTCTCATCACAGAGCCACATCATGATTCCTTTTACTTTGAATATAGTTTTAACAGACTCATCATTTTGTATTTCAGTCAGTTCTTCTTGGTACTTCATGCCCACTTCAGATAGGTCCACTAGCAATGGCTGAGTTAGCCAGATGGAAATCTCATTTCTTTTAAATCAGAAAATCTGTAATTTAAATCACAGGTCAGTATTTTCAAATGATCCACAATGACAAGTAAAGCATCATCAGTTACCTCACACTTATTTAGCCAATATAACTGGGTATATTTTCTTGCAGAAATATTCTTTTGACATAATTCCAGAAATGTAATGAAGCCAAATATCTTTGTCTTTGAATCAACATGTTAAGTAAACTATGGAATTGTTGTCGTCGTGTAAAAATGTTGCAAATAAAAATAATTATATGTTATTGAAATTTTAAAATATATTTACTTATAAAAATTATTATGTATAAATTTAATTTTATTGTAGCATTTTCAAATTGCCCCCCAAAATATTCAAATTACCCCCCTGTGGGGCGTGCGCCCCACGTTGGGAATCACTGGTCTAGAGGTTGATGATTATTTAATAAGTTTAGACTCGTCGAAATATCATGAACTTTGGTACAAAACACTTGACCGGTACACGGCTGAGCTCACCTACACCGTTCACCCTGAAGAGCTACTTCTTTATATAATGATCATCTGTTGAAGCAAATTAGATTATCTCGGCTACAGCTATGCATTGTGAAGAAGAGTTCACGATTGAAAAGTTCGGGACGTTAAGAAAAAGTCCCCGATTGGAAAGGCATGATTATAAGCTTGTATTCAATGTAACGGTCCACGATGACGATTTTGTCCGTCCACCTTCTCTCCCTGCGAGAGTAGATACAAAATATTATTATTATTATTATTATTATTATTATTATAATTAAAAAAGCTACCGTATGTTAGGCTTTTTTACGTTGTAAAAATTCAGAATAAAGCTATTCTATGCTATTAATTTGTGACTTAGTTTTTTCCTTATACTATAATATATACCAGTGGCGTACGCAGTGGCGGTTCCTCATATGGGCAATATGGGCAGCCGCACAGGGCGGCATTTGTGGAGGGGCGGCATGAGCGCCTGCAAAAAAATAAAAATAAAAATAAGAATAAATAAATAAAGAAATAAATAAAAATAAAAAATAAAATAAAATAAATAATAAAAGATCAATAAATATATTTTTATTAATAAAAAACCATCTATTGCATTTTCCATAAACCTTCCCATAAAAGACCTAAACAATGCAAAATGCTTCCAGATTAATATTATTGGGAATAAAGGCCCATACTTTAACATATGTAATGTTATTTTTCTGGGTTTGGTTAAATAGTGAAATGTATATTATTTATTACAGAACGAATCTTCACACTAAGCCACTAAGGTCTGTCAAATAACCGCAAATGGATAGAAGAGGTCAAAGCTATCAGGTGCTCAGTTTAGAAAAAAGAGGAAAGAAGAAGAGGAGAAACGAGCAAAAGATAAAGGTATAGAGCTATGTCATCTACTCTTCACTGCTATATTGCACTGCTATTTTGTGATATAGCTTTCTGAGTCATTTGAAGTGTACTATTATGTATATAATTAGCCATTAACCAAGGAGGTTGTATTATTCATTTGTTTCCTATTCTAAAAGTTTAATAAATTGTGCTTAATAACATGTTAAATTAATTGTACTAGCCTATTCATGCATTGGTCTGTTATGTTCTATTTTACTATTTGCAGGGGCACTTTTGAAATATTTTGGAACACCCTCTGCCACTAGCCAGGATGAGAAGCCGTCTACTTCTGCCATTATTGAGGCTGAGGAGCCATCTACCTCCTCAGCCTCACATATGTCTCCACAAATGCAGTCTGATCCTGAGGATGAAGACCCATTTGCTTCTACTTCTCCCCGGCAGGACTCTTCAGGTGAGTTTGTGTGCACATATGTCTGTGAGTGTGTGCGTGTGTGTGTATGTGTATGTGTGTGCATCCCTGCAAAGCATTTTGCAAACAGTTATAAATTATAATGTTATTATCACTGGGTCTGGGTTACTGGGTATGTGTGGTGTTTCACCACCATAATTCCATAACACCACCACCATAACAAAGTGTTGTGAATAATGTGTTATCTAACTTAGGTGTGTATACTAATGAGTAATGCTCTTGTTCTTTCTATTAGAAAGGCCTGGAGCAGAATCGCCTCCTGAGGATGAGTCTCTGTCCACCGACCCTGCTAACTGGCCTTCAGTTCTGACTGAGAGAATTCGGACACAACTGGTTTCCAGGGGACCAAGTCAAGTACCATCTGACTTTGTATTCCTAGAAACGACAGTGACGGAAGAAGTTTCCACCATCAATACTTCAGGAAGTCATTGGTTAGTGGGGAAAATATAACCAGAAGTTGGTTGGTCTATTCCTTAAAAAACAACAGCCTTTTCTGTTTCTGTTGTACATTATTTTCCAAGAGGAAAATAAATTTAACAAGTTTGGGACTCTCGGACTGGAAGCATGCAAGCTCATTGCTCACATCACATGACAACAGTTCAGAACACCTAAATTCTATGAAAATCTGGAAAGAACTGGCAGTGAGGATGAGAAAGGGGGAGACCATTGACAAGCAGGAGATGGCACTTCTGGAGGCTGAGAAGTTGAGATGGAGAGCGGTGCTGACACGTCTCACTGCTATTGTGCATTCTCTGGCAGTTAGGAATTTGGCATTAAGGGGACATACAGAAAAATTGTTCTCACCATCAAATGGCAATTTTCTGAAAGAAGTTGAACTGATGGCACAATTTGATCCTATAATGCAAGAGCACATTAACCGTGTCCAAAAAGGGACCTCCAGTCACACCAGCTACCTCGGCCACCACATACAAAACGAACTCCTTGATTTGTCGAGCAGCAAGACCATTTCAGCAATGGTGAGCGACATCAAACAATCAAAGTTTTTTTCAATAATTCTAGATTGCACTCCAGATATCAGCCACACTGAACAGTTGTCAGTTGTGATTCGGGTTGTGTCACTGGAGGGGAAGCCCCATATAAAGGAACATTTCATGGGGTTTTTGGAGGCAGAGCAGTCCACTGGTCAACATTTGGCATCTCTGATTCTGAAGAGACTGGAGGAGCTAAAAGTTCCTTTCATGGACTGTAGAGGACAATCATACGACAACGGGGCCAACATGAGGGGAAAAAACAAGGGTGTTCAATCCAGGCTCCTAGAAATTAATCCCAGAGCTCTGTTGTTCCATGTGGGGCTCATTCTCTGAATTTGCTTGTGGCCGATGCTGCTAAGGGATCTATTGATGCCACAAGTTACTTTGGCATCTTGCAGAAGCTTTACAACTTGTTTTCAGCCTCCACACAACGATGGGCCATTTTGAAAAAACATGTGAACATCACATTGAAGATGTGGTCTGATACAAGGTGGGAAAGCAAGATCAAGAGTGTGGAGCCCCTGAGATATCAGGCAGCTGCAGTGAGAGATGCACTGATCGAGGTGAGGGACCACACCAAAGACTCTGTAATAAAGGTCGAGGCTCAATCTCTGTCAGAGGAGGTTGGGTCATACCGCTTCGCCATTTGTTCAGTGGTGTGGCATGACCTGTTGTGCCAAATTCAGCATGTGAGCAAGCAGATGCAGTCTCCTAGCATGCACGTTGATGTTGCAGTAAATCTCCTAAAAAAAACAGAGAGAGGTCTCCGCAATTACAGGGCAACAGGTTTTGTGGCTGCACAAATGGCAGCCACAGATATCTGTGAACAAATGAATGTGGAGGCTGTGTTAAAACAAAAACGGCTGAGGTCCACAAAGCGGCACTTCTCCTATGAAGCATCTGATGAGCCCTTGATTGATGCTTTGAAGAAGCTGGAGGTGACATTTTTCAATGCAGTGGTTGATGCTGCAACATCAGCCATTCAGGAAAGATTTTCCACGTTGGAAATTGTGGGAGAGAAGTTTGGAGTGCTGACACATTTCCAAAATCTCACATTTGAGGAGCTGACAGAACAATGTGTGAACCTTAGTACTACACTACACTTTAAGGGACAATCTGACTTGGATGGCAGAGAGCTTGCACAGGAGCTGAAGAACTTGCTTGACTGACTTGCCATCAAAGACCATATCCTTGCTTGAACTGCTGACATTTATCCATGAAAGGGAGCTCTCTGAAATATATCCAAATTTGTGGACTGCTCTCAGAATTGGTCTTACTCTTCCAGTCACTGTTGCTGAAGCAGAGAGGAGCTTTTCAAAGCTGAAGCTCATCAAATCTACCTGAGGTCAACTATGTCACAGGAACGCCTTACCGGTCTGGCCATCATCAGTATAAATCATACAATTGCTGAGCAGATTTCATATGATGATTTAATTCATGACTTTGCATCAAGGAAGGTAAGAAGAGTCAGGCTTTAGATGGCAGTTGTGCTGTGGTGCAATTTATTTTGTTTCTTGTTCAAAGTGTAGCATAATAATTACCCTCTCTTAAGTGTCTTATTCTATTTATGTGATAGAGCATTTGTACAATTTAGAAATTTGATTCTCTAGTTTATTTATGGCAGTTGTGCAATTTAATTTGTATTTTTCCTGTTCATAGTATCATAATTACATTCTCTTAAGTGAGTTATTCTATTTACGTGATGAAGGATTTGTAAAATTCAGAAATTTGAGTCTTTGTTTTGGTTCTGAAGTTCCAACAATTAGTCCAATAAAAAGTTATTTTGTGAAAGAGTTATGTCTGTCCTTTATTTTGGGGGGATTCGAATGTGTGTGTTGGCGAACAGGGGGGGGGGCGCTGAAGGTGAGGTTCGCCCAGGGCGTCATGTAAGCTAGGACCGCCACTGGGCGTACGGTGATTTTTCGTTAAGGGGAAGCAATTCAAGCAAAAACAACAATGATTATATAAAATAAAATAAAACTTTAAAATACTCGTATATAATAAAACAAAAACACATAATCATCTACTTACTTTACTTATAGGTTAATTCTATTCTTCTTTCTTTTTTATTAAATATATCTATTTTCTTCGTAAAAGGCATCGGTTTTCATATCCTTAAGAAGCTTTTTCTCAATTGAGATTAAAGCTAAACTTGCAAGCCTTTCTTACCCTTGCGCATTTCTAGCGTAGTTACATATTCGCTTTAAATGAGAGAATGACAGCAGACAGCACGTAAAGTTGCCAGATATTTCAAGAAAATTAACTATAAGATCTGGACAGCGATTTCTAAATTGCTTCCTTTTGACATAGGGAAGGATAAAATAACGATAAATATATATTCTTTTTCGCTTAACATGGCCATGGAATTTTTTAGTAGAAAAACTATATATGAAACTTGTTGTATTCAATAAATACTACATTATTAAACATTAAATGAGTTTTTAGAATGGAAAGAAACAATTTGTAACAGTAAAAAAAAAGCGAAAGTCATTGGGAAAAAGGATGCATTTCGTCAATTGTTGTCCAACTCGAGATTTTTTGCGTCGGCTTTCTTAAAGGTTTTTGCACGAACGGCAACCAATGTATATACTATGTATCCACCTGATTACCAATCAAATGCTATAAATAGTATAATAAAATGATTTTGTACAAATTATTAACACATATTGAACTGTTTAAACTTTAAAGTATAATACAGCATTTTCCTTTCTTTGAATAGGGAAGCATTGCTTCCCTTGCTTCCATGGACCGCACGCCACTGATATATACATATATAGTTTTCTTTTTAGGTAGATAAGGGGATGTTAGTTTAATTACAATTTTTATTGGTCTTTTTATAGTAAGACTCAAAGAGGAAAAATGAAATATTTTCTGTAGGTGTCCAGGTAGAAAGAAGGGCTCCTTTCAGTACGCACCATTTGTTTGCATTTAAAGATAGTTTTTTGCTTTTATATATATATATATTTTTACCCCGGGCGTTTCAGGTCACACCTGTGCGAACAATGGACGAAGATAGAAAATAAAATTTGGTGCTTGTACTTCTCTTTTTAAGCATATATATATATATATATATATATATATATATATATAAAATATATATATATATATATATATATATATATATATATATATAGTGGAATTTGTCCTTCTAATGATTTCTTCTCTATCTAACTTGAATTTTGTTAACGAAAAAGATTGCTTTTGATAATACTGTTTCGTATTGAAGTAACGGTGCTTTATCTAACAGTAAAGTTTAAAAAGTTTGTGCGTGAAATTGAAACGCTTTTCCAGTAATAAAAATATGTAGGTATAACACACACACACACACATATATATATATATATATATATATATATATATATATATATATATATATATAGTAGAGAATTCTAAGAAATTCAATATACATGTGATTTGAAATAGAGAAAAATTGAAATAGAGAAATTAATAATTATTAAGCATTGTTTTAATAAAAATGTTCTAATTTTGTTTGTTGAAACCGCTGACGAAAGTTAATTAAAAATTTCTGGAGATAAAATTCTAGTAAATACGGTTAAATTTTACGTGATAAGGTTTTAGTTTTAAAATGGAAAGCAATTATTTCGTTGATATAAATACAGTTATTACCCAATTAAATGCAGCGCCTTAAAAAAAAATCCTGTTTAATTTAAAATAAAAAACTTGTTCACGCATTGAAACATCGAACAGTTTTAACTGCATCAAAATCGTATATAATGAAATGAACTTGAAAATTCACAGAATATTATTATTTCTAGTTAACTGTGAAAATTAAATTTTCTATATATATATATATATATATATGTGTGTGTGTGTGTGTGTGTGTGTGTGTGTGTTGTTCATTCGTTTGTTATATATATATATATATACACACAAGCGCATCCTTTCCCACTGTTACTCGTGATTTAGCGTGAATTGCGATATTAATAATAATAATAAAAATAGGAATTATGTAATAATTGATTTATTTTAGTTGTGTAAAGAGCGTGTGTTTAAATTCTAATTATTTATTTAATAAACAGAATTTCTTTTAAAGTAAATTGTTGGAATTAAGAAGATTCATCTGTATTGGCAGCGATTTAAAATAAATGATGGTACTTGACAACTCTCATCATATAAATATATGGTGGTATTTAGCAACCAAATGGATGAATAATATATGAACAAAGGGGGGTGGGGTGGTACTCTTGCAACAAAGGGGGGTGGGAGTGGCACTCTTGCAACAATATGCAACATTGTACTCATGCATTTTGACACCATACTACTTGTGTTTATATTCAATTCAATTAAACTGATGATGTCTGAACTAAACTGATGAGATGTGATTACTTTATTATATCAAGGTAATGATATTTTCTTTGATGTAATTAATCCTATTCTGTAGTATAAACAACTCATATAAATGTCCTATGTTTACTATATCTATATTATTATTATTATTATAACTTGTGTCACTGATTATATATATTTTGCGTACCATAACTATATTATTGTTATTTATACGTATTAACAGAAATGTTGTTCAATTAAGTTGATTAAAGCCTAAGAAAAGGAAAGCGTTTCATTTCAGTTATTTAATTCAATAAATTAATAATTTGTATTTAATTAAAAAATAAAGTTACCACATACGATACCATATTGTAGGCGTATATAGTTTTCCAAAGCATAGTCCACATATAGAGTCGCCGGGAATATTCTTGGAAAATGAATGGCTTATAATCACCAGTGAGCCAAAGAGGTATACAGGGAGTCCTTGTTAGAAAATCTAGAAGAGGAAGAGCCATTGTTGTCCTAAGGCGATATGATGACTAAGCTGATTGATGCAGCATTGCTTGTTTATATTAAGTTAAGGTGTATATACAGTATATCCATCTCATAATTGTAAGGTTAGTGAAAAATTCACTTAATTTAGAGCTAGCATTTTTTGGCTCTTGTGGCATCATTGTTTGGGCACTCTTGTGCCCCTTTTTGGGGGGGCACTAGCGCGTCCCTTCTACTCGTTTGTTGAATGCGGCACTTACAGGGCGTGGTCTTACAGAGAGCTCTCTTGCAATTCAATTTGATTGTTTCGATACAAGATTGTTGCATCGTGCAATGGTGCATGTTGTGTTGTTGTTGCAAGGTTTAGGAAGAAGACCATAAATAGTGCCCCTTTCGTTTTTTATCTTAATTTTATGCAACTGAGGCTAAAGTAGGCCCACATCGAGTCAGCAACTCTGATGTACAACCTAATAGAACCTCCAAGTCAGTAAGTTTGTTATAGCTAGCTTAACTTAGGCTATAAGTTAAAGTAGCCCCTCAGAGCTTGGCTGTTCAAGGCTCAGCTGGGATTCTGAACCCAATCAAAATAAATAAAAATAACATGGTTCTTCGAACCGAATTCTAGTCTAAGACTAAGTCAGTGACTATTTTTCGGCAAAGTTCTGGTTGTGCAAATTGTACCCTGAGTTAGGCCTGGACGGGTTGAGCATAATTGAATTAAGGTCCCAGGGTAGGAAGTTTGGTCGCCCAATTGTGAAACTTGGGCGCTAGTCTGTCGTTGTTTTGGGCCTACATTTTTACCAGTTTGGTTAATTTTGGTTTTATTGTTCGTAGGTGAAGGTTGCAGACTTCAGTGCGCCAGTTACTTGGGTGGAAAATTTGGTATTCCATACTGGTGGTTGGTCAGTACCCCAACCAAGCAATTCAGTTTATTTGAAAAGAGCAAAATTTGAGTTTGATCAGTTTGGTTAAGTATTTTTGCCAATTCAGCTTATTTGGCATTGAGCCCAATTGTTTGTTTGCATTGAAGATGAGTGCAGCTGAATTGAACAAGTTTAGAAAAAGAGAAGCGCCTACAAAGGTCTAATTACAAAGGTCATTGCCACTATAGATTCTGCCATAGAGCAAGAGGATTTAAGCTTAGTGACTGCGCAGCTTTCCATATTAGAAATTAAAAAGGTTGCTCTAAGCGAAGTAAATGTTAAAATTGAGGCTCTTATAGAAGAGGATGAAAAAGAAAATGAAATAGGGATTAGTGATGACATAATTAAAGCGTGCCACAGAGCAAAGGAGTTTAGCAGCTCAGTACAGTCAGAGACCAGGTCTAATAATGAAACACAGCCCTCAATAATCAATGTTTGTTTCACGCAGCACATCATGGATGGCATCAACTCCAGACGACCAGCTCAACGTACACTATTAGCAACAACAGACATTAGTAAAGAATTTGATGCTATCCCACGCTTCCCTCTCATAAACAAAATACTCAACACAAACATGCACAACAACACCAAAAGGTGGGTGAGCAACTATCTTTCAAGAAGATACTTACATATCACATTTAATGTCAAGTCATCCAAAACAAGCTTTTTCGAACGGGGTCCCTCAAGGCTCTGTTCTCTCACCAACACTGTTCAACTTATACATGCATGACATTCCAACACCCATAGATAATAAGCTTACCTTATCATCATATGCAGATGACATCACTCTAACATCCACCCACAACAACATCGACACCGCTACAAATAACCTCAAACATACATAAACAGTATACAAGACCGGCTCACACATAATAGACTCAAAGTAGCGTCCACAAAATGAACCATCACCTTGCTAACAAGCAACACAAAAGAACACCAGATAACTCCACAGCTTACACTAAACAACACCAACATTCCACACACTCACAGGACCAAAATACTTGAGGTCACATACAACACATCATTATCTTTTGCAAACCACATTCAGGATATTAAAAACAAATGTACGACAAGACTTAACACGCTTAGGGTACTAATAGGCACAAACTTTGGACACCAGCAGGAAACAACATCACTCATATACAGACAATATATTCGCTCAGTTATGGACGATGCTACCCCATGCTGGGCACCCATTATCTCAAACACACACATAAACACCTTACAGACAATACAAAACAATGCACTTCGTATCATTACAGGATGTACTCAAACAACACCAATAGAACACCTGCACACAGAATAAAAAATACTGAAAATTAGGGAACATTTAAACATGAGGGGAACACAATTCATGGCAGCAGCGACAACTAACCCACAACACCCTTGCCACTACATGTACAATCATGCACCAACACCTCGTACCATTAACGTAACACCAGAGAGACATTATAACAAAATACTCCATTCCATACCACGCCCCACAGACATCACACAGTACAGAAAACATATACACACACACCTAACCCACAAAGCACTGACACGACTCGACCGAATGCGGTTCTAGGTGCGAAGCCGCCACCCATTGACAGGTCAGAGACTAGCTTGAGCAGATCGGATCGAGTTAACTTAGTACGATTCCGATGTGGACAATTGATCACATTATGACAGACTGTACCGCTCTAGCACAATATAGAACATAACACAACATCACTAGTGCGCTGAACCTCTGGTCCACTCCGGAGAGGGCGATCGGTTACCTGCGTGCCGTCGGCTTGCTCGATCAGGGTGGGCTGATCGACTAACCAACAACAACAACAACTGGATACACTGAACTTCCAGTAATAAATGCAAAAAACTTCACTTTTCTACGTGACGGTCAAAATATGATAATAAAAACCCACTCTAATAGACATAGTTTATTTCCACAACAGTTTCGATGCCCACTGGCATCCTCTTCTGGTGGATGCCGAAGAGGATGCCAGTGGGCATCGAAACTGTTGTGGAAATAAACTCTGTCTATTAGAGTGGGTTTTTATTATCAAACTTCCAGTAACTATACCCTTGACAGTAGGAGCGGTAACATATCTTACTACTACATTGACAGACACAAGACTTCAGCGACAAACGGCGTTAAAGGCGCGACTAGTTTTACAGTAAAAAATAGACGCTGGGGAATTGTAATTTCATCTTTTAACTTTCACTTTTCCTTTTGTTATGATAAAGACAATGAACAGTTTCATCCTATGGATGCAGAGGCGTACCAATACTTTTTGCCGCTCGGGGCGAAAAGCCCCCCCCCCCCCCCCCCCCCTGCAACAATTTTCAATTTTAAAAACAATTCCTTTACAAAAATACACTTCTAAACAAAACTTTTATTGGAAGAAAAACTTAAATAAAGCAACTTCAATTTTAACAATACTATATAATGTACCGTACATAATACACTACATAATTTTAACAATAACTATATAATGTAATATAATGCCTAGTTAAATTTTCGGACTTTCATAACAGAAAATTCATGAATGATTTTTTCTATGTCCATTGTCTCTGTAACTTCGCGTTCAATTGAAATAATCGCCAAATTGCTCAGTCTAGATTGACTTATAGTTGACCTGAGGTAAGTTTTTATAAGTTTCAGTTTCGAGAAACTTCGTTCGCAACTTGCCACGGACATGCATGTAGTTAGACAGATCCGGAGGGCAATTGTTATATGAGGCAAAGATTCCACTAGATCCCATTTAACGATCCACTGAAGTAGTTTTAACATATCCCAGTTCTTTGGAACATCGTCGACGCTTATGCTTTCGAAACTGAGCAAATGTCTGCGCAAACGCTTTATTTCTTCCAGTAGACTTCCTGGATTAATGTCATTGTAGATGGAAGAAAAATTATTGACCTTGGTATTAATTTCTTCATCTTTGGACTGATTCAAAAGGTACGAAGGAGATAGAAATTCAAAGCGATCATTCATGTTTTTAAGACAAACTGTGCGTTTTTCAATTTCTGCTAATAAACGATCCATGATTTCAAAAAATTCTCTGCGTACATCCTCTTGCACGGTCAATCCAGCATCACGAGCTTGCTCTCCAGGCATTCTTCTCCGTCTCCTGACTCTGCGGTCTATACTGATATCCATTTATTACAGAACTCTTCGGCGGCATCTGCAGCGTTTGATACTACTGCCTCTCGTTCATTAGTTAAAAACACGGATAAAGAGTTCCTTTTTAATGCACACTGGTCCAAAGCAAGTCCCTTTCTTTGAAAATATAGCTGAGCATCATTGATTTCTTTCAGCACTGGATCCCAAAAAATAAGTACACAATGAATATGTATGACATGATGGAGGTCAACAGAGCTTCAGCATCGCCCTTTGTGTCCAGATTTTCGGAGACCCCTTCACTCAGTTCTTCCAAGGCACTAACAACGTGAGTCAAGTTCTTCTTAAGACTAGAAACAGCATCATACTTAGCACTCCACCGCGTATCAGAGACTCGCTTGACAGTGATTTTGGAATGTTTTGTTAAGATATCCCAACGATGAGTAGAGGAAGAAAAGTAGACGAAAATTCGTTCAATTGTTCCAAAGAAAGTTACAGCATTAGGACTCAGTCCCGCGGCATGAACTCCAGCCAAGTTCAGCGAGTGGTTATTGCAAGGAATGAAAACAGCGTGTTTGCTAACATCAAGAATTCTGCGTTGAACTCCAAGATGAATACTTGCCATCGTAGCAGCATTGTCATACCCTTGACCATAACAATTCTGGATATCCAGCCCATCCTCACGGAGCTTAGTGACAATGAGATCAGTAACTGCCTCAGCAGTCTTCCCCTCTAATTTAATAAAATCAACGAAGGATTCCTTCACCTCTACATTACCATCTTTAATCGACACATAGTGAATTACCTGAGACATCTGATCAATATGCGATATATCTGGTGTACTATCGAAAATTATTGTAAAGTACTTTGCAATAAACACATTTAGTCCAGGCAATCTAGAGCAAAAATAGCTTCAACCTGGGCAAAATTGCTTCAGAAGCTTTCTAAACTGTTTCCAGCTCAGGAACCATTGCAGAATAACATATCCAAAATCCGACAAAATTGGACCCCGGGAACACCCCCAAAAATGAAATTCAAAATGGCGGACTGGCAGTTTCCTACGAAATACAATAAATTTTAATTTCGCTTTGTAGAGAGAGTTATGACGTTTTTCTTGATCAGTAAAATGTTTTAAAACACATTTTCGTTTCTAAATTAACCTATATGACACTAAAAATTGTATTAGGCGGCTAGTATTAAACTATGACGTCACGTAATGTAAATAAAATATAACTGTATGGAGTGTATGTGAGAATGGACATTGCTACATCTTTATAAACTTATATTATATACAACTCTTTAATTCCTACTACCCACTATCAAATCTGCGTATTTGTGCTTGTCATTTTCTTTAAAACTGTTATTATGTACTCCTTTTAAATACTGCAACACAGTTTATTAATTTGTGTTTTCTGTTTCAGACTGACTCGGTGTGCGTCCGCCTTCAAGAATGCAGACCCTGAAGAATTGGAGAAATTGGACAGCGGACAGGAAGTGGTTCACATCTCGCAAAAAGGAGCAGATGGTATAAATGCATCCAGCCGCAGCCGTGGAAGCGATGTTGTTGCAACAGCTGGAATAAGTGTTCACGTTGTATGTAGGAAAAGGTTTACGGATAAAAAGACCATTGAAATAAAGAAGCGACAGACCGCAGCCGAGGCAATACCAAGTGCTACTCACTGTTTGTTTTGTGATACCTTTGTGGACTTTTTTTCCAAACACAAACCAAAATCAGAGCATGTCAAAATAAGAACTACAGAGTTCTCCGAAACCATAAAAAGGTGCTGTGAAAGCCGCTGCGATGAATGGTCGTTTAATGTAAAAGGCCGTCTGGAGTATTATCTTCGTGATCTTCCTGCTGCAGATTGTGTCTACCATCACACCTGCAGCGTAAATTTTCGAAGTGGAAAAAACATTCCTCGCGCATACTCCTCCGACGATCATGATTCGAAGAAAGGGAGACCAACTAATGAAGAGCAACACCAAGCATTCCTTCAGACCTGTGCTTACCTGGAAGAGAATGATGATGAACAACTGTTGATTGGAGACCTAATTTCCAAAATGGAGGAATATCTTCAAGAAGTCAGAGCTCTGTCTACGAACGCAGGCACATGAAGAGAAAGCTTTTAGAACGTTACGGAGACAAGATCATAATATCAGGTGAAAGTGGGAAGGCAGATGTAGTAACACTACGAGAGACAGCTAATGAAATTCTTATAGATTATCACAAAAAGTCGAAAGAATGTGATATAGATATAGAGCTACAGAAGATTTACCTAGTAGAAGCTGCTGCAAAATAATCAGAAGTGATATCAAGTCTGTCGACTCGCCTAGAAAAGATGTGTATCCATCTCCAAATGACATCACTGCAGAAAGTGCTCTTGATTACATTCCCAACAGTCTGAAATTGCTATTATCAAAGCATTTGCGGGACAGGATGCTTCAAGAAAAATAGGTGCAATTGGGCAGAGCATTATGCAAGCAACCCGTCCTAGAGGATTACTATGTCCACTACAGATCGGTTTGTCGGTTCAGCTACACCACAACTTTAGGTCAAGGTACCTTATTGACGTTCTCCATCAGTTGGGTTACTGTTCGTCGTATGCAGAAGTAACAAGATTCGAAAGAAACGCGGCGCTGGCAAGTGGGTCTGGCTCTTTTACTGTTGATGAAAACACTGCAGTCCTTCTAGCAGCAGATAACGTCCATCATGATGTCTGCACTTTGGATGGGAAGAATACCTTTCATGGAATGGGTATGATTGCCGCAATAACTCCGAAGATCAAGATCCACCCTTCTATTCACAGGCGTAATGTTGGTGACCATGACATTAAGAAGATTGCAACCGTTGACATTAGGGAATATAGACACGCGAGAAGCATGTTGAGGGACATCTCATTCCGCGAACTTCCAGTACCTACTGCCACCATAAGTCGACTTAGTCTTCTCTGGCAGATATCTTCAGCAGAAAGATCAGGTCCAAGTTGGTCCGGAACAATGCAGGCAATTCACGGTGGATCAAGTGTCTCACATCCAGGTGTGGCGTCGATCACGTTCCTTCCCATCATAGATATGTCGCCAACTGACATGACCTGCATATTTTCGACATTACTATATTTGAGCAAGATAGCACGCGATCAAAAAGTCCCATGCATTATTACCTTTGATCAGCCTTTGTTCTGGAAAGCTTCCCAAATCATCAATGAACAGAGAGACCTGCAGGACATTGTTTTAATGCTGGGATCATTTCACACTCTGATGAATCTTTGGGAGCAGTCGGTACTCTTATGAATGGTTCAGGATTGTCTGAAGTACTTCAAGAAATATACGGACCAAATGCCGTGCAACACATGATGTCTGGAAAAGCTGTTTCAAGAGCGATACGTGGTCATATGATAGTAGATGCAGCTCTAGTACCTTACTAGTCGCAGACGTTTTCCCTCGTAATGAAGATGGAACTCCTCATGACCTCCATAAGGAAGCTTGTGACCTGCTCGACGATGTTATGACCCCAAACAATCAGTTGAGGATGTGGAATCTTCGAATGCATTGTGTCAGATTGCTACCACTTTGGATGCGAAGAAAACTGACCTACAATCTACTTCGCAAACAAGTCAACTCTGGTTGGAATATCAGCGAATGATCAACATTGCACGTTCCTTGATAACAGCAGACAGAACCGGCTCGTGGGATTTGCACTTGCAAGCTATGCTGGAGACCATCCCCATAATTGCAGCAGCCGGACATCACAATTACCTGAAATCGATATACCTGTACCTGCAGAAAATGTTAAGTTTGCCTTCTGAAAATCCTTCTGAAAATCCAGCCGTTAACAAAATGTTCCAGGAAGGTAAGTTTGTGGTAAGAAGAAGCGACAGATTATGGGCCGGACTCGGCACAGACCTGGTGATAGAACAAGTACTAATGCGTTCCCTGAAAAGCAGAGGCGGACTGACACGCGGAAGTGGATTTACAGACATCCAAAGGACAACGTGGCTCTTTTCTATGCCTCTGTGTTCCACTTATAACTTAGCAATGCAGGAATACACCAGAGTTTTGTTGGAAAGTAGTGAACAGCACAAGGAAATGAGGGGAAGTAGACAAATCAGGGACAGTAATGACATGAAGAAAGTACTTGAACGTCTGGAATCCTTATCCCCATTCCATTCTACCTCGGGTCTCTGCAACATTGTAACAGGGCTAACTGCTGATCCTGGAGTTAACGTTCATCAATTGCATTCAATCGGTACGAACATTGTCGTAAAAATGATTGGAAACAAGCCTTACATATTCTGCCAAAAGATCTGACAAAGTGAAAACACTAGGATCTGCTTCTGCCGTTGTGATCACTGATGCTTCAGATATAGAAGTAGATCCTGCACTACTGTTTCAGAGAATGATGACTGTTGCCACTGGCGGAGACATGAATCTTGAAGATGTCATGTGTTACGAACTGTGTGCATATCCTCCTGCATTGTTCGAATCACGAAGTATCTTGAGGAAACCCGATAAGTCTCAGCTAGCTCATGCAATAATCAAATACACTGACACTTTACGCATGGAAGAAGTTCAAGAAATTCAGTGCACAGACCAGTACGTATTGGATGGTGGATCTCTACTACATCGTGTTTCCTGGCGTCAAGATGAAACATATGACAGCATCGCCAACTCATATGCCGATTTCACTCTGAAAACATGGAAAAGCAATCATTGTTTTTGATGGCTACAGCAGCTCTCCTACGATCAAGGACATGACCCACAGAAGACGCAGCACCAAGACAAGCAGAAATGTGAATCTCAGTCCAAGCATGAAGTTTGTTGGCCAGAAGGAACACTTCTTGGCTAATGAAAACAAGCAAGCAAGCATTTATTTCCCTCGTAGGTGAGATGTTGAAGAAGCACGGGTGTACTGTTCACAACGCAGATGGGGATGCTGATGTGGACATCGTTCGTGCAGCAGTTTCCTCATCAGAAAATGCAACTACAACAGTAATAGGGGAAGACACCGACTTGCTGATTCTCCTTCTGTACCATGCCAAGGACAGTGGTTTCAAGTTGTACTATCGCAGCGATATAAGACGGGGACCATCTCCTAATCCTGTGTATGATATTCTCAGCATTCAATCATTGTTAGGCAATGACATCTGCAAGTATCTCCTGTTTGTGCATGCTTTCACGGGCTGTGATAGCACATCCAGAATTTTTTCGATCGGTAAAGCCAAAGCATTCGACACACTGATGAAGGTGGCTGAACTCCGTTCAGTTGCAAATACATTCTGTTCTGATTGTGCCAACACTCTGACATTGAAGCCGCTGGAAGAAAGGCAATGCTTCTGTTGTATGGCTGCAAAACACTTGAATCCACTAACGCACTACGTCATCGAATGTTAGTTGAAAAGGTAGCCACAGCTAAATCTTTTGCTACACCCGAACGTTTGCCACCTACCGATGCGTCCACAAAGTACCACAGCTTTCGCAATACTTTCAAATACTAATCTGGAAGTCTACAGAAGAGAAGATCGATGCAGAACAGTGGGGTTGGTATGTAAAGAATAATTCCTACTACCCTACAGCCTGCGACAAGCCACCAGCTCCAAATTATCTACTCAACATGATCAGCTGCTCCTGCAAGACGAAATGTGCTACTTCAAGATGTGGATGCAAGCATAATGGAATCAGTGGTTGCGATAACAACCCAAGTACCGGTAATCTATCCGATGATAGTGATGAAGAGGATTAATTTCTGTATGTTTGTGACCAGGTATCACTTCTTCTGTAATGAACATAACTTGAAACTGGGAAAAAAATAATTGTTGTATTATTGATTATAAAAATCTGTAAAAAGCTATAACATTATATTTGCGTATAATTTGTTGTTGATATTGTTGAATTATTTAAAACATTACAACTGAAAGAAAAAAGCATCAAATGTATCTCGATAAATAAAAGCGTAAATTATATATTTTTTTTTTCGTAGGAAACATCCAGTCCGCCATTTTGAATTTCATTTGTGGGGGTTCCCGGGGTCCAATTTTGTCGGATTTTGGATATGTTTTCGGCAATGGTTCCTGAGCTGGAAACAGTTTAGAAAGCTTCTGAAGCAATTTTGCCCAGGTCTAACTACAAATTGCCTGGACTAATTATCAATTATACATTTTCGAAATTACAGCGATTAGTGATGAACTCATTTGAATGTTAGGTGACAAATACGTAGTAGATATCTTGTCAGTCATTCGTATTTTTGTAAGATGCTCCCTAATTACTGTCTATTGCCCATTACTTTTATTTCTCCAAGAGTTTCCAGAATTGCCAGCTAGCCCAGCTTCTTCATTAAGTTCTCTCGGTGCCTCGGAATGCAAGATCTTGTTTGCCAAGAACATGATGCAGTCATAAATTCGTCTCAGTATTTCTTTCCACTTAGCAGTAGCATGTTTATTTGCAACTGCTGTGCATTATCTATTGTAGCATTCAACTGAAGGCGCATAGACAATTCTTTCCATTGTTCAAAGCGTCGGGTATGATATGGACTGTTTTCATGTTCAGGTACTCTTGATTCAGTTTCCTCCAGGCAAAAATCCTTCTTCTTTTCCAAATGCCACTGGAGATGTTGTTGAAGAGACACAAAAGCAATGCAAGCTACATTTTGAAGGTGACAAGATTAGCCATGACCTTTCAATTTTTTCGCCATTTCCAAGTTTTGAAATACCAAACTTTGACATGACCTATTGTTTGAATCAGCTGGAAAGGGTCCATTCATGTTTTTCAAATGTGATGGTCCACGTTTAAGGAGTTCGATTCTCAAATTGTCCGTCATTGGAACGGGCCATTTGCCAGATCGTTAAACAGACTCTTGGGTGATGGGTGGGTGGGTGACTTTGTGATGTAGATGAGGTTGATCTGATTATTGGGGGTTCACTTGAAGTTGCCGCTTGAACATCTATCTCTAAAGATATATCACATTGCGGTTGATCTTGCTTCCAAGAAGGCACTGAAGGTGTTGTCTGAGAATCCCATTAACTGATGAAATCGCTAGCAGCACCGCTTGCCTTCCTCCTCTTTTTTTCCGCGAAGATTCTTGTATGCAGCACCACTCAGTCTCTGTCGTTGCTCATGTTGCTAATTCAGTAGGGTATCTGCAAAATAAAACAACCATTAATTATTAACACATCATCAAAGCTCAAAGAACGCAAAGCCTAACCTAAATAATATAGGGAAAGTCTGAAAAAATAGGGCTGGCAACCTTTCCGATGTGAAATTTAACGCAACTATTTGTGGAAATGGTGGCATATATAGCATTTAATGATGATTTTTCATCAAAAACCATGGATATTTTGTACACAAATAACGCGCAACAATGATGAGATATATTTTTGGAGGGTTGCATTTTAAAACATAAAACCCCAAAATTTTGTGCATACTGCGCCCGCCTGACGTATTTGCCGCCCCTCGGAAGTGCCGCTCGGGCGGTCGCCCTTCTCGCCCCTCCCTTGATACGCCACTGTATGGATGTATATTTCTCTTTAATTAAATGTTACATCTTCTCCATGAGAAGGTGAGGATAGTCACTGTAATCGGATTAGCAGGCATTTACAATCAAATAGTTAGTTAGTCTACACTCAGACATAAAATTGATGACAATGACACCAAGATTTTTATCTCCCTGCGCCCCAAGTATATGGAAAACTGATACGTGTGGGTAGTTGGGAGGTAACGAATATAGTCCACTGAGTAGGTAGGTAGTTAATCTAACAATTATTAAGCTCATTTTATGTCAATGGCTGGGTTGAAGCGAACGTCTTTACTCCTTTCCATTGTAATCGATACTAAACCCGTGTGGAATGAGTGACGGCTATATCGGCTATAAAAACAAAACCGGTTTTATCTGGTTACTTCTACACAGAGCTGGGCAATAAATACATTGAATGTATTTAAATACTAAATACTAAATACATGGGAGAAATGTATTTAAATACTAAATACTAAATACATTTTACGAATGTATTTAGATACTAAATACAAAATACATCAATTGTATTTAAATACATTTGTAAATACATTTTAAATACATACAAATTTTAACATATGCATTCACTAATTCATGAGTAACAACAATATAAAATGCTTGATAAAGGATAAAGAAATAGTACAATCTAATTCCGATTATATATTTCCCTTTTTAGAACAAACAAAAACAAAGAACTTAGAACTTACGATGTTCAACCAGTGACATATTATACTCAACTTTTGCACAGTTTGAATCATGCCAGGGTGGACACGCTGTGAAAAAAATAAACATGAATTACCTAATGAATAATGATCGATAATTAATGAATCAATAATCATTGATATCAATTTTTGATAAATTTCTACTTTAGGGGACACGGTGAATTTCGAAATAAATACACCACTCGATAGATCACACGATTTTAAAAGCTTTTTCATCAATGAATTTTCCATCGCAAATTGGATTGATTGCAACGAGTTAGTTACACAGGCCCACTTAAGGCAGAGCCGTTTTGTACGATTATTCGGTCAATTTCAAGATATTTTTTGATGTCTAAAAAAACACTTACCTTCAGATGAGTGTACAGATTCGTTGTAGTATTGCTTGCAGCAGAGACTTCGTGTTTACACAGCAAGCAGGTGCACTTTACCTTATTACCGTCTTTAGATTTAATTTTAAAGTATTTTCCATCAAACAGAGGGTGCACTAAATTGTTATCTGCAGATATATCACTGTTTGATTCACCGGATTTGCTTGTTGAAGCCATGACACGCACACGATAAAGAAATCAACCGCTTTCGACTAAGAGTGGCACACAACTGATTGAACTGACACGTTGAAACATGAACCATGCTGTACTACACTGTCGACGCGTCGTACTGTGCTAGTACAGAACGTGTATTAAACCAGTAAAAGTATTTACATTTTATATTTGAGTATTTAAATACATTGTATTTAAATACTCATTAAAGTATTTAAATACTATTTTAAATACATGAAAAACAATGTATTTATAAATACAGTTCTAAATACACAAATGTATTTAAATACTGCCCAGCTCTGGGCATGAAATTGTTCTTGAACACAGTAAAGCACAGTGAGGCGATCGTGGTTGTAACTTGCAGCGGGCCGCAGTTGAACCGATCTATGTACATCCTACTAAAGGCCTGGAAGCATACTCTAAGCACACGTACATCATTCACGCAATAACACTCACATTCATCCGCTATACTGTAAGGAATATCTTCATTAAAACTGTTGTAGTAGCGGTCAAAATCTTCACGCTCACTATCACACATGCTGTCATAGTTAAAGTAATGTTTGGGGGGAGGTAGTCCTACGTAATTTAAAGTGTCGCTAGTGAGGAAAGTGTAAGGGAAATACCCTTTTGAAACTTCGGTGGCTACGCCGATCACCTTGAGTAGCTTGGCTAGTTTACAAGGAGTGAATAATAAAATATCTTTAAACTGAACATTACCTCTTATTTGCATCTGTATAAGTTTGTTTCCCCTTTTCAAGGGGTCGCCTGTAAATATCTCCGATGACTCGTGTTCAAACAGTTCCTTATAAAGGAACTGTGTATCAAATTTTGCCCCGTTATGGGCAAGAATATACAGTCATTTTGAACTTGTCCGCTAACTTGGCAATATAGGATACAAAGAGTTTCATGAGGTTATCTTGGACGATCGTTTTAAAAACGTTTGTCCGTTCACCACATTTGCGACACTCATCACACTCAGCCTCCATGCCACTCATCACAGATAGTCTGGCTTACAAGTAGATGTGGGATAACCTCTTTGGTTTCAGCAACCGTATATGTTTCTATATCGTAGTACAGTTATACAAGGTCTATTTTTAGGCTTAGCATCTTTCATATAACATACATGCTTTACACCATCCACCTTATATTTCTCATAGCATGTAGAACAGTGAATTTCACCACATTCATGCGTGAATTTCTCCCAATTATCCATCATATGAAACATACCACATTCACAGATTCTCATTTTCCTGCAAGTGCGAATTGGCTTATGGAGCTCAAAGCATTTATTATTGAAAAATGTACGTCTACACACATTACAATCCCTCTTCTCGGCTTCAACTACACGACTTTCACATTTGGAGCTTTTACACTGCTCACATACCATGTGGCGATCCTTACAATGTTTCACATATCAACCGCAAACTTGAGACATCCCTTACACAAATCATGATGCCTTCCATATTTTAGACTTTTATCATAACTCGCGTAAAAATCCCTTATATTACGGATGGGAGATACGTTGACCTGACAGTCCTAAAATAAGTAGGGTCTTGTACGGTCTCTCACACCGCTTTAAAAACATACACAGTCCTACGACGATCATCCATTCCAAATACAACTATACGAACATTCATTTCCTGCTCTACCCTTCACAGCTCTTCAGGACCATATCACAGTCAAACTCAAGCTTGCAATCTGAAGCCAGTTTACGGGCACGCTGTACAACCGTAGGCAACCATATTTTTTGACCCATGTACTTAGTACAGTAAACATAGGGCTAAGACTACTGCTATGAAGCCGCAACCACGCTTGGTGTTTATATACTTTCTGTAAATATCCAGCGAATTGAAGTTAAGAGTATAAGGTGTGGCCATATGACCCGCAACACGGAATACACGGTCAATATCTATCGTGAAGTTGTCCATGTTGAAGGTTGTACTACTTTGAGAGGCCTGCATTATACGGCTCAAAAATAATCTATATCTACAGTAACCAAGCGTCTGAATGGTATTACTATCCAAGAATCATCTACATCCCGTCATCTGACCCGAACCCGAAGGACAGCCTCGTCCTGACTTCACGTTCGTCGCTGTTCTGAAGGACAAACTCCACAATACGTTCAACTACGCGTCGCAGTCCGTGTTCAACACCAATGCTATACATGGATCCGGGGTCAACCCTGACTATATACCGATTTCTAGTCAGGGTAGGGGTGGGGGTGGCGGTGAGCACCAGTTCGAATGTTATACCATCCTCTTCAGCACGAGAAGCTGCTGCTGTTGTGGTTGTGGAGGATGTGTCCGGAATTGAACAGAATAAGGCGATGTATTTTTATTTAAGGAAGGAGCTAGTGTGGTGGTTGTGTCGTAAGACGTAAACGGTGGGGGCTCTATTACTGGGGGTCTAACAACAGGTGCACTCCTGGCACGTTTTATAACCTTACGTGGAAGGCTCTTCATCATGCCTCCGCTTTGAATTGTCGCGTGGTGTTGTTACAGGTGTCGCTGTGTGGGCTTGTCAGCAGGGGTGGAGTCTGTAACCACAACTACACTGTCATCGGGTCGTCTGTAATATCGATGATGAGGACATGATGCTGTAACTCGTCGTCATTCACCGTTCTGTGGAAGAGAGGAAAAACAAGACTGTAGAATATATGGAACATCACTTAAATTTTTATTATATTTGTAAATGATCCACTTAGGAGTGTGACGTGTTAGAGATAAATTCTGTGGAAAAATTCAGATTCATGAGCCCGTCCACATGTATTATATCGGCCCTACAGGATGTGGTAAAACTGTGTTTATGCTTAAAATCATTAAAGATAAGGGAGATATGTTCTCAAAATTTATGTATAACGTCATATGGTGCTATTCGACGTACCAGGCAGTGTTCAACGAGTACCAAGATGATATTTTGTTCCACAAAGGCTATATAACGTTAATTTGTTAAAGGGAAATGAACATATAGTTATTGTAATTGATGCTCTCATGTTAGAAACTGATAAAACGTTTGCCGAGACATTTACAGTGTTCTCCCACCATCTTAACATAAGCGTATTCTTCATCAATCAGAATCTATTTATCAAAAATAGATACATGCGCGATGTGTCGTTAAATACACAATATCTAGTATTATTCGCACAACGTACAGATGTGTCACAAATTGGAGTATTAGCCAATCAAATGTTCCCGAATCAGCGTAAGGAGTTTTTGGAAGTTTATAAAGAAACTACAAGTCAACGTTACGGATATTTCCTTTGTGACCTTCACCCGCGAAACACGTTTAGAGTGCTTCTAAGAACGAATATATTCCCAAGCGAGCCTGAAACGGTGTATACTCCATAATGACAAAGAGGCTAAAGAAATACCTTGAATTAATAAAATTCTATCATCGACTGCCCGGGCATTGCAACAGGTGTTTGTTAAAAATATCGATTCGGACTTTTTAAAATGAAAATGAAAATGAAAAGGTTTATTGGCAGACCATAGTCCATATGACAAATATTATTAATACAATGACGTTCATATACTAATAGAAATATATACAATTGATTAAATAATATTGTAATGTCGAAGTTAAGTGGAGCTACAGACAGACGTTTTCGTACCAAGAAGTCCATAGCTTAGGCCTTAGAGGATAAATGGCAGGACTCATGGATAGCTTGGATGATCGGGTTGGTTGATTTTTTAGTTCTTTGCATTAGACTGTGTTGAGCACGTCTTGTTACCTCCTGGAAGCTCGGGACATTACGGAAAGCAAACATTTGCGAAGCTGAGCATCTTGGGGTAATTTATGTAAGAGTCTAAAAGACCTGTTGTACAGCAAATTTAGGGTTCTGCCAGAACCTTTTTTATAGTTCACCCAGAGTTGCTGACCGTATATTACTGCAGAAAGTACGAAAGAGTGTGTCTTTAGCTTCATTTGTACAGAAACGAAAGTTCCTTATGGTCATATTCGCTTTAGCACACAGTCTTCGAGATTGTTTTCTTATATCCGAGTCATCACTCAAGGAGCTGGTAATATTTTGACCCAAATACTTAAACTCTTGTACTGTACTTCCTCAATTACTTCACCATTCATTTTAAACCTTATATCAGCTGGCTGATTACACCTTTTAGGATGAAATTGCAAACCTTAGTTTTTGTAACATTAAAAAGAATATCATGTTTCTGCGAATACACTTCGCAGACTTTTAGTAGCCGATCCCAGGGCCGGATTAACCATTAAGCAAAATAAGCCCGTGCTTAGGGCATCAAGGGAAGGGGGGCACCACAGAAATTTTCCATTGTCGGATTTACCATGGATTTATTATACTATTATAATCGCGGCTTATAGCCTATAAGCTGTTGAAAACTGAATTATATATATTCATATATAGTATTTATTTTTTTTCATTGTTTGAATTTGTAGTGAACAACAACATTTTATTTTATGGTTTATTTTTGTTTATATTTTGAATTACATATATATGGGGCACCAAAATCTTTTAAGTGCTTAGGGCCTCTAAAGGTCTTAATCCGGCCCTGGCCGATCCAGACCTTTAACAGAGGGACTTATTAACACCATATCATCGGCATGAACTAAGTTATTTATCTTTGTGTTATCTATACAACATCCTACTGTTGCCTCATTAAGTGAAGCAATTAATCCGTCAATATACACATTAAACAGCATAGGGGAGAGCAAGGAGCCTTGTCTCACCCCGCAAGAGGAGCCAAAACACTCGGATAGTACATTGCCCCACCTAACAGTAAAAGATTGGTGGGAATGCCAAAATTTCAATAAATTTAATATGTACATGGGAACCTTCCTGTCTTCTAGTTTTGCAAATAAAATATTGTGGTTCACCCTATCATATGCCTTACTTATATCAAGGAAACAGCTATAAATGGTTGAATTACTGTCCATGTATTTAGATATTGTTTCTTTAAGTACATAGATACACAGGTCAGTTGAGTGGGACCTTTTAAAGCCAAACTGATTAGATGTCCATAGGAAATCATTTAATCGGAGTAACAAGAGTTTTTCTAGTAGTTTCGAGAAGCAGGAAGCGACAGCAATAGGCCTGTAGTTATTGCTGGACAGAATGTCTCCGTACTTATTTTTGACCAGGGGCAAGATATATACCCTCATGAACTCTGCAGGGATATAACTATGAGCAAGCATGGCTGATAGGAGCAATGATATATGCAGACATACTACGTCATTTGCATATTTTAAGTGCTCATTCGATAAGTCATCTACCCCTGACGCAGAACCAGTCTTTAACTCTTTAATTAATCTCTTTACTTCAGAAAATGATATAAAAATATTTTCCCTTGTCCCTCCCACAATCGTTTCGCTGCAATCTATCTTAAGATTATCCCTACTTAAAATGCATCTGTGAAATCCTAACGTTATAAAATGTAATGTACCAATGAATCCCCCTCAGAAGGCTCGCCTACGCCGTTAAAAGAACATAATACGTACGGGGCTCCAATAAACCTTAGCTCCCCCCGCCCATGGCCTAAACCATTAGAGGTACAGTAAAACTAAACATACCTTACAAAAGAGAATTTAATGCTGCATTTAATGAGAAACAATTAAAACTTGGTGTTCCCGCCATTGGCTTCCAAGACAGCCTGAATTTGCTTTGGGTAGCTTGCCAAAAGTGACGTGAATAGATCTTGATCGTTACGCAAATTTGCTAAAACAGTTTCAATGTGTTGCGTCATTGTATCCAATGCTGGGCAACCGCACACCAAATGGGAGGTTCGCACCCGCACTTCCGCACCCGCACTTTAGCCTCTTCCGCATCCGCACTTCCGCACTCGCACCCGCACCCTATTTACATATATAAAGTTTTATCGCAAGGAAATATATAAGTTTCCATTAATATATTAATACTTTTATAAACTTTTATTTAATATTTAATTGTGAAAATAAAGTTTTAATACAATAGTCATTTTTTTGTTATGAGAGGTCAGAAAATTACTAGAATACAATATCATTTAATTTTATTTTATACTAACGGGTTTTATGCGAACGGGTGTGCGGACCAATCCGCACACCTTCCGCACCCGCACCTCCGCACCTTTTTACCGAGGTGACCGCACACCGTTTCGCACTTCCGCTGCAGGTTCTTGAAACAAGAGACATTCAACCTTGTCCTTTATAACTGATCCAATGTGTTCACAGACGTTCAGGTCAGGAGAATTTCCTGGCCATTCTTCATTTCCAAAGAAATCGATCTCATGGTTCCGCAACAACTGTTGAGTGGCTAATGCCTTAAAGCAGGGGGCCTTATCGTGCAGAAGTGTGACCTGATCGACATCCATAACATTGTTTGGGTTTTTTAGAAAAGGAATGACATGCTGGGATAGAATAATATCACGAAAATACTGTCCATCCCAACTCTGACCATTTGGCTTCAGCACCCACATGAGATTCTTTGCAGTGAACAAAACAAACACACCAACACAGTCTGGACTTTTTAATAATTCGCGATAATGTTCATTGTCATCGATTTCATCTGGTGTTGTGGCCCACACTCGATCATTTTGGTAGTTAGGCCGACGTGTTACGTAAACAAAAAATTAATCGGAGACAGCTAAATGCATGAAATCATCCACATCCCAATCTTCAAGATAATGGGCAAACCACATTCTGTCATCGATGTTAAGTTGAGTTTTTCTTGGCTTTGGAAGTTCATGCCAAGGCTTTAAACCTTGCCTATGACGGTACAGTCGAATGATCTCACCACTAACGATCTTCCTCTCAACACTTCGATCTCTCTAGAAAGTTTAGCACAGCTGTTTTTCCGCTTACGCGTACCGCTTTCAATGATGTCCTTTGTTTCCTGAGAGAGTGACAAATTTGGGCGCCCAGATTTGGTTGTATCCATTTCACATTCATCCAAAGTTTTATTCCAATTTCTTTTGACGAAGTCCTCACTTCTTCGCAACTTTTTGGCAACCCATGAACGTGTTATAAAGGTGGCTCCAGCATCACGAGCTTCCCGAAATGTTATTGCTCGTATGCGATCTATCACACGTTGCCTCTCCGAATCACCAATTAATTGAGAAGCCATTATATTATCACTTTATCAGCTAGAATAATTTTAATACCTGCAATAAATAAAGAATTTTATATATTTTTATAATCACTAAAAACTATTTCGATATAAGTAAACATGTAAGCTGCAAATGGGGGGGGGGGCTAAGGTTTTTTGGAACCCCTTACACTCACTCGTAAAAGTCAAACTGTAGGGAAGAAAAAACGAATTAATTTACAAAGAGGGGGGTCATTTCTACCCATCTTATTTTCAGTTTTGGGGCCTTTACTAACTAGATTAATATAATGAAGAAAGTGGTAGTGATTCCACACGAGGTGTATGCTTCACTGCGAAGCTCAAAGAGTCCAAATACGATTCTAGAACTCTGTAAAAGTAGGCTTAAAAGAATGGAAAGCGAATTGTTAGCCCTATTAAACGATGAAAAGTCACCTGTTGAGAAAAGAATCTTATATCAAGAAGCTCTGCAGAGATTTCTTCATGAGTACGAAAATTTTAAGAATCCGACAGAGATCCCCGTGGTTATTAGGCACAGCACGGACAACGATGAGCGTGGCGACATAGGACCTGGCGCCGACGTTAGAGCTGAACAATCAAAGAATATCGGGTCGACCCCCAACATATCGAACATGTATTAAAAAGCAGCCTCCCCCATACATTGAGAAATAAAGGTTTAAGTCTTTATAATCTATTGAGTGAGGACCCCATCATACAGTAGACCGGTACAGGTGAGGTCATTGTTGAAGGAACAAAGGTACAGGGCTCGAATATCGTTGACATCGTCCATGACCTGGTGAGAAAATGGGATAGGCCATCACCATCAGGATGGAAGCATATTAAAGCAAGCCTACGGCAAATAAATGTCCCGAAAACATTGATAGGAAATCTGAACAGGTTAAAAGACTTGGAGCGATCCTCGCATGTGCCACAACTGAGCACACCATCATCCCCAACGGTAGCATCTCTGAAGAGGAGAAAGAAGAGACCAAACAACAACCGTCAACCCTCACCACGTGCCTCTAAAGTACGCAAATGGCTAACATATTAGGAAAACGCTATTTTAACATTTCTAACCCAGTCTCCTACGGAGGCATTGATAGACTGTATAAAGGTGTTATGATGATGGAGTAGGGAAAAAGGATGTTGAGAGGTTTTTTGTGGGAGCAGGATGCTTGTACACTTCATAAGTCGGTGAGAAAAAGGTTTAAAACAGCCAGGACAACAGCGGCTTCGATTGACTCCATTTGGCAAGCGGACTTAACAGACATGCAAAGATATTCACTGTATAATGATGGCTACCGCTACATCCTATTCATAACAGATGTATTCTCTTGATATCTGTGGCTAATTCCTCTGAAAAATAAATCGCCTAAAACAGTTGCCAAAGCCACCAAAATGCTGATGTTCAAAAACAGGATTCCAGGCTATTTTTGTACGGATATGGGGAAAGACTTTATAGGCCGAGCTTTTCAGAACATGTTGACAGAGTTTAATATCAGCCACTACATTTGCAATTCTATACATAAGGCCTCTTTAGCTGAAAGAGTTCAACGTACCATAAAGGAACGCATGCATCGCCATTTTACACATAAAAACACATACATATATATATATATATATATCCCCGCAAGGGGGTTCTAAGCTCGTGCTCTTGAGTGCTCTTTGTGTTCGTTTGTACGTGCTTGTTCCTGGAGGTTTCACGTGCGCCCTCCCGGCCCTAGCACCCAAGGATGATGGGGCTCGACCCTGCAGTCCTTGTCATCCTTGGTCTTTTTCCACTTCGACTGTCCCCTCCACCCTTTCTTTTTCCTCTGTCTTTCCTCTCACTTTTTCTTTGTTTTTCCGCTGAGATATGCCCTTTTAAATAGAGGCGAATCGGTTCTTCCCGAACTTAAAAAAAAAAAAAAAAAAAAAAAAAAAAAATATATATATATATAGACATTCTGGAATCACTGGCCGCATCATACAACCGTTCACACCATCGTACGATTGGGACAACACCTAACGAGGTTTTAGAAAGGGGTACGCACACAGCGTGAGGTGAGAAGAGATATTCGTAGAACTGTACCACACTCTACACGTTTCAAAATCAATGATTATGTAAGACTGTCGCGTTCGGGTAATAAATTCGCGAAGGGATTTGAGGAAGGTTGGACACGTGAGATTTTTAAAGTTAGGGCTATGAGACCTAAAGGCGAGATAATGCTGTATTACGTTGAAGATTTGAATGGGGAAGAAATCGCAGGAGGCTTTTACCGCGAGGAGTTGCAGAAAGTGACATTTAATTTAGGAAAAAATGTATTTAAAACTGACAAAATTTTAGGCAGCAAAGGTTGAGGAAAGAGAAAAATGTACCTGGTGAAATGGCTAGGGTCCCCAGAAAGCTTAAACACCTATATAAAAGTGATGCAATAACTAAGCTTAAATAGTATGCAGCATGGCGCCTAACCACTTCTATGTCACACTACCGTCCTCTTCTTCTCTGTCCGTACATCCTAACAAACCCTGGCCAACTTTGTAACAGAACTCCATGGACCCACTGAATTGGATCGTGATTCGTATGTGGTGGGGTTATGCGAAATTCAGCTGGACACCCTTTTTTAAGTATTGAATATAAAGAATCCGTTTTTTTGGTTCTTAGAAACCTTGACGAGTGTTAAAAAGCCGGGGTAACTCGGGATGAAACCATTCGTATCGCCCGGAGTGAGAATGCACGATATTACACTATAGTAGTAACACTGGGCCTGGGCCGTTATGGTGCGGCTGAGGATGTTGTGAGAGACTTAAACGTTGGTTTGAAAAGCTCAAATCTTACCGCTGATTTAGTATACGAAATCGTGAACAAAGAAATCCCTGCACATACTCTGACCCTAAAATCACAGGCTAATAGAAATATTAAAGAAAAAGGACTGTTCAAAATTATAACCGAGGGCCGATGTGGAGCAGCCATCCAAAGAGACACTTTTCACGAAGTACAACAGGATTTGTCTACCCTAATGTATCAGTTGAAGTTGGAGAAACTGGGCGATGGTTATACACCCCGAGACATGTACTATATTTACAGCAATATAGTGGAGCACCAGTTTGTTGGGGATACCCAGGCACGCCTGCTGCGCATCGCTCACATTCCCAACCATAGAGGGAAGAGCTTGAGCATTACATACGACAAACCTCATTATGTGAATGTCGCGACTAATCTATTAACCAATATCTCAATATATATAAGAACGATTGAGGGAAAATGTTTCCCATTTGGTGACGGGAGCTTAACAGTGAAGCTGCACTTTCGGCGCACTGAGTTATAATGGCACGAAGGCCTTTCACAGTCTATCGTGGTGTAGGAAGAAGAGGGCTGTCCGGAAGAAGAAGGGGTTACCAGCATGTGGCGTTAAACGTAAAAGGACATCAAAAAAGAAGAAGTGCTCTAGGCGAGTGAAACCTATGGTTAGTAATTCTTTTTAACTGATATAAGCTCGGGACTTTGCTCTCGTGAATCATAGGTTGCTTACTACTTGTCGAGAGAGGTGGCACTATTTCTGACTCGTCATGGCACGCTTCATCCATCTGTGTAGTTCACAATGTTGTAAATCGGAGCTGTCCCTCTTTGACATGCCCCCAACACAAGTTTCTATTGAGCACAGTGACTTTATTACGATTAATCCGTTAAACACAATTAGTTCCGCGAGTGCTCCACTAGAATTCGTGATACCCAGCTCAGGTCCTTACTTTTTTGATCCAAGCTGTGTGCACAATGCACATGTACGCTAAACTACGTACAGTATAGCCAGGGCCGGTTTAACACGTTAACCGCCACATAAGCCACCGGTGGATCACAGGGGGTTATCATGGATCGCCACATGAGCCACCGGTGGATCACCCATTAGGCGAACTCGGCGGTCGCCTAGGGCAACACAATACCGAAGGCAACATTTTTGCCAAACATGTTTAATGAGTCTATACCAATATTAAGCACTATTTCAATGGAACAATGAATTCAGATTCTAGCATTATAATTTTGCATTAGCATTATATGATTGCTTAACTTTCAAAGTATCTTGCTTAGCATATAGTGAGATATGGTGATATATATATATATATATATATACAGGGTGGGCGGAAAGTAGCTCCCTATTTTGGATTGGTAAAAAAATACGTATATTATCCATTTATTTCAGAAGAAATAATATGAAAAGGTAGGCATACATGGTAGGTTTTCTCTAAAATTCAATGTGGGCTCCAACTCTTTCCACCAGCTTCTGGAGCCGCCCAGGAATGGCGTCCACTGACTTTAGCAGGAACTCCGGCGGGTTGGAGGACATGACTTCCCGAATTCGGTCCTCCAGTTCTTCCAATGTCCTCGGTTTGGTGCGGTAGACTTCTTCCTTTACCCACCCCCAAAGAAAGAAGTCGCACGGTGTCAAGTCGGGGCTCCTGGCTGGCCATTGATGTGGACCACGACGACCCATCCAACGCCCAGGGAAGTGGGCATCCAGCCACTCACGGACAACAAGAGCGAAGTGCGGAGGGGCGCCATCTTGCATAAATATCAGATCGTCGATGTTCTCCCATGTAAAGGAAGAAGTCTACCGCACCAAACCGAGGACATTGGAAGAACTGGAGGACCGAATTCGGGAAGTCATGTCCTCCATCCCGCCGGAGTTCCTGCTAAAGTCAGTGGGCGCCATTCCTGGGCGGCTCCAGAAGCTGGTGGAAAGAGTTGGAGCCCACATTGAATTTTAGAGAAAACCTACCATGTATGCCTACCTTTTCATATTATTTCTTCTGAAATAAATGGATAATATACGTATTTTTTTACCAATCCAAAATAGGGAGCTACTTTCCGCCCACCCTGTATATATATATATATATATATATATACACAGGTTGTCCATAAATGTTTAGCCTGAAAACAGTATGCTCTCATGTTTTAATAACGAATCTTACATCCGTTTTCTTTTTACAGGTGATCTCGTACACGCATAGAGTTTCTGTGCTGGTGTGTTTCGTCTACCGCATTCGCCGCTAGGAGCGCTGTAGTAGCTGTTCAGTTAAGATGGCGTCTGTGACAGAGAAGGCACAATGTGTTGTGTGGCTTGCAGAAACAAAATCTCCTGTCAGTGTTCAGCGAAGGTTCAGAACAAAGTATGGAAAGAATCCATCTGATGTGAAGTTAATTAAGTCGTGGATGAAAAAAATTCTTTGAAACTGGAAACGTGGAAAAGGGAAAGAGGAGTGATAGACCATCAGTTTCCGATGGGACGGTGGAAAACATTGAAACTGCTTTCACACGGTCACTAAGGAAATCGGTGAGACAAGCTTCGTGCCAACTAAAGATACCGAAGTCTACAGTGCACAAGGTGTTACACAAACGTTTGAAGTTACACGCCTACAAGGTAAATGTTGGAAAATGTGTGGCGTGAGTGTGAATACCGTTTATACATTTTACGTGCCACTAGGGGTGCACATATGGTAGCTTATTAAGTTCATTAAGTATGTATCAAAACTTTGTATGTTTATCTACTTATGATTAAAACTGTTTGAATACGAGTGTTTATTTAAAAGTTATAGCATGCTTTAATCAGGGTAATCATTTATGGACACCCTGTATATATATATATATATGTGTGTGTGTGTGTGTGTGTGTGTGTGTTGTAATGAGATTTGTGACAATTTTGGAGTTTGGATATTGCGTTTGTGACAAAAAAATTTTTTATACCATGGTGGATAATTCACTGGTTTTTAATTTTTTTTCTAGGTACAACTTTGAAATTTCACTGAAGACTGAAGTTTGACTGTGACCTAAAATGGCAGACAGACGAAAACAGTCGTCTGGGGCACAGAATCGTAAACGGAAGGCCGAGAAAGAAAAAGCGCAAAAAGAAATTGAGGGGTTGTTTCTGAAGTATCTTCCCCCTAAACCACAAGATGACAGTTTAAAATATGTACCGAAGGCTTCCGGTTCCCGAGATACTGATCTCACTATTTTACCAACAACGGCTGCCCCTGTCCGCGAAGTAGATTCAGCCAATAGTAATGAAGGTATAGAACCGGATACACTGCATTTGCCAGAAGAAGTTTGCGATAACAGAGCGAATGTAACAACTTCTAAATATGATGACCCTGCAACTTGGGGGAAATGTAATAATTCTGTTAGGCAAATCGACGATCATTGTTTGTTCCTTGCAGTGCACATTCACTGAATTTGGTTGTGAATGACGCTTGCAAGAGTTGCTTAGAAGCAACAGCATTTTTTGACTTAGTACAACGTATTTATGTCTATTTCTCAGCTTCCACGCATCGTTGGGAAGTGTTAATGCGCCACGTTCCAAACCTTACGGTGAAACCATTAAGTGATACAGGGTGGGAAAGTCGAATTGAGGCAATGAAACCTCTTCGTTAGAGAGAGAGAGAAAGAGAGAAAGAGTGGTTCAGCTTGAGTATTTCTTATACTAATATTGTTCTTGATTGCGTATATATATATATATATATATATATATATATATATATATATATATAATCCTCAAGAAGTGCTACTCTGAAAAAAAATTATAAATAATTTATATGTGAAGGAAGCAGATCTTTAATTTAAATATGCGAATGCAAAGAAAATGTTAAGTGAGTGGATACCTTCTTCCTGTAAGCGAAGTGAATGCTTTGAAGTCTGGGATAGATTTTGAAAGGTTGTGTAGTGTGTAAAATGAATGTATGTGTAGTGAGGAATAAAGGGAGAGGTTATAAAAAGCAGATTAATTCGCATCAAAAGTAATTTTCCATCGTAATAATCATTTAGGAGGACGCAAAAGTAGAGAAATTGCTATGAAATTCTTTTTCTCTAGGCTAAGTAGTAATTTTAAATTAGGAATTCATTTCGGTGATTTTACGTTTCGACAAAATGGGTGAAATCTTGCAAACTTTACGCGTATGAGGTTATATTTAACTGAGTTAAGTTAGATGTAACTGGTTTAGTCTAAGTAATATTGTTACATTAGGTTCTCGGTGGTTTTCAGGAATAAATATTTGTATTTGTGTTAAACTAAGTTTATCTTATTCGATTTTTTTGCCTAAAAGCTCGCCCCACCAAATGTTTGGATAAAAGATGAAAAATTAATAAGTTACCCCTAATTTAATTTCTATTTTGTTTTAAAAACCATATTAATGCTTTTTATGTTAAAGTTTAATGATAAAATTGTATCTTAAAGATAAATTTATATTGAAACAAAATGGTTGGATAAAAGATGAAAAATTAATAAGTTACCCCTAATTTAATTTCTATTTTGTTTTAAAAACCATATTAATGCTTTCTATGTTAAAGTTTAATGATAAAATTGTATCTTAAAGATAAATTTATATTGAAACAAAATGGTTGGATAAAAGATGAAAAATTAATAAGTTACCCCTAATTTAATTTCTAATTTGTTTTAAAAATCATATTAATGCTTTCTATGTTAAAGTTTAATGATAAAATTGTATCTTAAAGATAAATTTATATTTGTGTTAAACTTAGTTTATCTTATTCGATTTTTTGACTAAAAGCTCGCCCCACCAAATGTCCGATAAGCTTCGCTAAACCGCAAAAAGCTCAATAGAAAATACTCTTGATGTCTTTTTTTTTTTTTTTATTTGGACCTATAAGCGTTTATGTTTAGTAGTTCTGTTTGTTGGGTTGTATTTGGAGACCTTATCGGTCTATTTGGTGGAGGTGGGTTGGGGTTTTCACCACCAATCGTTTAGACGCATGGTTATACTTCTCATATCGGCAGATGGTGTTAATGGGGTGTGCTTCTTTTAAAAGTCGTAGCCCTCATCCCCTATTGATGGAGTGTGCTCCTTTTAAAAGTCGTAGTCCTCATTTCACCGTGTGTGTTGGAGCTCCTAAAAGTCTATACGAATGTGGGTGATGCTTGTATATATTTCACTAATACTGTGCTTTGTATGATTATAATTATATATTTATTCCTTGTACCGAAAATACATCTTTTACCGGAAAAAAACACCTGTCAAATATAATGGGTTACAGCTATTTGTGTTGGCACAGCGTCGTACACGTTTTCATTAGATTATGGTGCGTCCGAAAGATGCATGTGACTCATAGCTATCTCAGAGCTTGCACCGAGTGGAAGTGCAATAGTCACCTCGATGAATACGGTGGAGCTCCCTTTGAGAAGCATTCTCAACGCTTCGTACGACGAGAAACCGGCGCCATTAACTGTGTGCTTGAAACGAACAGGAGGCCTGCGTGCAAACGCAACGCTATTTATTTAAGTGCCGAGGAGATGCATAAAATCTTGGTGATGGTTGAGAGGTGGGCTGAGGACCGTTATAAAATACCAGCTGACGTAGATACAATAAGAGATGTGATTAGTGACGCCTCCTCATATGCCATTGTTTGCACATTGAGTATAAATAATGAACAACCATGTATTGATATACGAGAGATGTGGAAATGGTCAGCTGATGACGATCTTGTTCCTACGCGGAACCGTTTCATCCTCGGCAGAATGTTTGAAATTGTCGGATTACGCAGGCTGAAACCTATATTAGACGCGCGTGTTACGGTTATGCTTTATTTTGATATGGTACTCGAATACGCATACGCCGCTCTGTTCGATGGGTTTACCGAGTGTAGGGTTAAACAAGGTGAGAATGGTCTAGAGCAGTGGTTCCCAACCTTTTTTGCGCCATGCCCCAACTCGACACCTCAAAAAATTTGATGCCCCCCATTAATATAAAAACAAATTTGGTGTTGAAAAGGTGTTATTTAAAATTTACAATAATATGAGTACATTTAATATGAGTTACCGTACATTCAATATGAGCAGTGGTGGGCACCGTTAACCAAAAAGTTAACTTCGATAACGATAATCCGTTAACCCCAATTTTTAACTCCGATAACGATAATCCGATAATTTTACTACAAAGTTAACGGAAGTTAACGATAATCCGTTAACGATAACTATTTCTTTACTAACATTTATAAAAATCAAGGAAAAAGCTTTAAAACCCATAGAAAATGTTTATTTATGCAAAATCCAACAATAAATAGGTATTTAACTGTATTTTTATCAAGTTTTGCAACTTTTTGCTTAATAACTTTTTTTTATTTTTAATAAAAAATGTACTGATTATATGTTTTGAAACCCTTGTAACCACTAACCATTAACTAAATTTTAATTTACCAGAGAATTATTATGGCGGGAACTGAAAGGTAAATTAAATTTTAGGCACATTTATTAAAGACTATGACACAATGTGCTGGTTGCCCTTCAGAAAGACCAACTTCTCAAAGTTAGGCCCAACTGCCAGTCTTGACCTCTTGGGCCTCAGGATGTCCTTGCCGAGAGAGAAGAGCCGTTCCACTGCGGCAGAGGACGGAATTGGCAGACTGAAGTTATGGCGGTTTGAATTCATTCGCGGAGCGGTGATCTTCCGTGAATGACTCTTCGCAGTTAACGTGTTAACGGACTTTAACAGACTAAATATCGAGTTATCGGAAGTTAACTGGTCCGATAACGATAAATGGAAATTAACTTCCGTTAATAGTCCGTTAAAAAAGTTAACTTCGTTAATTAACTGTTATCGGATTAACGCTTTAGTGCCCAACACTGAATATGAGTAAATAAACTTGAGGTTGAAGCTAACTAAATTATTACCTTGAAATAAAATTTCTCAGTTGAAAAGTTATAATTTTAAATTTCAATAATATGAGTACATTCAATATGAGTTACATTAATATGAGTCAAGAAACTTGAGATTGAAGCTAACTATATTATTTCCTTGAAATAAAACTTCTCAGTTGAAAAGTTGCAATTTTAAATTCACAAAAAAGTAATTAATCAATAATACCACTTTAAATTCACAATATTAGGTAAAAATACAGCAAATTCAAAGTTTGATAATCTCAAGTTAGTGAGATCCTTGAGCTTAATGTTTACTACAAATGGTTTTGATTTCAGGCACTAACTTAGTTAGCTTCAGTCTTAAGTCTCCTCGTTTTGTGATATCCAGTCGGTTTCTTTTTTTGTAGTAAGTCACTTACAGCACTAAAACCACATTCCACCAAATATGAAGATGGGAATGGTAACAGTAGCTCTCTCGCCAAACGAGTTGAATTTGGGTATTTAGTCTTGGTCTCATCACAGAGCCACATCATGATTCCTTTTACTTTGAATATAGTTTTAACAGACTCATCATTTTGTATTTCAGTCAGTTCTTCTTGGTACTTCATGCCCACTTCAGATAGGTCCACTAGCAATGGCTGAGTTAGCCAAGATGGAAATCTCATTTCTTTTAAATCAGAAAATCTGTAATTTAAATCACAGGTCAGTATTTTCAAATGATCCACAATGACAAGTAAAGCATGATCAGTTACCTCACACTTATTTAGCCAATATAACTGGGTATATTTTCTTGCAGAAATATTCTTTTGACATAATTCCAGAAATGTAATGAAGCCAAATATCTTTGTCTTTGAATCAACATGTTAAGTAAACTATGGAATTGTTGTCGTCGTGTAAAAATGTTGCAAATAAAAATAATTATATGTTATTGAAATTTTAAAATATATTTACTTATAAAAATTATTATGTATAAATTTAATTTTATTGTAGCATTTTCAAATTGCCCCCCAAAATATTCAAATTACCCCCCTGTGGGGCGTGCGCCCCACGTTGGGAATCACTGGTCTAGAGGTTGATGATTATTTAATAAGTTTAGACTCTTCGAAATATCATGAACTTTGGTACAAAACACTTGACCGGTACACGGCTGAGCTCACCTACACCGTTCACCCTGAAGAGCTACTTCTTTATATAATGATCATCTGTTGAAGCGAATTAGATTATCTCGGCTACAGCTATGCATTGTGAAGAAGAGTTCACGATTGAAAAGTTCGGGACGTTAAGAAAAAGTCCCCGATTGGAAAGGCATGATTATAAGCTTGTATTCAATGTAACGGTCCACGATGACGATTTTGTCCGTCCACCTTCTCTCCCTGCGAGAGTAGATACAAAATATTATTATTATTATTATTATTATTATAATTAAAAAAGCTACCTACCTATGTTAGGCTTTTTTACGTTGTAAAAATTCAGAATAAAGCTATTCTATGCTATTAATTTGTGACTTAGTTTTTTCCTTATACTATATATACCAGTGGCGTACGGTGATTTTTCGTCAAGGGGAAGCAATTCAAGCAAAAACAACAAAGATTATATAAAATAAAAATAAAACTTTAAAATACTCGTATATAATAAAAACAAAACACATAATCATCTACTTACTTTACTTATAGGTTAATTCTATTCTTCTTTCTTTTTTATTAAATATATCTATTATTTCTTCGTAAAAGGCATCGGTTTTCATATCCTTAAGAAGCTTTTTCTCAATTGAGATTAAAGCTAAACTTGCAAGCCTTTCTTACCCTTGCGCATTTCTAGCGTAGTTACGTATTCGCTTTAAATGAGAGAATGACAGCAGACAGCACGTAAAGTTGCCAGATATTTCAAGAAAATTAACTATAAGATCTGGACAGCGATTTCTAAATTGCTTCCTTTTGACATAGGGAAGGATAAAATAACGATAAATATATATTCTTTTTCGCTTAACATGGCCATGGAATTTTTTAGTAGAAAAACTATATATGAAACTTGTTGTATTCACTAAATACTACATTATTAAACATTAAATGAGTTTTTAGAATGGAAAGAAACAATTTGTAACAGTAAAAAAAAAGCGAAAGTCATTGGGAAAAAGGATGCATTCGTCAATTGTTGTCCAACTCGAGATTTTTTGCGTCGGCTTTCTTAAAGGTTTTGCACGAACGGCAACCAATGTATATACTATGTATCCACCTGATTACCAATCAAATGCTATAAAAGTATAATAAAATGATTTTGTACAAATTATTAACACATATTGAACTGTTTAAACTTTAAAGTACAATACAGCATTTTCTTCTTTCTTTGAATAGGGAAGCATTGCTTCCCTTGCTTCCATGGACCGCACGCCACTGATATATACATATATATAGTTTTCTTTTTAGGTAGATAAGGGGATGTTAGTTTAATTACAATTTTTATTGGTCTTTTTATAGTAAGACTCAAAGAGGAAAAATGAAATATTTTCTGTAGGTGTCCAGGTAGAAAGAAGGGCTCCTTTCAGTACGCACTATTTGTTTGCATTTAAAGATAGTTTTTTGCTTTTATATATATATATATATTTTTCCCCCGGGCGTTTCAGGTCACACCTGTGCGAACAATGGACGAAGATAGAAAATAAAATTTGGTGCTTGTACTTCTCTTTTTAAGCATATATATATATATATATATATATATATATATATATATATATATATATAGTGGAATTTGTCCTTCTAATGATTTCTTCTCTATCTAACTTGAATTTTGTTAACGAAAAGATTGCTTTTGATAATACTGTTTCGTATTGAAGTAACGGTGCTTTATCTAACAGTAAAGTTTAAAAAGTTTGTGCGTGAAATTGAAACGCTTTTCCAGGTAATAAAAATATGTAGGTATAACACACACACACACACACACACACACATATATATATATATATATATATATATATATATATAGTAGAGAATTCTAAGAAATTCAATATACATGTGATTTGAAATAGAGAAAAATTGAAATAGAGAAATTAATAATTATTAAGCATTGTTTTAATAAAAATTTCTAATTTTGTTTGTTGAAACCGCTGACGAAAGTTAATTAAAAATTTCTGGAGATAAAATTCTAGTAAATACGGTTAAATTTTACGCGATAAGGTTTTAGTTTTAAATGGAAAGCAATTATTTCGTTGATATAAATACAGTTATTATCCAATTAAATGCAGCGCCTTAAAAAAAAATCCTTTTAATTTAAAAATAAAAAACTTGTTCACGCATTGAAACATCGAACAGTTTTAACTGCATCAAAATCGTATATAATGAAATGAACTTGAAAATTCACAGAATATTATTATTTCTAGTTAACTGTGAAAATTAAATTTTCTATATATTATATATATATATATATATATATATATATGTGTGTGTGTGTGTGTGTGTGTGTGTGTGTGTGTGTGTTGCATTCGTTTGTTATATATATATATATACACACAAGCGCATCCTTTCCCACTGTTACTCGTGATTTAGTGTGAATTGCGATATTAATAATAATAATAAAAATAGGAATTATGTAATAATTGATTTATTTTAGTTGTGTAAAGAGCGTGTGTTTAAATTCTAATTATTTATTTAATAAACAGAATTTCTTTTAAAGTAAATTGTTGGAATTAAGGAGAAGATTCATCTGTATTGGCAGCGATTTAAAATAAATGGTGGTACTTGACAACTCTCATCATATAAATATATGGTGGTATTTAGCAACCAAATGGATGAATATATATGAACAAAGGGGGGTGGGGTGGTACTCTTGCAACAAAGGGGGGTGGGAGTGGCACTCTTGCAACAATATGCAACATTGTACTCATGCATTTTGACACCATACTACTTGTGTTTATATTCAATTCAATTAAACTGATGATATCTGAACTAAACTGATGAGATGTGATATACTTTATTATATCAAGGTAATGATATTTTCTTTGATGTAATTAATCCTATTCTGTAGTATAAACAACTCATATAAATGTCCTATGTTTACTATATCTATATTATTATTATTATTATAATTTGTGTCACTGATTATATATATTTTGCGTACCATAACTATATTATTGTTATTTATACGTATTAACAGAAATGTTGTTCAATTAAGTTGATTAAAGCCTAAGAAAAGGAAAGCGTTTCATTTCAGTTATTTAATTCAATAAATTAATAATTTGTATTTAATTAAAAAATAAAGTTACCACATACGATACCATATTGTAGGCGTATATAGTTTTCCAAAGCATAGTCCACATATAGAGTCGCCGGGAATATTCTTGGAAAATGAATGGCTTATAATCACCAGTGAGCCAAAGAGGTATACAGGGAGTCCTTGTTAGAAAATCTAGAAGAGGAAGAGCCATTGTTGTCCTAAGGCGATATGATGACTAAGCTGATTGATGCAGCATTGCTTGTTTATATTAAGTTAAGGTGTATATACAGTATATCCATCTCATAATTGTAAGGTTAGTGAAAAATTCACTTAATTTAGAGTAGCATTTTTTGGCTCTTGTGGCATCATTGTTTGGGCACTCTTGTGCCCCTTTTTGGGGGGCACTAGCGCGTCCCTTCTACTCGTTTGTTGAATGCGGCACTTACAGGGCGTGGTCTTACAGAGAGCTCTCTTGCAATTCAATTTGATTGTTTCGATACAAGATTGTTGCATCGTGCAATGGTGCATGTTGTGTTGTTGTTGCAAGGTTTAGGAAGAAGACCATAAATAGTGCCCCTTTCGTTTTTTATCTTAATTTTATGCAACTGAGGCTAAAGTAGGCCCACATCGAGTCAGCAACTCTGATGTACAACCTAATAGAACCTCCAAGTCAGTAAGTTTGTTATAGTCTAGCTTAACTTAGGCTATAAGTTAAAGTAGCCCCTCAGAGCTTGGCTGTTCAAGGCTCAGCTGGGATTCTGAACCCAATCAAAATAAATAAAAATAACATGGTTCTTCGAACCGAATTCTAGTCTAAGACTAAGTCAGTGACTATTTTTCGGCAAAGTTCTGGTTGTGCAAATTGTACCCTGAGTTAGGCCTGGACGGGTTGAGCATAATTGAATTAAGGTCCCAGGGTAGGAAGTTTGGTCGCCCAATTGTGAAACTTGGGCGCTAGTCTGTCGTTGTTTTGGGCCTACATTTTTACCAGTTTGGTTAATTTTGGTTTTATTGTTCGTAGGTGAAGGTTGCAGACTTCAGTGCGCCAGTTACTTGGGTGGAAAATTTGGTATTCCATACTGGTGGTTGGTCAGTACCCCAACCAAGCAATTCAGTTTATTTGAAAAGAGCAAAATTTGAGTTTGATCAGTTTGGTTAAGTATTTTTGCCAATTCAGCTTATTTGGCATTGAGCCCAATTGTTTGTTTGCATTGAAGATGAGTGCAGCTGAATTGAACAAGTTTAGAAAAAAGAAGCGCCTACAAAGGTCTAATTACAAAGGTCATTGCCACTATAGATTCTGCCATAGAGCAAGAGGATTTAAGCTTAGTGACTGCGCAGCTTTCCATATTAGAAATTAAAAAGGTTGCTCTAAGCGAAGTAATGTTAATTGAGGCTCTTATAGAAGAGGATGAAAAAGAAAATGAAATAGGGATTAGTGATGACATAATTAAAGGCGTGCCACAGAGCAAAGAGTTAGCAGCTCAGTACAGTCAGAGACCAGGTCTAATAATGAAACACAGCCCTCAATAATCAATGTTTGTTTCACGCAGCACATCATGGATGGCATCAACTCCAGACGACCAGCTCAACGTACACTATTAGCAACAACAGACATTAGTAAAGAATTTGATGCTATCCCACGCTTCCCTCTCATAAACAAAATACTCAACACAAACATGCACAACAACACCAAAAGGTGGGTGAGCAACTATCTTTCAAGAAGATACTTACATATCACATTTAATGTCAAGTCATCCATAAACAAGCTTTTTCCGAACGGGGTCCCTCAAGGCTCTGTTCTCTCACCAACACTGTTCAACTTATACATGCATGACATTCCAACACCCATAGATTAATAAGCTTACCTTATCATCATATGCAGATGACACCACTCTAACATCCACCCACAACAACATCGACACCGCTACAAATAACCTCAAACATACATAAACAGTATACAAGACCGGCTCACACATAATAGACTCAAAGTAGCGCCCACAAAATGAACCATCACCTTGCTAACAAGCAACACAAAAGAACACCAGATAACTCCACAGCTTACACTAAACAACACCAACATTCCACACACTCACAGGACCAAAATACTTGAGGTCACATACAACACATCATTATCTTTTGCAAACCACATTCAGGATATTAAAAACAAATGTACGACAAGACTTAACACGCTTAGGGTACTAATAGGCACAAACTTTGGACACCAGCAGGAAACAACATCACTCATATACAGACAATATATTCGCTCAGTTATGGACGATGCTACCCCATGCTGGGCACCCATTATCTCAAACACACACATAAACACCTTACAGACAATACAAAACAATGCACTTCGTATCATTACAGGATGTACTCAAACAACACCAATAGAACACCTGCACACAGAATAAAAAATACTGAAAATTAGGGAACATTTAAACATGAGGGGAACACAATTCATGGCAGCAGCGACAACTAACCCACAACACCCTTGCCACTACATGTACAATCATGCACCACACTCGTACCATTAACGTAACACCAGAGAGACATTATAACAAAATACTCCATTCCATACCACGCCCCACAGACATCACACAGTACAGAAAAATATACACACACACCTAACCCACAAAGCACTGACACGACTCGACCGAATGCGGTTCTAGGTGCGAAGCCGCCACCCATTGACAGGTCAGAGACTAGCTTGAGCAGATCGGATCGAGTTAACTTAGTACGATTCCGATGTGGACAATTGATCACATTATGACAGACTGTACCGCTCTAGCACAATATAGAACATAACACAACATCACTAGTGCGCTGAACCTCTGGTCCACTCCGGAGAGGGCGATCGGTTACCTGCGTGCCGTCGGCTTGCTCGATCAGGGTGGGCTGATCGACTAACCACAACAACAACAACTGGATACACTGAACTTCCAGTAATAAATGCAAAAAACTTCACTTTTCTACGTGACGGTCAAAATATGATAATAAAACCCACTCTAATAGACATAGTTTATTTCCACAACACTTTCGATGCCCACTGGCATCCTCTTCTGGTGGATGCCGAAGAGGATGCCAGTGGGCATCGAAACTGTTGTGGAAATAAACTCTGTCTATTAGAGTGGGTTTTTATTATCAAACTTCCAGTAACTATACCCTTGACAGTAGGAGCGGTAACACATCTTACTACCACATTGACAGACACAAGACTTCAGCGACAAACGGCGTTAAAGGCGCGACTAGTTTTACAGTAAAAAATAGACGCTGGGGAATTGTAATTTCATCTTTTAACTTTCACTTTTCCTTTTGTTATGATAAAGACCATGAACAGTTTCATCCTATGGATGCAGAGGCGTACCAATACTTTTTGCCGCTCGGGGCGAAAATGCCCCCCCCCCCCGCAACAATTTTCAATTTTAAAAACAATTCCTTTACAAAAATACACTTCTAAACAAAACTTTTATTGGAAGAAAAACTTAAATAAAGCAACTTCAATTTTAACAATACTATATAATGTACCGTACATAATACACTACATAATTTTAACAATAACTAAATAATGTATAATGCCAAGTTAAATTTTCGGACTTTCATAACAGAAAATTCATGAATGATTTTTTCTATGTCCATTGTCTCTGTAACTTCGCGTTCAATTGAAATAATCGCCAAATTGCTCAGTCTAGATTGACTTATAGTTGACCTGAGGTAAGTTTTTATAAGTTTCAGTTTTGAGAAACTTCGTTCGCAACTTGCCACGGACATGCATGTAGTTAGACAGATCCGGAGGGCAATTGTTATATGAGGCAAAGATTCCACTAGATCCCATTTAACGATCCACTGAAGTAGTTTTAACATATCCCAGTTCTTTGGATCATCGTCGACGCTTATGCTTTCGAAACTGAGCAAATGTCTGCGCAAATGCTTTATTTCTTCCAGTAGACTTCCTGGATTAATGTCATTGTAGATGGAAGAAAAATTATTAACCTTGGTATTAATTTCTTCATCTTTGGACTGATTCAAAAGGTACGAAGGAGATAGAAATTCAAAGCGATCATTCATGTTTTTAAGACAAACTGTGCGTTTTTCAATTTCTGCTAATAAACGATCCATGATTTCAAAAAATTCTCTGCGTACATCCTCTTGCACGGTCAATCCAGCATCACGAGCTTGCTCTCCAGGCATTCTTCTCCGTCTCCTGACTCTGCGGTCTATACTGATATCCATTTCATTACAGAACTCTTCGGCGGCATCTGCAGCGTTTGATACTACTGCCTCTCGTTCATTAGTTAAAAACACGGATAAAGAGTTCATTTTTAATGCACACTGGTCCAAAGCAAGTCCCTTTCTTTGAAAATATAGCTGAGCATCATTGATTTCTTTCAGCACTGGATCCCAGAAAAATAAGTACACAATGAATATGTATGACATGATGGAGGTCAACAGAGCTTCAGCATCGCCCTTTGTGTCCAGATTTTCGGAGACCCCTTCACTCAGTTCTTCCAAGGCACTAACAACGTGAGTCAAGTTCTTCTTAAGACTAGAAACAGCATCATACTTAGCACTCACCGCGTATCAGAGACTCGCTTGACAGTGATTTTGGAATGTTTTGTTAAGATATCCCAACGATGAGTAGAGGAAGAAAAGTAGACGAAAATTCGTTCAATTGTTCCAAAGAAAGTTACAGCATTATGACTCAGTCCCGCGGCATGAACTCCAGCCAAGTTCAGCGAGTGGTTATTGCAAGGAATGAAAACAGCGTGTTTGCTAACATCAAGAATTCTGCGTTGAACTCCAAGATGAATACCTGCCATCGTAGCAGCATTGTCATACCCTTGACCATAACAATTCTGGATATCCAGCCCATCCTCACGGAGCTTAGTGACAATGAGATCAGTAACTGCCTCAGCAGTCTTCCCCTCTAATTTAATAAAATCAACGAAGGATTCCTTCACCTCTACATTACCATCTTTAATCGACACATAGCGAATTACCTGAGACATCTGATCAATATGCGATATATCTGGTGTACTATCGAAAATTATTGCAAAGTACTTTGCACTAGACACATTATCAATTATACATTTTCGAACATTACAGCCGATTAGTGTGATGAACTCATTATGAATGTTAGGTGACAAATACGTAGTAGATATCTTGTCAGTCATTTGTATTTTTGTAAGATGTTCCGTAATTACTGGGTCATATTTGCCCATTAGTTTTATTAACTCCAAAAAGTTTCCAGAATTGCCAGCTAGCCCAGCTTCTTCATTTAAATTCTCTCGGTGCCCTCGGAATGCAAGATCTTGTTTTGCCAAGAACATGATGCAGTCATAAATTCGTCTCAGTATTTCTTTCCACTTAGCAGTAGCATGTTTTATTTGCAACTGCTGTGCATTATCTATTGTAGCATTCAACTGAAGGCGCATAGACAATTCTTTCCATTGTTCAAAGCGTCGGGTATGATATGGACTGTTTTCATGTTCAGGTACTCTTGGATTCAGTTTCCTCCAGGCAAAAAATCCTTCTTCTTTTCCAAATGCACTGGAGATGTTGTTGAAGAGACGACAGCAAAAGCAATGCAAGCTACATTTTGAAGGTGAGAAGATTAGCCATGACCTTTCAATTTTTTCGCCATTTTCAAAGTTTTGAAATACCAAACTTTTGACATTGACCTATTGTTTGAATCAGCTGGAAAGGGTCCATTCATGTTTTTCAAATGTGATGGTCCACGTTTAATGAGTTCGATTCTCAAATTGTCCGTCATTGGAACGGGCCAGTTGCCAGAATCGTTAAATAGACTCTGTGGGTGATGGGTGGGTGGGTGACTTTGTGATGTAGATGAGGGTTGATCCTGATTATTTGGGGGTTCACTTGAAGTTGCCGCTTGAACATCTATCTCTAAAGATATATCACATTGCGGTTGATCTCCTTGCTTCCCAGAAGGAACTGAAGGTGTGTCTGAGAATCCCATTAACTGATGAAATCGCTTAGCAGCACGCTTGCCTTCCTCCTCTTTTTTTCCGCGAAGATTCTTGTATGCAGCACCACTCAGTCTCTGTCGTTTGCTCATGTTTGCTAATTCAGTAGGGTATCTGCAAAATAAAACAACCATTAATTATTAACATCATCAAAGCTCAAAGAACGCAAAGCCTAACCTAAATAATATAGGGAAAGTCTGAAAAATAGGGCTGGCAACCTTTCCGATGTGAAAATTTAACGCAACTATTTGTGGAAATAGTGGCATTGAGGTGGCTTATATAGCATTTAATGATGATTTTTCATCAAAACCATGGATATTTTGTACACAAATAACGCGCGACAATGATGAGATATAATTTTTTGGAGGGTTGCATTTTAAAACATAAAAACCCAAAATTTTGCATACTGCGCCCGCCTGACAGTAATTTGCCGCCCCTCGGGAAGTGCCGCTCGGGGCGGTCGCCCCTCTCGCCCCTCCCTTGATACGCCACTGTATGGATGTATATTTTCTCTTTTAATTAAATGCTACATCTTCTCCATTAGAAGGTGAGGATAGTCACTGTTAATCGATTAGCAGGCATTTACAATCAATAGTTAGTTAGTCTACACTCAGACATAAATTTATGACAATGCACCAGATTTTTATCTCCCTGCGCCCCAGTATATGGAAAACTGATACGTGTGGGTAGTTGGGAGGTAACGAATATAGTGCACTGAGTAGGTAGGTAGTTAATCTAACAATTATTAAGCTCATTTTATGTCAATGGCTGGGTTTGAAGCGAACGTCTTTACTCCTTCCATTGTAATCGATACTAAACCAACGTGTGGAATGAGTTGACGCTATATCGGCTATAAAAACAAAACCGGTTTTATCTGGTTACTTCTACACAGAGCTGGGCAATAAATACATTGAATGTATTTAAATACTAAATACTAAATACATGGGAGAAATGTATTTAATACTAAATACTAAATACATTTTACGAATGTATTTAGATACTAAATACAAAATACATCAATTGTATTTAAATACATTTGTAAATACATTTAATACATACAATTTTAACATATGCATTCACTAATTCATGAGTAACAACAATATAAATGCTTGATAAAGGATAAAGAAATAGTACAATCTAATTTCGATTATATATTCCCTTTTTAGAACAAAACAAAAACAAAGAACTTAGAACTTCGATGTTCAACCAGTGACATATTATACTCACTTTTGCATAGTTTGAATCATGCCAGGGTGGACACGCTGTGAAAAAAATAACATGAATTACCTAATGAATAATGATCGATAATTAATGAATCAATAATCATTGATATCAATTTTTGATAAATTTCTACTTTAGGGGACACGGTGAATTTCGAAATAAATACACCACTCGATAGATCACACGATTTTAAAAGCTTTTTCATCAATGAATTTTCCATCGCAAATTGGATTTGATTGCAACGAGTTAGTTACACAGGCCCACTTAGGCAGAGCCGTTTGTACGATTATTCGGTCAATTTCAAGATATTTTTTGATGTCTAAAAAAACACTTCTTCAGATGAGTGTACAGATCGTTGTAGCATTGCTTGCAGCAGAGACTTCGTGTTTACACAGCAAGCAGGTGCACTTTACCTTATTACCGTCTTTAGATTTAATTTTAAAGTATTTCCATCAAACAGAGGGTGCACTAAATTGTTATCTGTAGATATATCACTGTTTGATTCACCGGATTTGCTTGTTGAAGCCATGACACGCACACGATAAAGAAATCAACCGCTTTCGAAAGAGTGGCACACAACTGATTGAACTGAACGTTGAAACATGAACCATGCTGTACTACACTGTCGCGCGTCGTACTGTGCTAGTACAGAACGTGTATTAAACCAGTAAAAGTATTTCATTTTTATATTTTGAGTATTTAAATACATTATATTTAAATACTCATTAAAGTATTTAAATACTATATTTAAATACATGAAAAACATGTATTTATAAATACAGTTCTAAATACACAAATGTATTTAAATACGTATTTAAATACAAATGTATTTAAATACTGCCCAGCTCTGCTTCTACACAATTTGGAATAGGGTGGGGGTATCAAGTTACAACCCAACCGGTTTCATCCGGCTACCTCTACACAATCCAGAATTATTCAAGTGAAAGCATTACTTTTCAGCCCACCCTCGTATAATGAATGGGCAAAGAAGGGTTTGAATTTTTAATGTGAAGAGAAAAATTCAGCTACAGTAGATGGAGTATATATTTCAAAACATACGAAATCAGTATTGCAAAAATAAACATAGAAGAGTTTGAGACAGATTTACATAAAATTTATGAATATAATATAAAAAAATATCTTTAAAAATCTTTCTTCATTGCTTTCACCTCCGCAAAATGATTTAGTTTCTTTCGTGGAGTTGCTGGAAACAGAAAAAATTTCGTTACTTTTATTTTTTCTAAATTTTGAAGAATATAAACTATGTCCTTCAGGGCCCTGGGCCCATGGCATTTTGCCACCAACGTCACCCTATTGCTACGACACTGCTTGCTTACTATGTTTAATAGGGTGGAGTGAAAAAAACTTTTTTCAGAATTCAGTTTTGTAGGGGCACCCAAAAGTTAGTCTGTGGTACCAATAAGAAATCTGTAAAATATTAGCTACCTGCGACATCAACTTCACCGGCCCCAAGGAGGTAAAAAATTTTGCCTTTCGGGTCCCCCAAAAATTAAGAAAAAATTCAAAGATTTAAGCGTATCTCCCGTTGTGTTTATACTAGGAAGGTCATTTTTGTTTCATTTGATTTGTCTATTTATGTTCCTTAACTTTACTCTTGTACACTTTTTTCCCCATTCCTCACAGAAATTTGGAAAATTTGGTATTTCATGAAAAATACTAACAAAAAATAGGAGTTTTTATTGCTTTCGTTGATTGGTTGATGTTAAGCGTCATTTAGTGATTCAGTTTTCTTTTAGAAGCTCATAAAATAGCTGCATGGCTTTAAATATATTGGTTTATTAGAGCGGCTCTCTGCTAATTTAAGCTAGATACGAGCCACGCATATCTCGGCTTAAATTACCCAGAACTCACTACGTGGAGGTGACTGCTCTTTGAGTTTCACCCTAACTCACCCACCATAATAATTTAGAAATCTTCTTATTCAGTTTTGTAGTCTCTCTTGGTTTCAAATGATTTCATTATTGCTTAAGATGCAATTTTGGTTTTAACGTAGCCAGCTCTCCTCTCACTTCCATAAACTGCTCTTGCCGCTTCTGTTACAAGTTTGATACTCCTTTCTACTGCTTGTGTATGACAAAGGAATTGAAAGAGTTTTGATTTTTCTTCGCTATTGTTCTCAGCCAACGATGTCAACTCCTCTTTGATTAAGTGTTTTGTCAATGGCGGCTCAAGCCTGATGGGACTATCTGTCCAAAATATAATATTGTTGTCAAGTGTATGAAAATTAACTTCGGTACACTGAACTCGCGAATGCTTTTCATTTTTCAACTTGAGATCTTGCTACTTCGATCCTTCGTATTGCCAATTTTCGAATGTTTGGCCTGTTATCAGTAATCATTGCAAGAAGAATGGTTCTCTTGATGTGCAAAGTAGGCATTACGAATGATAACTTATCGACAATATCTCTAAGCTCCTTTGTTAGGTATCTTGAATAAGCTACCATTTGCCACAGGTGACGAGGTCCATCATAGCACCAAGGTTTTATCTTGATCGTGAACCACATTACAGCATAAACTTTGACGATGTATTTTACCAGCACTTTTAAGCTATCCATCGGATTTTCACATCGCATGTAGAAACGCAGGATGCGGTTAGGAGTAGTCAACCATCCGGATTGGACCATTGGCCCAGGATGAAGATTTGCTAAGTCATTGCTGCAACACCCAGAAGTAATAGCCTGAGAAGCTTTATAGAGGTACAATTGATCTGTACTTAGATCATCAGAAGTAACTGGAAGAGGATTTCCTTCCACGGCTTCAAACTTAACTATTGGTTGGTCGACAGATTTCCAATTCGTTCTGACATTTCTCGTGGACCATGGAGGGCCCATCGAGGTGTTCTAACAAATGCCTCAATAGTAATTCATTAAAATGAAAGAGACAATAAACCAGTGAAACGGTTTGTTTAAGTTCTGCTCTAAATTTTTTAATATGCCTTCTTTTATTCCAGTATTGACTGCAGTGCCATCACAGCCAATGGCAACAATATTTCTTGCACTGATATTTTTGCATCCCAAGAACTCCAAAATGCCTTTATAAATGCTTTTTGCTGGCTCACTTCTGGAGTATGTAGCCTAAGTAAGTTGAGCCTAGTTCTTTCAAGAGGACAATATGCTCTTCCATAGTATCCTAGAATGATCCTTACTATCAGACCCGTAACTAGCTAATTTTGCGCCCGAGGCAAGACCATAAAATTGCGCCCCCCTATACTTGCGCCCCCCTATTCCTATAACACTACACGATCCTCTAAGTGGTAAATTGTTTTTGGCACAAAACATCACAGCATCAAGAATTATTTTCAGAATATGTCTCCATTTTTGTTTATCAGTTTCAATAGCTTTCTGAGGTGCATCATCGATACATTGTGCGCACAATAGTCTTTTTTGTAGGATTTCCATTTGCAGAAATTTTCACGATGATTAGTTGAATTTTCATGTTCTACAATATGGTTTAAATTTTTCCAGTCATTAAATCCTGTTTTCTGATTTGCAATATTCGGTTTGGAAAAGCGCTGATCGAATAATATGCATGGAAAACAGAAAATAAAGTACTGAAAAGTACTGAAAATTTATAGAAATGCGCCCTTTCCTTAATGGCATGGCGTGCTTGGGATAGTAGATACATATTTTATATAGTTTTTCTGCGCCTCTCAGTTTTTCTGCGCACCTCAGCTTTGTGCACCCGAGGCAAGTGCTTCACTCTCCTCGCCATGGTTACGGCACTGCTTACTATCTTTCATTATCATAATGTTTGTTCGATCTTTTCTTCCATCAAAGTAGAGACCCATAACATGATCACTTAAACTGAAAGTTGAGGTATCTTCAGGGAGATCTTTTCTAATCTTGCTCCTTTCTCGTCTTATCTTGCTTCTGTCGATCACTGAAGAAGTATCTTCACTACTAATTAATTTTAAATCTTGAAAAACAGCAGATGCAAGAGCTGCCCCAGCACGGTCAGATATTCCTCTTCGATCGCATTCTCATTTGTGAAGGTCCGGAATTAATTAATGGCTTTGTCGTGAGTTTAAACGGCTCATTGCTTTCGTCCGTTTCGCTGGAACTTGACGAAACAATTGCAGCAATATCAAATTCTTTCATTCCTTTCAAGATCAGTGCTGTATACTCTTCATACTTTTGTGTAGCCATTTTCTTTTTTTTCTATCTTTTTGATGACCACTTTATCTACGGATACAATCATCATTTTTTGAGACGTTCGTTGGTTATTAAGAAATCCCTTTCCAGAACAGGAACTTTTCGGCCTTTCTCACAACGACATGTCAGGAAGTCTTCACATTTACAAGAAGCTATATCAAAGAGCTTCAGTGAGTCAAGTTTAAATTTGTAAAGTAATGCTTGATAAGATACTTGGTGTTTCCGCCCTTTGAATTGTTTCAAGACATTTTGATATTTTTCGTACAAACCTTGGATGCGCTGCGTTATGGTCTTATGATGGTAGTTGGAATAGAAGCACGATCCCATACAGTCTTTACTTTTTGGGCAACGACTGTAGTAACATCATAAATTTTTGGATTAGCTTCTCCTGACTTAATTCTTTCCTGTCTAACATAAAGGAAACACTGAAGTATATCTTCGGACGAAGGCAATTAAATCAGTGAGAGATCCTTTGGTGGTCCAAAGATTGGATCCAGCTGTTGAGTATTCCTTGTCTTCCATTTTGCTGATTCATTCGCGGGCATGGAAGCCATGCCTAATTTTGCTTTGTGCGTCGGAATAGAATTAGACTACATTGGTGACTGTAAATGTTTTTAGCGAATCAGATTCAATATAAAAATTTATCAAAGCAATCAAATAATCTGAAAAAGAGCTATAAATTATAATGTAATATACTCGTAGTATAAATAACAAACCCTAAATAATATAATTTATAAGGGAAAGACATAAAAAATTCCTATTTTTTTTAGCTGAAATATAAAATTTTTAAAATTTCTGTGAGGAATGGGAGAAAAGTGTATAATGGAAAAGTTAAAGCTCCTTGGGGCCGGTGAAGTTGATGTCGCAGGTAGCTAATATTTTACAGATTTCTTATTGTTACCACAGCACCTAACTTTTGGCGCCCCTACAAAACTGAATTCTAAAAAAAGTTTTTTTCACTCCACCCTAAATTGTTTAATAAGGTTATTGCGTTGAAGATGTTCGACAATGCGATCTGGAATACTGATTCTTAAAGCTTTCATATAATACCGGGTGTACATAAAGTCAGGATCTATTTTTGTGAAGCACTTGGAAATTATATGGAATTCAATCATAAAATGATAAAGTGGTAACATTTATTAAATAATTAAGAGTAGGATTCGACGTGACGCCCATCAGTATCCCTGCACAGCTCAAATCGTTCCGCAGCATTTCTAAACAACACATTCTGGAGCATTTGCGGGGTTATGTTATCTGCAGCAGTTCGTATACGTGTACGTAAGTTTTCAAGATTCGTAATCTTCGTCTGATAGACGTGCGATTTGATAAAGCCCCATGCAAAGAAATCTAAAGGGGTTAAATCTGGTGATCTCGCTGGCCAAGGTCTGTTGCTTACGCGTCCGATCCAGCGATTTGGAAAACGTCCATTTAGATAATCCTGAACAATTTTGGCATAATGACAAGGAGCACCATCATGTTGATAGACGACGGGGATAGGATTGTTAGTACCGTCGTCTATCAACATGATGGTGTTCCTTGTCACTATGCCAAAATTGTTCAGGATTATCTAAATGGACGTTTTCCAAATCGCTGGATCGGACGCGGAAGCAACAGACCTTGACCAGCGAGATCTCCGGATTTAACCCCTTTAGATTTCTTTGCATGGGGCTTTATCAAATCGCACGTCTATCAGACGAAGATTACGAGTCTTGAAAACTTACATACACGTATACGAACTGCTGCAGATAACATAACCCCGCAAATGCTCCAGAATGTTTAGAACTGCTGCGGAACGATTTGAGCTGTGCAGGGATACTGATGGGCGTCACGTCGAATCCTACTCTTAATTATTTAATAAATGTTACCACTTTATCATTTTATGATTGAATTCCATATAATTTCCAAGTGCTTCACAAAAATAGATCCTGACTTTATGTACACCCGGTATAAGTTAAACTAATCGGCTTATAATTTCACGCTTGTTGCTTATCCTCCTTTTAAAGATTGGAGTTAAGTTAACCAATTTAAAAGCCAAAGGAATGTTCCTTGCGATAAAGACTTGTTAAAAATTTTCACTACTGGATCTAATATTTCATTTCTTAACTCTTTTCAGTGATTTGGGTGAAAAATGTCAGGATCTGGTGACTTATTATGATAGTTTTTAACTTTTGCCTATATTGTGCACAATCTCTCCAGTGGAAACGGTTGTGCCAGTAAGCAATGGAATCCCATTTACGTTACTGAACATGTTAGCTTCTGGAATGAAAGATGTATCCTTAACTGTAAAATCGATGTACAGTTATTTAAAATTACAGCATTCTCCATATAGTTACAGTATTTATCAGGTTACCGGTTGAGTCTACTAACGGCCCTCTAATTTTCCTCAAAGGATTTCTATTACTAACAATCTTAAAACTTTTTATGGTTTGCTTTATATTCATTAGTTATTTGAATTTCAAATTCATGTTTAGCACTTCTAATTAAACGTTTAACATTTCTATGTAAATCTATATATAATTTTAAAATACTGTTGCGAATGGCTGCTTTATACAGCTTATAGGCTACATTTCTGTCTCTGACTGCTTTTCTTCTTATACTGTATTTCCATTCCACCATTTAGGCTGCGCACTTAATTTACCAGTTTTAACTCTCGTAGCCAAACAGAGCGTGTCAAAATTTACAAATACTTAAAATTATCCCACATGCTAAGAATGCTATTTACCACTAACTGTTCATCCCAAATTGTTAAACATAATAAAACTCTAGTCATCGAAATTTGTTCTCCTAAAATCAGGAACCTTAATTCTATAAGTTTTAACATGGGTAAGTTTTTTTGGATCACCTGTAGATCAGGGCCCCCAGCCTTCTTTAGTTAGCTTTATAAGGCTAACTAACGAAAATATTACGACCTAACCTAACCAATCGTCAAGGGGTCCGGGATAACAGGAAAGTACCATATTTAGTTTTTATTTATTTATTAAATAAATATTATAATATTTCTGGGAAAATGTTGAATATACGACCGTAAACTCAAAGTTATGAAAAGACATGAAATAAATTTGATTTTATTATTTATTATTATAACAAGATTCTTCCTGTTTTTAACAAAATGTTATTAAATACAGTGTGAGCGCAAATACCAAATAAGATCCGTAAATATTAATCAAAGTTTGTGAAATTTTCAGAAATGTTTTTGTGGCGCCAAGTAGTATGACCGCAAAATGGGAGAAATGTTGTAATGCAATGTTGATCAATGTTGCAAAGGGATGTAGCAAGGGCTATGCAACAAAGGGGGGAATGTTGCAAGGGTTATGCACCAAGGGGAAGGGGGTTGTGCAATGAAGGGGGGGTTATGCAACAAATCAATGCTGCAGAGGGGGGAAGGGGTTGTGCAACAAGTTAATGCTGCAAATGGGGAGGGAGGGAGCTTCGGGGGAGAAGGGAGGATGACCTCCCCCGAAAAGGGTAACCTTAACCTAAGAGAGGGAGAGAAAGGAGAAGGAGGAGGGTCTTTGGGGGAGAAGGGGGGATGTCCTCACCACCCAAAGGGAAACCTAACCTTAGGATTAACCTAAGAAGGAGAGAGGAGAGAGAGTTCTTTATTCCACCGGAGTCGCTCGCATTATGAGCATCCAGGGGCCAAGCAGCTGTTATAAAGAGGGTCGTGAGTTGCCAGATATCACTTATTTATATATAGAGGGGTTACCAGAGAGCACTATATATTTATTTATTTATATAAGGAGGGTTACCAGATACCACCATTTATTTTAATTATGTTCAGGTGTACCTAATTAGGGTGAGTTGCCAGATTTCCCCATTTATTTTAATTTTTATTTAGATGAGTTTCCACTTGTCTATTAAAAGAAGAGAGACTCTACTTAAATTTGTTCAGCAAGAGCACTAATTACTTAAACGATCACCAATATTAACAATAAAAGAAATACACTAGACAATTAATCCATGGCTAAGCAAAAGAAATCGTTCATCTTAATATTCACTTATTCTTTACAGTATACTAAATTGGCAATAAACATTTTAAGTATTCTATAAGAATAATATTTAATTTACCTATAATTCGAAAGACATGAAACGCTTTCATTTATTCTAAAGCCAAACCGAAAGTGTCTTTACTTTTGACAATCCTTTCTATACACTGTCTATATTTTTTATAAATAAATTTCAGCGAAATCAACGTAATTGATAAAAGAATTAAATGAGAAGTCTATATATACACTTTTATATTAATCAATAACATTTTAACCAACTTCCCGTTTCTTTGTTCAGTTTCCCAAATTTTAGCCAACTCCCCATATGAAAGCAAGCAAGCATCCATAACCACGCAATTTTCTTACTATTTGTAACACGAATAAAATAAAATAAAAAATTTAGTGATGGAATCCGTACCATGTTACGGATTTCTCGTCTAAACTGTAGGTCTAAGATGTTTCAAAAACAATGCTACTTGATATCTTGTACTTTAGAACGGTTGCCTTTAGCATATAAAAGCACATGTCAGTGCAGTGATTTACTCTAAAGCCAAACCGAAAATGTCTATTTACTTTTGTCATTCCTCTGTATATATATATATATATATATATATATATATATATATTATATATATATATATATATATATATATTGTGTATATATATATATATATATATGCTGCAAACCCACAAGGAAAAAGAAAAACGATTCCAAGGCCTTTCGTGTATTCAAAGCTACACCTCGTCAGGGAATGAAGTTAAAAGGCGAGAAGCCCATATATATATACAACGTACAGGAAAAACAAAACAATTAGCACATACTTAACAAGGGTTAATGAGAGGCAAAAGAAATTTTAACATGATATCGTCAATTTTATAAGTCCCCGAGCTGTTATTGAAATTGTTTTTAAAATGAATAAATGCACATTCTAGAATATTTCGTTCTATTATATCTCTGTTTTTAACAAGCGCTTTAGAACTATCCCACTTGATGCTATGGTTACATCTATACATATGGTTAAATAAAGCATTGGAAGTACTAGCTGTTCTACAAGCATATTTATGCTGTTTTACCCTAATATCTAACGTTTTAACCGGTTTGGCCTATATATACTGAGTTACATTGTGTACATCCGATCGAATACACACAACCAACAACATTATCAGGGCTATTCTTTATTAGGCGTGATTTAACAGTATTATTATACTTAAAGATTACATTAATGCCAATTGCTTTAAGTACAGTTGGAAGGTATTGAAAATTAACATGGTAAGGTAGGCTAAGGATATTTTTACGCTGAAATTCCTTTACAATTACATTATTATAATACCTATTCTTGGCTTTCTTAAGACAGTTATCTAAAAATGAAATAGGATAACATAATTTAGTACCAATATTCATGATATTGCATAACTCGGAATCTAAAAATTCAGGACTGACAACTCTCAATGCTCGAAGAAACATAGCAGAGAAAATAGAGGATTTAATCGAAGGATGATGGTCAGAATAAAAATGCACGTAAGAGTTATTATTAGTAGGCTTACGGTAGACTTCATATTTGAACTGATTAGAGCATCTCCAAATTTTTAGATCAAGAAAAGGTAGGCTTCCCTCATTTTCTTTTTCAACTGTAAACTTAATAGATGGGGCTAAATTGTTGAGCCTACCAAGAAATAAGTCCACATCCAAATTATTAGGCCAAAGGCATAAAATATCATCTATATACCTGTACCAAACCAGGTTAAAATTAACAATCGTAGGCAAAATTCTACTTTCAAAAAATTCCATATATAAATTAGCTAGTACAGGTGAAAGGGGATTTCCCATAGCCAATCCAAACGACATAACATAAAACTTATTTTCAAACTGAAATTTACAATCTTTGACACACAGCTTAATTAACTCAATAAGAGTGTTGTGTTGAACAGGGAAAGAATATTCAGAAATCTTATCTTTTAAGAAATCAAGTAGGTCATCAACAGGGACTTTTGTGAATAGCGAGCATACATCGAAGCTTACCAATTTGAAATTAGGGTCATTAGGGAACTTCAGTTTGTCAATAAGATCCATGCTATTTATAATATGTGACTCAGAAACAGAGCCAACTAATGGTGTTAATAAACTAACTAACCATTTCGATAGCTTATAGGTTACGGAGCCCACTGAGCTAACAATAGGCCTCATGGGATTATTAACTTTGTGTGTTTTTACTAAGCCGTACAGATATGGTAGTGACGAATTAATACTAAGAAACTGCTGTGAAAGCCCATTATAGTTATTTTTTAATATTTCTCTTAATTTTCTGTTAAACATTTTATTAACATCCTCCAATGGGTCTCTATTTAGAGGTTTGTACGTGTCACGATCACTTAATAACGTATTCATCTTTTCAACATAACTGTTTTTGTCCATGATGACGATCGAATTGGATTTGTCCGCTTTAGTAATATGTAATGAATCATTATTTTTCAGTGTTTTTAGGGCTTTTTCAAACCTCAAAGGATAATTCGATTCAAACTTCGTATTAAAAGCACTATACACACAACCTTTTGCTAAAGTCACCTCACTTTCGGAAATATTACTGTGTTTTTCAAAATTAATAAAAGACTTAGCAATCAGTAAACTGCTGGGCTTTTTTGGGACTGAGAAACCTAATCCAAAACCTAACGCACATTTCATATTGAAGTCTAGTTCTTGGGACGACAAGTTAACAATATTACTAAAATCACTTTTTTTAGTCCAGTAACTATTATGAAAAGATGAATACGTTATTAAGTGATCGTGACACGTACAAACCTCTAAATAGAGACCCATTGGAGGATGTTAATAAAATGTTTAACAGAAAATTAAGAGAAATATTAAAAAATAACTATAATGGGCTTTCACAGCAGTTTCTTAGTATTAATTCGTCACTACCATATCTGTACGGCTTAGTAAAAACACACAAAGTTAATAATCCCATGAGGCCTATTGTTAGCTCAGTGGGCTCCGTAACCTATAAGCTATCGAAATGGTTAGTTAGTTTATTAACACCATTAGTTGGCTCTGTTTCTGAGTCACATATTATAAATAGCATGGATCTTATTGACAAACTGAAGTTCCCTAATGACCCTAATTTCAAATTGGTAAGCTTCGATGTATGCTCGCTATTCACAAAAGTCCCTGTTGATGACCTACTTGATTTCTTAAAAGATAAGATTTCTGAATATTCTTTCCCTGTTCAACACAACACTCTTATTGAGTTAATTAAGCTGTGTGTCAAAGATTGTAAATTTCAGTTTGAAAATAAGTTTTATGTTATGTCGTTTGGATTGGCTATGGGAAATCCCCTTTCACCTGTACTAGCTAATTTATATATGGAATTTTTTGAAAGTAGAATTTTGCCTACGATTGTTAATTTTAACCTGGTTTGGTACAGGTATATAGATGATATTTTATGCCTTTGGCCTAATAATTTGGATGTGGACTTATTTCTTGGTAGGCTCAACAATTTAGCCCCATCTATTAAGTTTACAGTTGAAAAAGAAAATGAGGGAAGCCTACCTTTTCTTGATCTAAAAATTTGGAGATGCTCTAATCAGTTCAAATATGAAGTCTACCGTAAGCCTACTAATAATAACTCTTACGTGCATTTTTATTCTGACCATCATCCTTCGATTAAATCCTCTATTTTCTCTGCTATGTTTCTTCGAGCATTGAGAGTTGTCAGTCCTGAATTTTTAGATTCCGAGTTATGCAATATCATGAATATTGGTACTAAATTATGTTATCCTATTTCATTTTTAGATAACTGTCTTAAGAAAGCCAAGAATAGGTATTATAATAATGTAATTGTAAAGGAATTTCAGCGTAAAAATATCCTTAGCCTACCTTACCATGTTAATTTTCAATACCTTCCAACTGTACTTAAAGCAATTGGCATTAATGTAATCTTTAAGTATAATAATACTGTTAAATCACGCCTAATAAAGAATAGCCCTGATAATGTTGTTGGTTGTGTGTATTCGATCGGATGTACACAATGTAACTCAGTATATATAGGCCAAACCGGTAAAACGTTAGATATTAGGGTAAAACAGCATAAATATGCTTGTAGAACAGCTAGTACTTCCAATGCTTTATTTAACCATATGTATAGATGTAACCATAGCATCAAGTGGGATAGTTCTAAAGCGCTTGTTAAAAACAGAGATATAATAGAACGAAATATTCTAGAATGTGCATTTATTCATTTTAAAAACAATTTCAATAACAGCTCGGGGACTTATAAAATTGACGATATCATGTTAAAATTTCTTTTGCCTCTCATTAACCCTTGTTAAGTATGTGCTAATTGTTTGTTTTTCCTGTACGTTGTATATATATATGGGCTTCTCGCCTTTTAACTTCATTCCCTGACGAGGTGTAGCTTTGAATACACGAAAGGCCTTGGAATCGTTTTTCTTTTTCCTTGTGGGTTTGCAGCATTCATTCATTTCACGTGTTTTATTGTGAAATTCATCCCATATATATATATAATATATATATATACATACAAGATATGTCTTCACAATTTCGTACATTTTTTTTTCGTTCATCTCAATATTAATTCATTCTTTACAGTATACTAAATTGACAATAAACATTTTAAATATTCTATAAGAATAATATTCATTTTACCTATAATTCGGAAGACAAGGAAGGAATACGTTAAAACAACTTCTCTTTATATTCAAGGAATGGAAGATCTAACGGTATAAACTCGAAACAGTCGAAGCGTCGGTCAAAAAAGTTGACCACAAAGGTCCATTTGACCTAAATCCGTCCAAGACCACCTATGAAGAATCTCTCTCGACTCCTATTTATTGTTTTCATTATTACCATTACTAATGAAGTTAAAAACTGAACTTAATTATATACATAAGCCTCACGTGATTGTATTCCATGAACAAATTATTTATAGGCTAAATTAGCCTTTGATTAAGTAATGAATTTCCTTATCATATTTCCATATGCAACAATATATATATACATAAGGTGGTGCAAATTACAGTAGTAATAATAAGCTCAATCAGTTTTCCTTCTCCCCGAATTGTTCATTTTGACAAAGATCAAGTTTGTCACCCGCCTTACCTACAGTTTAAAGCTGAATCCGAACTATTTTTCTTTGCGTGTAATGTGTGTGGTATCTTCTTCATAGTTGTGTTAAAACTTTACATTGTCTCTGTTATTGAAATGAAATGAATGAATGAATGAAAAAAAATGGAAAGGTTTATTATTATTATTATTAAGTTCGATGATTTCGCGAAGATTAAGCTTATCGCCCCTCCTCTCGAGTTGATTTGATGAAGTAGTGAGTTGGCTTCTTTTACTCTCCACCTCACATAGGTACACCTGGCTCATCGGGGATTGTATGTACCAAGAAATTACAATGTCACCATCCGGACTCGATCTCTCAACCTGATCAGCACCCCAGCATCTTAACCATTTATCTACCAGTCCAACCAGACATTCATTTTCACGAACTAAACACAATTTAATCACACTCCTACGCGAGAATTGGCAGTAGAAAGTCAAGTCGAATATGAACCAAAGTTGAGGATCGAATAGTATGACCGCAAATAATAATAATGCAAAATATTGTCGTGTAGAGATTGATGGCAAATGTTGATCAATGTTGCAAAGGGGTGAGGGATATTGCATAAAGGGGTGGGTTCTAAAATGGGAAAACCGAGAATAGTATGGGCGCAAATATTAATGCAAATATTGTCGTGGTAGAGATTGCAAGTGGCAATACACTTGAGATGTGAGCATTAAATCTACGGAGAGAAGATAAAGACACCATTAGTCGACCAATCAGGACGTCCAAAGCGTGGACCCGTATAGGTGTTACGATTGGTACACAAATTTACATAGCCCCGCCCAGTTACATTGACAACCAATCATCAAACTTAAGAACCGCCTATTAGTCTTTTGGCGTGGTGCTTGGGGATCATGCATATAAAAGGAAATATTTTCAGCTGGGAATCACAGTAGTTATTTTCACTAGTGAATAAACATTCCCACTGTCATGAATCAAGAACTTTACAGTTTACCGGATTTATATCAAGATGGAGACATTGCAGCGTTGTCCACAATTAATCCTTTTAACGCAACCGACCGGGATGGATTATTTCCAACGCAAACCGTTGATGATATTTGCAATAACGCTTCTTATGATCTGACGCAAGGGACTGCCGTAGAAATGTAAGTAATTATGTGCCTGTAATTTTATTTTTTGTAGCCAATTATTCGCAAACTTATTTATTTAATGTGCCTGTCATTAGGAGAAAGAGCACTGTCATGGATTATTTCATCTTATATATGGAGGGTTGTAGTAATTCATCTCATCACATTAAAAATGCTTCATTTAGGTATCCGAAATTATAGATTAGTTTCCAATTAATATTATGCTAAAGTCCTGTTTTGATTCATTGAGTTTTCTATAGCAATCTTTGCAGTTTTAAATAATTTTATAAATTCCATAATAAATGTTATTCGGCATTTTCTCTTAAAGGAACTTCTCTGAGCGGTTCAAAGATCTTCACATTGTAATACTCTTACTATATGTATACTCTGCATATGTTTTAACAAGGTTTTATTAAAAAAGATTCAGTATGAACTAATAATTATTCTTTCTCCTTTAAGGTCCGATGAGGATTTGACACGTGTTATACAATCTTTTCGTTTTGAAGAAACCATGTCGTGGACCTGAATACGGAGGTAGAAGATTTACCGAGCAGTCAACCCAACGATTGTCACATCATTAACGAAATAATGTATTTTTTTGTTTCGATTTTTTTTCGGGGAAGACAATGTATTTTCATCAATTTATTAAATGAAAGAAATCATGTTTTTAGTACAATAACCATCTTAAACTACAGAATATACAAACTAACATTATTGGTTACAAATATATATATACACGAAAAAACATCATACTATACAACGAGTACGCACAATCGGAAAACGGCTTTTTATCTGTCTGCATACCATTTCGTCGTTTCGTTGAGTGTGACACGGGTCGAATAATTTAAAAATTATAAATTCTTACCACGTGACATATGCATGAGAAATGAAAGGCAGTACATCCCACAGTATTACTAAAATATCCTTGTAGCCGGAAGGGATTCCATACAACTTCGGGGATATGCATCTGATCGAGAAATTTTACAATAACAGGGTCACTCCAGGGTTGAGTGCCGAGTGAATCAAAATAGTACATGCGGTCCCTATTTTTAAAATAGATTGCAAACCAATGAATCCCTTCACTACCAATAACATCTGTGTTCACAATAAGGCTACCGCAATCTCGTAGTTGGCAATTTCAATGTTTCATTCTTCGCAAACACACGATAAATTTGGAACGTGTGATTCGTTCACTATTCATTACTCTCTGAAGTGTATTCGCATCCATTTTAAAAGTCAGTGACAACGCTCCTAAATCTGTCTACTTCTATTAGGGCTTGTGACTCGAGGTATACTAGTACACTTATAGGCGCGTCTATAGGCTTGGCGAATTCCAATCTGACTGAGATGTTTCCACTCTGTTGTGGACTTAAGTGTGTATTTACACTAGCAGATAAGTCAGGTGTGATGTCAAACGGATAAAGGTTAAATTGATCGATGAATTCTTTCTGCGTTACCCCATCCCGAGCTCATCACAATCACCTGCAATATGGGCCAGATTACTATATGCTCTCGCGCAAAGCGGGAACACAGCGTCTGATGAATAATCCATATCCATAGCCCCGCCCAACGCAATGCCATTAACGTATAGAGTTATATTTTTAAGGCCGAAATTCTCGAATTTAAAGGCACTCTTTTTATATTTTCCATTCACCGAAGCATGGTCCTGCATTCCAATTAATATCCTTTTAGGTAGATTTCCCAGGGCGATGTTTTCTATCTGTTTCGATGCCAACCCTGCTGGCACCGTGTATAGTTTGATCTGTGCTCTGTTAATTGGGTATTTTACTGTGGCGTGTAGTAAATTTTTCTCAATTTCTATTTGTTTTGGTGAACTTAATTTCACTCGCCGTACGCGGAGGTATGTCTCCATAATGTGAATCACAACGGGTTTTGCTCCCTCTTCTTGATCAGCCCAGATTTAAACAGATCTCAGGATTCGTGCGGGTGAGCTTTATTTTCATATCCACCCCATTCACAAGCAACTTCTCCTGGAATGTGAAGTCTGTATGCAGGCGTCCAAAACACTCGTATATCTTCTTTTTAGAATTTTTAAATTTGTCCTTTATACTACTTTCGTCTTTAGCTTGATAATAGCCCTCGGCACTTAAAAAGGTATCCTTCGCTTCTTTGGAAAAGTTCAGCACATTTTCCAGATAGGATCGTAGGTGGTAGTACCCCGTTCCTGCCGATATGTTGACCTGATTTAAATATACGTCACACTGGTTGAATAAGGAGTGCAGAAAGTTTGTTTCAGGGTATACAGCATATTTGTCATCACAGTCCGTTCCATCAGAATGGGCTATACGTAGTTTAGCGTACATGTGCACACAGCTTGGTCAAAAAAGTAAGGGCCTGAGCTGGGTATCACGAATTCTATAGGGGCACTCGGGGAACTAATTGTGTTTAAAGGGTTAATTGTATAAAGTCACTGTGTTCAATAGAAACTTGAGTTGGGGCATGTCAAAGAGGGACAGCTCCGATTTACAACATTGTGAACTACACGGATGGATGAAGCGTGCCATGACGAGTTAGAAATAGTGCCTCCTCTCTCGACAAGTAGTAAACAAACTATGATTCATGAGATCAATGTCCTTAGCTTATATCAGTCAAAAAAATGGTCAACCATAGGTTTCATTCGCTTAGAACACTTCTTTTTTGATATCCTTTTACGTTTAATGCCACGTGGTGGTAATCCCTTCTTCCGGACAGCCCTCTTCTTCCCACCACCACGCATTTTTCTCTTTGCATCTTTGACGATTTCGTCCCGTGTACGCTTTAAGTGTCTTTTTAGAGCTTCTTTAGGTTTAGCCCCAGCCAATATGTCTTCTGCGTGTTAAGACCTGATTGTACGCTTTCCTCCCGAGGTATCTGGCACCCCTCTTCAGCAAGGGACAGCCGTACGTAGTATGGTTGAAAAAATGGATCCAAGTCCACTACCACGCTGGTATCTCATACCTCGATAGACTGTGAAAGGCTTTCTGTCCATTATAACTCAGTGCGTCGAAAGTGCAGCTTCACTGTTAAGCTCCCGTTACCGAATGGGAAATTTTTTCCCTCAATCGTTCTTATATATATTGAGATATTGGTTATTAGATTAGCTGCGACATTCACATAATGGGGCCTGTCATATGTAATACTCAAACTCCTTCCTCTATGGTTGGGAATGTGCGCTATTCGCAGCAGGCGTGCCTGGATATCCCCAACAAACTGGTGCTCCACTATATTGCTGTAAATATAGCACATGTCTGGGGGTTTATAGCCATCAACCATTTTCTCCAATTTCAACTGATACATTAGGCTGGACAAGTCGTGTTGCCTCGTGAAATGTATCTCTTTGGATGACTGATCGATATCGTCCATCGGTCATAATTTTGAACACTCTTTGGTCTTTAATATTTCGGTTAGCCTGCGATTTTAGGGCCACAGTGCATGCATGGGGATTGTTTACGATTTCGTATACTAAATCGCCCGTAAGATTTGAGCTTTTTAAACTTACGTTTAAGTCTCTCACAACATCCTCGACCACCATAGTGACCCGGTCCTAGTGTTACTCTGTACTGTAATACCGTGCATCCCAGTCAGGGCGGTACGCATGGTTTCATCCCGAGTTACCCCGGCTTTTTCACACTCATTACAGTCTCTAAGAATCGTAAAAACGGGTTCTTTATAATCAATACTTAAAAAAGGGTATTCAGCTGAATTTCATATACCCACCTCATACGTATCACGACCCAATTCAATGGGTCCGTGGAGTTCTGTTACAAAGTTGGCTAGTGTGTTGTTAGGGTGTACAGACAGGGACGAGGAGGACGGGAGTGTGACGTAGAAATGGTTAGGCGCCATGTTGCATACTATTTAAGCTTCATTATTGCATCAGCTTTTATATAGGTGTTGAAGCTTTCTGGGTATCCTAGCCATTTCACCAGGTACATTTTTCTCTTTCCTGAACCTTTGCTTCCTAAAATTTTCTCAATTTTAAACACATTTTTTCCTAAATTAAATGTCACTTTCTGCAACTCCTCGCGGTAAAAGCCTCCTGCGATTTCTTCCCCATTCAAATCTTCTACGTAATACAACATTATCTCGTCTTTAGATTTCATAGCCCTAACTTTAAAAATCTCGCGTGTCCATCCTTGCTCAAATCCCTTCGCGAATTTATTTCCCGAACGCGACAGCCTTACATAATCATTGATTTTGAAACGCGCAGAGTGTGGTGGTGGTGTTCCATCTCTTCTCACCTCTGGCGCGTACCTCTTTCTAAAACTCGTTAGGTGTTGTCCCAATCGTGCGTGTGAGCGGTTGTAGGATGAGGCCAATGATTCCAGAATGTCTAGAAATCTGTATGTTTTTTATGTGTAAAATAGCGGTGCATGCGTTCCTTTATGGTACGTTGAACTCTTTCAGCTAAAGATGCCTTATGTATAGAATTGGTAGTGTAGTAGCTGATATTAAACTCTGTCAACATGTTCTGAAAAGCTCGGCCTATAAATTCTTTCCCCATATCCGTACAAAAATAGCCAGAAACCCTGTTTTCTTTCAACATCAACGTTTTGGTGGCTTCAGCAACTGTTTCAGGCGATTTATTTTTCAGAGGAATTAGCCACAGATATCTAGAGAATACATCTATTATGAATAGGATGTAGCGGTAACCATCGTTGTACACCGAATATCTTTGCATGTCTGTTAAATCTGCTTGGCAAAGAGAGTCAATCGAAGCAGCTGTTGCCTTGGCTGTTTTAAACCTTTTTCTCACAGGCTTATGAAGTGTATAGGCGTCCTGCTCCGGCAGAAACCTCTCAACAGCTTCTTTCCCTACTCCAGCATTGTAAACACTTCTGTACAGTCTATCTACGCCTCCGTAGGATGCTGGGCTAGAAATATCATAATAGCATCTTCATATGTTAGCCATTTGCGTATTTTAGAGGCACGTGGGTAGGGTTCAACGTTGTTTATCCTCTTCTTTCTCCTCTTCAGAGGTGTTACCACCGGGAGTGATGGTGTTTTCAATTGTGTCACGTGCGATGCATGTTCCAAGTCTTTTAACCTGTTCAGATTTCCTATCATTGTTTTGGGGACATTTATTTGTTGTAGTCTTCCTTTAATATGCTTCCATCCTGATGGTGAGGGCCTATCCCACTTTCTCACCTGATCATGGACGATGTCTACGATATTCGATCCCTGTACCTTTGCTCCTTCCACAATGATCTCACCTGTATCGGTCCATTGTATGTTGGGATCCTTATTCAATAGATTATAAAGACTTAAACCTTTATTCCTCAATGTATGTGGGAGGGTGCTTTTTAATACATGCTCGATATGTTGTGTGGCCGACCCATTAATCTTTGGTTGGTCAGCTCTATCGTCGGACACAGGCCCTATGTCACCATGTCCATCGTTCCCGTGCTGTGCCTAATAACCACGGGAATCTCTGTCGGATTCTTATAATTTTCGTACTCGCGAAGAATTTCTGCAGTGCTTCTTGGTATAGATTCTTTGCTCTTCAGGTGTCTTTCACTGCTTAATGGGGCTAAAAATTCGCTTTCCATTCTTTTAAGCCTGCTTTTACGGGTTCTAGAACTGTCTCTGGATTCTTTGAACTTTGCAGTGAAGCATACACCTCGTGTGGAATTACTACCGCTTTCTTCATTATATTATCTAGTCAGTAAAAGAACCAAAACTGAAAATAAGATGGGAAGGAATGACCCTCCTCTTTGTACAATAATTCGTTTTTCTTCCTCACAGTTTGACTTTTACGAGTGAGTGCACGTATTATGTTCTTGTAACGGCGTAGGCGAGCCTTCTGAGGGGTTTCATTGATACATTGCAATTTATAACGTTAAGACAGATTTCACAGATGCATTTTAAAAAGTCGGAGTCGATATTCTGAGCAAACATCTGCTGCATTGCCCAGGCCGTCGATGATAGATTTTTATTAATTCACGGTATTTTTTAGCTTCTTTGTCATTCTGGAATATACACCGTTTCAGGCTCGTTTGGAAATATATTTGTTCTTCGAAGCACTCTAGACGTGTTTCGCGAATGAAGGTCGCGAAGCAAATATCCGTAACGCGGGCTTGTAGCTTCTTTATAAACTTCCAAAAACTCCTTACGCTGATTCGGGAACATTTGCTTGGCTATAAATTTGTGATACATCTCTACGTTGCGCTAATAAGACTAGATATTGTGTATTTAACGACACATCGCGCATGTATCTATTTTTGAAAAATAGATTCTGATTGATGAAGAACAAGCTTATGTTAAGATGATGGGAGAATACTATGAATGTCTCGGCAAACGTTTTATCCATCTCCAACATGAGATCGTCAATTATAATGACTGTATGTTCATTTCCCTTTAACGAATTAACGTCATATACACCTTTGTGGAACAAAATATCTTGGTACTCGTTGAACACTGATTGATACGTCGAATAGCACCATATAACTTTATGCACACATTTTGAGAACATCTCTCCCTTTTCTTTAATGACTTTAAGCATAAACAGTTTTACCACATCCTGTAGGGCCAGATATAATACATGTGGATGGGCTCGTGAACCTGAATTTTTCTACAGAATCCATTTCTAACCGTCACACTCCTAATGGGTCATTTACAAAATATAATAAATATTTAAGTGATGACCCTTATATTCTACAGTCTTGGTTTTCTCTCTTCCCACAGAACCGTGAATGACGATGAGGTACAGCAACCCATCATCGATATTACAGATGACCCCGACGACAGTGTAGTTGTGATCACAGACTCCATCCCCATTGCCGAGTCCACACCAACGATACCTGTAGCACGCGACAATTCAAAGCGGAGGCATGACGAAGAGCCCTCCACCTCAGGTATAAAGCGTGCCAGGATTGCGCCTGTTGTTAGACCACCAGTAATAGATCCCAACCTTCTACGTTTTAAGACACAACCCCTACAATAGTACTTTCCTGAAATAAAAATATACCCCCTTATTCTTGTTCAATTCCGGGTACATCCTCCACAGCCGCAGCAGCTTCTCTTTCTGTAGAGGATGGTATAACATTCGAGTTTGTGCGCACCGCTATCCCCACCCCTGCCTTGACTAGAAATCGGTATATAGTTAGGGTTGATCTTAGATCCATGTATAGCAATGGTGTTGAACACGAACTATGGCGCATAGTTGAACGTATTGTAGAGTTTGCCCTTCAGAACCGCGACGAACGTGAAGTGAGGACAAGGCTGTACTTTGGGTTCGGGTCAGATGACGGAGATGTAGATTCAGACGCTTGGCAGTTGAAGATATAGAGTATATATTAGGCCGTATAATGCAGGCCTCTCAAAGTTGTATAGCCTTCAATATGGAACTTCACGGTAAATATTGACCATGTATTACGTGTTGCGGGTCATAGTGTCACACCTTATACTCTTAACTTCAATTCTCAGGCTATTTATAGACGGCATATAAACGTCGATCGTGGTTGTGGCTTTGTAGCAGTAGTCTTAGCTCGTATGTTTACTGTACTAAATACACGGACCCAAAAATATGGTTGCCTACGTAGTGGAGCGTGCCCGTAAACTAACTGTAAACTGTAAACTTGAGTTTGACTATAATATGGGTCCTGAGGAGCTGAGAAGGGTAGACCAGGAAATGAATGTTCGTATAGTTGTATTTGGAATGGATGATCGTCGTAGGACTGTGTATATTTTAAAAGCTGGTGAGATATCGTACAATACCCCTACTTATTTTAGGGCTGTCAGGGACAACGTATCCCCATCCGTAATATAAGGGACCCTTTACGCGAGTTATGATAAAAGTTGAAAATATGGACGACATCATGATTTGTGTAAGGGGTGTATCGAGTTTGCGGATGATATAGTGAAACATTGTAAAGATTGCCACACGGTATGTGAGCAGTGTAAAAGCTCCAAATGTGAAAGCCATGTAGTTGAAGCTGAAAGAGAGATTGTGATGTGTGTAAACGCACATTTTTCAATAATAACTGTTTTGAGCTTCATAAGTCAATTGGCACGTGCAGGAAATGAGAATCTGTGAATGTGGTATGTTTCACATGATGGATAATTGGGAGAAATTCACGCATAATGTGATGAAATTCACTGTTCTACATGCCATGAGAAATATAAGGCGGTTGGAGTAAAGCATGTATGTTATATGAAATACGCTAAGCCTAAAAATAGCCCTTATCCAACTGTGTACTATGCTATAGAAACATACATGAACGCTGAAACCAAAGAGGTTATTCCACATTTACTTGTAAGCCAGACTATCTAGTGGGGCGGTATAGCTGCCATATCGACGTGAATTATTCATTTTTTGATACAAGCATGAAAATTGGCACAGAGATAGCTAAATAGATTGTAAAAAGATTTGGATATGGAGGTATCACGAAATTTTATTATTTTCAAGATGGCGGCCAAGATGGCGGCCGAAAAATTGAAAAATATCAAAATGCTCTTAGAGTATCAACTTTGGTCTCAAATTGAAGCTTACAGTCAGAGGAGTAACATCTACTTTATAAGTGATAGTGGGAATATTGATATTTCAATCTATAAAATAGGTTTATAGAAAAAATTGAAAAATATCAAAATGCTCGTAGAGTATCGACTTTGGTCCCAAATTGAATTGATTGATATTTTATTTACACAAGAACAACAACACATAACTACATGCTACGTATCACTACTGAGAAGAACAATTCCCCTCACACGCACATAAGGCCGTACATGGAAGTTCAGCCTTTCTGCAGGTGCAGCGCTTCATACATCCTTTTGTGCACTTGCATGAAACCAGCTCTTGACAGGCCTTTGATGCCTCGGGTAGGTTCGTCCAGTGTGGTTCGTACAGGCGGTCACCAGTCTTGGTCCATCCCCAGTTAGTGGGGCAAGGGAGATCTGGATTTGGTAGAAGTGTCTGTCCCCACACATGACCTCCCTGGTAGGTCGCCCTCTTCACATGCTGTTCTAGAGCTGCCCTTGTTGGTGGAATCAACTGCACGTTGTTGTTCTTTGCAAACATCTTCTGTCGAGCTATATGTATGTCAGAGCTGGTGCTTGTTCGGTCGTACAAGAGGATGACGAACCTTTCGATGGTAGACATGACACATTCTGGTGCTGAAGAGACCTTCAGCAGCGCAGCTGTTAATTCCGGAAACACAGCCCAGATGGTCCAGGCAGTCTTCTTACCATGCCCAGTAAAGCTGGACACGGTGTCGTACCCAGTCAGAGCGTGAAACATCGGCAATGCCTGAGCCTTCTGTCGACCAAGCCTATCTGCTATTTCGTGTGCTGACAAGTACCGAAATACCTTTCCAGTTCAGAATGCCAGCCAGAGTTCATCTCCAGGTTGCAGCTCCGGTACCACAAACACGGCCAACACCACAACGTCTGTGTCAACCGTCCGAAGCATGATCTTGCGGTGGCCATGCTGTGCAGCATGTGACACATGCAGCAACATGCGAGTGTCGGCTTCCTCATGGTGGCATGGAGCGAGTGATGCCAGATCATCCAGTGGCGGCTTACTGAGGACTCTCTCTCCATCGGTGATGATTAGCTGTTTGCCCTCCATGTTGAACCACCGGAGGGCAGCTTCAGACAGGAACCTAAACAACTCCGTCTTGTTGCAGTCCACACGGAGGAAACTTGGCCAATTTCTTGGTATGGCAGTTGCAGCTACAACACGTCTGCGCACTCCTTGTCCTCGTTTTGTTCTTGCCATTGCTTGCTTGGTGTCCCACACTAGATCCAGGCGTGTCACTTGCTGCAGTTTTGTGGACAGGTAGGGAATGAATATCTGACTAGCATACTCATCAAAGTTCTTTGCAGCACCGGGCTTCAACATGTGAACTATGGCAGCCCCATCAATAACTATACAGGTTGTAACAGGAGCGTCAGCATGGACTTCAGATAGGTTTTCTAGGCATTGAAGTAGGTCACTCTTAGTACCTAAGCGCAGTCTACCATCATCAGAGAGTGCTGGAGGGCATGCTTGGTTCTCATGGCGAAAGAACTCCTCTAGGTTCCCGTCCCTGGTCTGGCAACCAATGTACAGCCGCGAAAAGAGTCCGACGTTATTTTTCAGACACACCAGTTGGTGCTTCCCTTTACTTGCTGTCTTCGGCCTGGGGTTGACAAAAACGTTCAGCTTGTTGCGACGTATGATGTCATCAATGGGCTTCGTTCTTTCTACCAGACGCTCTCTGGTGAAGGTTTTGAACTGCTCCTTGCCAATCATCTTCACCTTCTGGACAGCATCGACCGCTGCAGGACCTGCAATTTCCTTGGAGTCGAGAACAATCAGGTCCACGCTTTCTTCCTCGAATGGGTTGCCAAGATCTTCTATCACATTAACAAGGGAGATGACATCTTTGGTAAATGCGGTCTGCACACTGGCTGTCTGATCGTGGTGCCGTGTGTCAATTTGCATTCCCCTGTGCTGGTGCCCATCTTGGAACTCTTGTATTGCCGCGGCGATTTCTGGTCCAGCAATCATCCAACGCCGAAGGGCACTTGGGTTGTCCGTAAGGCCAACAGCTCCACCGTCCCCTTTAATTAGGGCGTTGTTCTGCTCATGTGCTTGGTCAATTGGGATTGAGGAGAACACTTTCTGGGTCTTCTGAACTGTGAAGCTGCCAGCCGTGAATTTTGCGGCCACATCTGGGTGCTTTGTTGAAAGTTCAGCCATGTCTTTCAGGTGAACTGGGATCCACCTAGCGTAGTTGGTGCGATCCAGAGCGTGGAACCAGGGGGCGAGTTCAGTCAGGGCGTCGAGATACATGGTGAATGATGCCTGCCGTAGAGAACGCACGTAGACGAGTATCAGAAGCTCTATTTCCAGCACGGTTGCCCAATACTGAAATTGAGGATATGCATGTGTTCTGTTATGGCACCAGTCTTCAAAGTTTTCTGTCTCCCCTGCCTCAGCTGGATGTATCTGACAGCTTCTGTCGTATGCTCGTTTTTGTAAGATGTATAGTGCAGATGCGGTTACCTGGTGTGCTCGTCTTGTACGCGTGATGTGGGCTGCGTGCAAGAACGAATCAGCTGTCCCTGGTGATGCGATCTCGGCTTGCACTAATGCATGAACCCAACCACTTCCTTGCAGCCAGTCACCCACCATCTTCAGGGCTGCCAACTCGATGTGGAGACCACCAAACATCACCACTAGTTTGTCTTCCCCGTAGCTCTCTGGCCACTTCCACTGAATCTGCTTGGCCAAGGCAAACAGGGGTTGGTCGACGGTGATTACTGGTGTCTGCCCTGGATTAACATGTTCAATACATTTTCGCACAACGTCCATTGAATGTCGGATCATGGCGGTTGTGTGTGCTCTCTCAAGGAAGAGTGGGAGCAAAGAAGTGGGGCATATAACTTGAGCTCCTGATGGCTGACGGCTGGCGTGAAAGGCAGCCCAAGACGTGTTTTCCTCTACGTCAGACCTTTCAAGGGCCTGTCTGACGTGGTCTAGCCACAGGTATTCAGTCTTTCTCTGTTCTGGGAAGCCTTCTCGGCACAGAGACACCACATCAGCAGGTGGGATAGTTTGATTTGTAATGGTGCTGGTGACAGTTGGAATGTTAGTATAGTTGTACGGCAAGTTTATGACGATCTTCTTATCGCTTGCTTTACCGGACCCTTCTGCGATGACGATACTCCGATTAACCCCTTCGCCAGTGAAGGATGGATGCTGGAATAGGGAGATAGCAGTACCATGGAAGGACTCCTTAGCTGTTGTTGAACTTGGATTGTGATCTATGTTGTCGACAGCAGCAGTTGTGAACACACTGCCGCGCATCTTTGGAGGGCAAACTACTTGCTCTCGTTGGAACTGCTGGCAGACGTTGTCTCCCATCTGTGCTGAGATTCGGAGAACACGGTCATATGAGATGCTAATCCCATAGTGAAAAAGCCTGTCAACCAATTCCCTGTTGCGTGTGTGAGCATGAACCATCAACCCTAGGTAGGTGGGAAAAGGTGTCTCCTGAGAGGGTATGTGCCGGACATTGACAGAGGCTGTTGTCCCAGGCGTCCGATTATGCTTGACACTATTGAACTTCACCAACTGGGCGATGGTTAGTGCTGCATGCGTCGTGTGTGTCACGTGTTCTGTAATACTGGCACCATCCAGGACCATTCTCACCAAGCAAAGCAGTAGTTGCGGTACAGATTCTTCTTGGCATCCTTCAGCGAAACCAGTGAAGGGCTTGGCTTCTTGAAACATTTGGCGGCGGACCACCTGTGCTGCACGAGCAAGGCACACCGCATCTCTGTCACTGTCTAACTCGCAGGATTTAGCAATCGCAGAACCAACATCGTCATTAAATGCCAGAAGGACATCTCTTCCTTTCTTGTGGGCACTCATGTCTGGGAACTGTGACAGGAGTCGTTCTTTCAGTCGTGTCGTGTTAACTCTGCCATCTACTTTGACTCCTACCTGCTCCAACATAGCCGTGTAGCGGCGAGCAATATTAACCAGTTTGAACACCGGTGCTGTCGCCCCAAGACGTGTTTCTTCGATGTATAGAACCAAATCGGCGAAGACAGTAGTGGCTATTTCCCTCTCGCGAGCAGTTTCTTTAGATTCGGCAGCCTTTGCCTTCCTTGCTCGATTGTACAAACCTACTAAACATTTGGCATGGTACTTAGCCTCCAGAGCCACAACGTCTCCCACACTGAGTCTGGCAAGCAGGTGTGTGTCTTCAAGAATCTCAGCACAGGCCCGCACCCGGCTGTCTAGCTGGAAGGTTGATGCTGCGCGGAATCCTTCTGCGCCAGCTGCTTGTCTGCAGAAGAAGCACAATGCTTCTTGGACGCCCTTCTCAGAAACTACGAATTCCGACCTCATGTGCTTGTATACACCTGTTTCGTCTCCATCTTGGCAATGACCGTCTGTTTCCAGTTTCCGTTTTTCTGCTCTCTTCAGCATAGTGTTGTTGAATTTGAGCTGGCATTTCTTGTGATACTGTGCATTGTGTGCAACCATGGCGGCTTCAATGCCGCACCCTTCATCCAGTCTCTCTATCTTCAGTGTCTGTGGAAGTTGACCCAGTTCGCTGAATTTCACTAGGTTTTCTGCCAGTGAAGTGTATCCACTCCCAACGTCAGTTCTTTTCGACTGTGAAGGACGTGTTAGCTGCTCTGCCTTGTCCTCTTGGCAGATGATACACAGGTTCCAGTTGATCTCAGTTGGATGCACGGACACTGATGACCACAGACGCTCTGGATCATCGACGTTGAAGCTTTGACTAGACGACATGATGTTCCTTACAGGCGGCCCTGCAAAGAGAAAAGAACAATATTACATTAATATTTCAGCTGTAGCAATTCAACTAGATATCACCCACAAAGAGATGTGAACACAGAACACACACTCAGCGACTAAATTCCGTCAGCCCCAGTGGCACATTAATCGAATGGTACCCCCATCCCTCCTCATTGTTTTCCCCACAACACAATTTCATCACACGCCAGGCGACATCGGAAATGCAGCCCCGATGACGTAGCAAAACGTAATGGTACCCTCATCCCCTCCTTATCGCCCCCACAGCAGTGACAATCACATTCAGAGCGACAAGCACAAATCAGTCGCTATCTGATTAAACGTAATGATTTCCCATCCCTCCTGACCCCAAGCACAGTGTGATTTAAACATGCCGCAACAAAATGAAATTAGTCCTGCTTTATACCAACAGTGTTTATTAAATAACGTTACTAACAATCGCAAAGGTTGGTGATAGATATTTATAATTGATCGGTAAAAGATGTGGATACGCTTCATTGTCTAAAAATTAACACTAAATTAATATATATATATATATATATATGAAAATTATTTCACGAAAGTAACACGTGAAAAATATTTATGATGAATAAAACAACGAAGGAAGGAAACAAAATGGTGCTCAAGCGCTTTCGTCTAATGACATCCTTAGGAACACTGAAGTACATAAAAGTTACAGCCTATATATAGGTTACAGAAAAAAAAAAAAAAATAATATCATACATATATATATTATATATATATATATATATATATATATATATATATATATATATATATATCCATATATATACCTGGCTATGTGAGGTGGAGAGCGCAAGAATCCAACTCACTACTTCACCAGGCCACTCGAGAGGAGGGGCGACACGCTTGACCTTCGCGAAATGAGAAATCATCACGTTGGAACCTTTGTAAGGTTGTAAGGTAAGGTTATATATATATATATATATATATATTATATATATATATATATATATATATTATATATTATATATATACGTATATGCAATAACGGAGAAGTAAAAATTAAAAATTAAAGGATTATCAGAGAGGCATACAGATTTGTAAGGAAAAAATATCGATTTTTAGCACAAGATCAAATGAATTATAAAATACAAATTTATACTGGAAATCTGCCCGGGTTTTAACACTCTGCCTTTTATGGTTAAGTTTCGATGTATGTAAAATAAAATTAAAATTAAAAGTTAATAAAGTAGCATACAAGTTTACCAAGATTTAGCGTTCTACCCTTCTTATCTAAATCTGTTTTGAAGGAATTCAAAACAACAGGATCGAGTTGAAAAAGACCTTTGCTTATGTTGAAGTTATTTGAAAGTTGGATAATGGCAGACTCAAGAATATTTCTATTAACAATGTTGCTAGAGTGGAATAAAAACTGAAGCATTATTTCAATCAATACAGTGGGATAACTCTGACAAATGGACAAAAAGGGCACTGGACAACTGTCCTGTTCTAACGGAATATTGATGCTGTTTATACGTGTGTGCAAATCCTTTCCCGTCTGACCTATGTAAAGGAATCACATTGTTTACAACCAATTTTATAGATAATGCCTGAATTATTGGTAGGGCTATTTTTTACTATGATATTTTTCACAATATTGTTATATGAAAATACAACATTAATATCAAAAGTTTAAGTACATTAGCAATGCCTAAAAAGCCGTGAAAAATGGAAGTACTAAAATATTTTTGACAAAGTACGAGTGTTATTATTGACACGATAGAAAGTTCGTTTTGCCTTGTTGAGACAAGATTCCATAAACGCAGATGGATAACACAGATCACTTCCAATACCGTTGATTTTTTCCAATTCGGCATCGATGTATTCCGGACTGGCGATCCTAAGGGCGCGGAGAAACATTGATGAAAAAATGGCCTTCTTAGTGGGGGTGTCATGTCCCGAGTAAAAGTGTACGGAGGACAAATTGTTTGTTGTTTTCCGATAGATACTAAACTTAAAACCTGGGCTTTCCCTATGTACACGCACATCCAAAAATGGGATTGAATTGTCTTGTTCCACTTCTAAAGTAAAACTTAATGGAGGGACTTGATCATTTAACTGAAGGAGGAAGTTATCCAGGTCACGATTCATGGGCCAGATACACAAAATATCGTCGACGTACCGCAACCAAGGGATGCCAACCCCCAGGATTCTCGGAATGTAAGAAATTTCGAAAAACTCCATATAAATATTGGAGAGGAGGGGCGATAAGGGGTTGCTAACGATAGATTGATCAGTTTTGACGTTTGTTCATTGTTTACAAAAGTGCCGATTGACGATATGCTTGACTTTCTCTCCCAAGAATTACATAAGTATGACTGCCACTACCTTCACACATTGTTTTGGAACTTATTAAGCTTTGCATCAAGACTGTAAATTCACTTTCAATAACGAGTATTATCAACAAGTTTTTGGGATGGCCATGGGCAACCCCTTATCGCCCCTCCTCTCCAATATTTATATGGAGTTTTTCGAAATTACTTACATTCCGAGAATCCTGGGGTTGGCATCCCTTGGTTGCGGTACGTCGACGATATTTTGTGTATCTGGCCCATGAATCGTGACCTGGATAACTTCCTCCTTCAGTTAAATGATCAAGTCCCCTCCATTAAGTTTACTTTAGAAGTGGAACAAGACAATTCAATCCCATTTTTGGATGTGCGTGTACATAGGGAAAGCCCAGGTTTTAAGTTTAGTATCTATCGAAAACAACAAACAATTTGTCCTCAGTACACTTTTACTCGGGACATTACACCCCCACTAAGAAGGCCATTTTTTCATCAATGTTTCTCCGCGCCCTTAGGATCGCCAGTCCGGAATACATCGATGCCGAATTGGAAAAAATCAACGGTATTGGAATGATCTGTGTTATCCATCTGCGTTTATGGAATCTTGTCTCAACAAGGCAAAACGAACTTTCTATCGTGTCAATAATAACACTCGTACTTTGTCAAAAAATATTTTAGTACTTCCATTTTTCACGGGCTTTTTAGGCATTGCTAATGTACTTAAACTTTTGGATATTAATGTAGTATTTTCATATAACAATATTGTGAAAAATATAGTAAAAAATAGCCCTACCAATAATTCAGGCATTATCTATAAAATTGGTTGTAAACAATGTGATTCCTTTTCATAGGTCAGACGGGAAAGGATTTGCACACACGTATAAAACAGCATCAATATTCCGTTAGAACAGGACAGTTGTCCAGTGCCCTTTTTGTCCATTTGTCAGAGTTATCCCACTGTATTGATTGGAATAATGCTTCAGTTTTATTCCACTCTAGCAACATTGTTAATAGAAATATTCTTGAGTCTGCCATTATCCAACTTTCAAATAACTTCAACATAAGCAAAGGTCTTTTTCAACTCGATCCTGTTGTTTTGAATTCCTTCAAAACAGATTTAGATAAGAAGGTAGAACGCTAAATCTTTGGTAAACTTGTATGCTAACTTATTAACTTTTAATTTTAATTTTATTTTTACATACATCGAAACTTAACCATAAAGGCAGTGTTAAAACCCGGGCAGATTTCCAGTATAAATTTGTATTTTATAATTCATTTGATCTTGTGCTAAAATCGATATTTTTTTCCTTACAAATCTGTATGCCTCTCTGATAATCCTTTAATTTTTAATTTTTACTTCTCCGTTTATTGCATATATATATATATATATATATTATATATATATATATATATTTAGTTATGGATCGAATAACCGCAAACCGCAACCGCAACCGCACTACAACCGCACAAAAATTCACAACCGCAACCGTAACCGCAACCGCCGTTCCATAAGTGCGGTTGCGTTGTAAGGTGAAAATGCAGCAAAAATATTATTCTTGAAATTCCACTGCCTCTCATTAAGTTTGACATTAGTTTTTCAATGATAATAATCCATAACTTTCCAATGGGTGTGGGGCTGGGGAAAGTGGTAGGTGGGATGAACAGTGCGATGGGTCCTCGTCCCTCATCCTGGTAACACACTTAGTGCAAAATATGGTTTTAATTAATTTGACCTATTCTTTCATAATAGCTATATAAGTTTAGAATACTTCATTTAAATATTTATTTAGTAAATACCTTATGTTGAACACAAGTTTTGCAACACACAATAGCGGTAGCGGTGTATTGCAAAACTTGTGTTCAACATAAGGTATTTACAAATAAATACTATTTAGTATATATTATGTACCAAGTGTGGCTAAATCGCACTATAGTGGCTAAATCCAGTTATAATTACGCATTTTCCTAGTATAGATAACCGCAACCGCAACCGCGGTTGGAAAAAATTCGACAACCGCAAACACAACGCAACCGCGGTTGTGAAAAACCGATCACTCGATCCATCACTATATATATATATATAGATAATATATATAATATATATATATATATATATTATATATATATATGTATGTATGTTATTTTTTTTTTCTTTTTTTTTTCTTTCTGTAACCTGTATATAGGCTGTAACCCTTTTATGTACTTCAGTGTTCCTGAGGATGTCATTAGCGAAGCGCTTGAGCACCATTTTGTGTTTTCCTTTCCTTCGTGGTTTTTTCATCATATATATATATATATATATATATATAGAGAGAGAGGAGAGAGAGAGAGAGGAAGAGAGAGAGAGAGAGAGAGAGAGAGAGATATCAGCTAAATTCACTTATAATAATAAAAAATAAAGCACTAAATTTAGGCACTGTCAGATAAAAAAAAACTACTGACTTCTAAGCTTCAATTTGAGACCAAAGTTGATACTCTAAGCATTTTGATATTTTTCAATTTTTCGGCCATCTTGGCCGCCATCTTGAAAATAATAAAATTTCGTGATGCTCATATCCAATCTTTTTACATCTATTTATCTATCTCTGCGCCAATTTTCATGCTTGTATAAAAAAACGAACAGTTTCGATTGCTGTGCCGCCCACTAATCTGTGATGAGTGTATGGAGATCGAGTGTGCTGAGTGTCACAAATGTGGTAAACGGACAAACGTTTTTAAAACGATTGCCCACGATAGCCCTGTGAAACTCTTTGTGTCCTTATATTGTCAAGTTAGCTGACAAGTTAAAAAAAACAAGTGTATATTTTTGTCCACAACGGGGCAAAATTTGACACACAGTTCCTTTATAAGGAGTTTGCTTTTACAGGTGATTCCTTGAAAAGAGGCAACAAACTAATACAGATCAATAAGAGGTAATGTACAGTTTAAATACACTTATTATTCACACCTTGTAAATTAGCAAAGCTACCCAAGGTGATGGGCGTAGCCGCTGAAGTTTTAAAAGGATATTTCCCTTACACATTCCTCACTAGCGAAACTTTAAATTATGTAGGACAACCTCCGCCCAAACATTACTTTAACTATGAATGTATGAGTGCAGATGAACGTGAATTTTGACCGCTACTACAGCAGTTTTAATGATCTAATCCTTATAATATAGCTGATGATGTGAGCTTTATTGCATGAATGATGTGCGCTTGCTTAGAGTATGTTTTCCAGGCCTTTAGAAGGATGTACATAGGCCGTTTCAAATGCGACCGTTGCAAATCGCAACCACGATCGCCTCATTATGTTTAACGGTGATCAAGAATACTTCATGCCTAAAGACCCTTAGCCGTTATTCACAGAAACAATCCCCGCAGTTATGGGCGCAAGGCTATTTACTGGTTCATACACATACAGCAGCACAGATGCATACATAAAGCATGCCCGCACACGGGGGAAGTACCCATTAAGGTTAATGGTCGTGTTTTTGGGGGTGATGTCTAAGCGAAACCGCACCACTGGTGAGAAGACTGTGTACTCCTTTAACAGTTGCTAGTGGCACGGATGCCCCGGTCCTGATTGTGGAAATGTAGGAGATATCCACGGTAGATCTCCTGCCGACAGTCTTGCGTGGACCCGCACCCACGATCAACTTATAGGCTCCAGTTCACTCACAAAGCCTTGTGGGAGCATGAGTATGATGCACGGATGGAAACAGATGGACAGTACCGTGAAGAAATAAACACGATCAAACGTTCAATGGTGCTGGATCTTCTCAAATGATAGTTTGTTCGGAGGGGTACAAATTCCTTGAAGCTATACTTTCCGCCTACGGAGGGCATGAAGCACCATTACTACGACTTCTGTTCTTTATATCCCTACGTGATGAAGAAGAACAATCCGTACTCCGTGGGTGCACCTGAGAAATTGGTGGGACCTGACCTGCCCACCATCGAGGTGTTCTCAACAAATTTGAACGGGTACTATTTCGGTCTTTCTTTTGTAGATGTGCTCCCCCCACGCGATTTATGGATGCCGATTTTACCCGTCGTTATCGATCACAAGCTCATGTTTCCCCTGTGCGTGAAGTGCGCAGAGGCAGAGGAGAACAATGGGGAATGTAACCATACAACCAACCAGCGTAAGATCAGAGGTGTATATACAAGCCCTGAGCTGGACTTAGCCGTTCGCCATGGCTACAGAATATTGAAGATACACGAGGTGTGGAGGTTTCAGAAGCTACCCAAGCTTTTCACGCTTTTTTGAAGGATAAGGTAGAAGCATCAGGGTATCCGCGAGGAGTTGATACCGAAGATGAAAAATCGGCTTATATTCAACGTTACCGTGACGGTGAAGGTACACAGCTTCACCGTTCACAAATTGTAAAGAACCCAGGCAAGCGCTTTAGTGCAAAGTTGTGTGTAAACAGTCTTTGGGGAAAATTGCACGAATACTGGCAAGGGAACGTTCATTTGGCACAAAGTTATAGTGAAGTCTTGGATTATGCCAACGCTCCCGATAAAGAGGTCATGGAGATCGTGAATGTAGGTAATACTTACATAATAAAGTACAACAATACCGAATTGGCCACAGATACCTCACAGGTTACAAACATACCTGTAGCCAGCTTCGCAACGGCCTACGCACGCATCAAACTTTGGGGCCTATTGCATTCTTTTGGGAAGAGGGTTTTGTACGCCGATACAGATAGTGTGATATTCATAGCGAGGGAGGATGAATACATGCCTCCTATTGGTGAATTCCTGATGAGATCAAGGATGAGTATGGAGACATCGCATACGCCGACTCTTTTGTGTCAACAGGGCCAAAAACGTATGGGGTACGGGTGAGGGTGGGGGAGGATATGAAATATATCGTGAAGGCTAAGGGTATCACGCTCAACCAGGTGAATCGGCGGGTCGTTAACTTTGATTCGTTGAAGGAGCTAGTGTGCTTGGATGATGATGAGGGCGACCAGCCATCCCAACTAACTTAGGACCCACAATTTTCGGGCGCAGAAGCTGGGGGCGTGAAGGAACTTAGGGTACGAAGGTGTATAGGAAACGTTACCAAGTGCCTGGTACCTATGATACCGTACCATTTGGATACCATAAGCTTTATATGTCTATTGTTAACGATATGTTTATTTATTACACGTATTTGTAAATATATATATATATATATATATATATATATATATATATATATATATATACATACACACCTTGAATATTTCGTTTATTAAATACTGTAAATCGTGTTTCAGTTAGCGTTTCACTTTCTCCTTTGTGTGCAGAGGCGTAACTAAGGTTGATCGCGCCCAGGGCAAATCAATAAATGGCGCCCTTAAAACCAGTGTTCTTTAAAATTCTGGCTGAATTCTTATAATGGTACTCAAACTGGTTACTCGTAATAATACCGCTAAAAAATATACTTTTAAGAGAAGTTTATTTTATGACAAATGAAAATGAAAAACAGTTATATACATATAAAATTGTACAAAAATATGTAAAAATAAATTGAAATGAAATGAAAATACAATTCATGAAAATTATTTTTACAGTTTATACTTTAATGTTTTTCTATCCATATACATAACCGCGTATATTTACTATTAAGGTTGATATTAAATTTCTATAATACAATTTAATTTACAGAACCAAAGTATGGTTAATTATTTGCCGAATTACAACAGAAACAATTAATATATGTACAAGGAGAGGCATAACTTTTTATGAGAATACACTTTGATGTTTTCTTGAATTTTACTGAATTACCGATAGCAGAATTAGCAATTAGAATATTAGATACTGACAAAAATCATTCCAATTATATGGTAATTTAAAAGAAATGCCTTGTTTGCACCTATTATTTTTGGCTCTTTTAATGAATAATTTGGAACTTCACACTAAACATGTATTTTTCTTACTTTTGCTTATGCAAACTTATCAATAATGTCATCAAAATTTGTTATTTCAGTTTCCTCACGTTCAATGCTGAGCAAGGCTAAAGCAGAAAGTCTTTCTTGGCCCATTGAAGCTCTCAAATATGAAAAGATCAATGTTAAATTGCTGAAAGATCGCTCACAGCTGGCAATTGAAATTGCAATAGTGAGCATTATCTGAATAGCTACTCTCAAATTTGGAAAAACATTTTCATCTCCATACTGAACAATAAACTTGAGGAGTTCCTCAGCTTTAGAAATCTGAACATTTCGGCGACTTTTCAGAAGCATCTTACAATCCAGGATTTCTTCATAAAGTTCAAAGCCGTCAATATCATTGCTATAAAACTGTCCAAGGTTGAGACAACTTTTCTTTAAGATATTAACGTCATGACTACTGTTGCTTTCATTTGAGTCAAACAATAATCCTCTAGCATCTAAAAGAAATCCAGATTTTGAATCCAAGTCATGGAGACGGACAAATCTTTCTTCCATTTCATTATGGAGACGATCAATAGTTTCTTTCATTATTCTTTCGCAGTTAACCCTACATCCTTGGCTTTTTCACCAGGCATTTGTTTCTTCTTTCTGGGACGTCTTTCTACTTGAATATCCCATTCATCACACAGTTTCAGCCCTGCTTCAAGTGATTCACTGGCCAACGATTCTCGACTGCTTAAAAAATAATCTTGAAGGGCTTTTAAATCATAAGCAGCATCATGAAAGTTCATAGTATGATCTTGGAGTCGTTTTTGAACACAATCAATCCGAACAAGAATTTTCTTTCAAAATCCAAGCAAAGCCAATGATTATCGCAGTTTACAAAAATAGCTTTGCTATTTTTTTCAATAATCCTCTGTTGAACACCACTTTTATAACCAGCCATAACTGCAGCATTGTCATAGCATTGAGATCGACAGTCTTCTAACGGCATTTTGTCTTTTTCCAGTTGTTCCAAAATCACTTCCACAATGTTTTCAGCATCCTTTCGTTTTAATTGGATAAATCCAAGAAAAGACTCTTTTATAAAATTGTTTTCTCCTGAAAATCAATATCAACATAACGAACTGTTTCTGCCATTTGCTCTCGATGTGCTTGATCTGGAGTAGAATCAAACATGAGGCCAAGATATTTGGCCTTATGAATGCTCTGTAACAATTTCTGGCGAACAGTAGAAGCCATCAGCTGAATAAATTCATTCTGCACTAACGGAGATAAATATGATGTTCTTCCAGGGTGCTTATCCACAATACTGAGATGTTCTTTCATGACAGGATCAAACCTTGCCAACAATTTTAATAACCCAAGAAAATTTACAATATTGCTTTCCTCTTCCTGTCTAAGGGATTCATTGTGACCACGCAATGCAAGGTTCTGAGTTGCTAAAAATTTTATGCAATGGAGAATTCTGTGGAGAACATCTCGCCATTTTTGTTTTTCTGTTGCAATTTGAGCTTGAAGCTCTACGTCAATGATTCCTCTGTTTTCTAAAAGATTTCTTTCCATTTCCTTCCATTGGGTGAAGCAGTATCGATGATTTTTTGCATTTTCATGGGTGCTAGGCCTTTCTGGTGCTTTTCAATGATTGAACCCATTTTCTTGCTCCAATGAAGACTGATTGTCAATTTGAGAAAATAGCAAACAACAAAAGCAAAAAGCTGCTTTCTTCTCTGGAGAATAAACAAGCCATGAGCGCCAAACTTCTTCTCCACATCCATTTCCCAACTTTCTTTTAAATCATCTTTCATTCATTGATCGGGTTTGTGTGGGAACAAATGGCCCTTCACTATTTTGAAAATACTTCGAACTAGTGATGTAGGTCACATCCGCATCCGCATCCGCATCCGCGGAACATCCGCACATTTTCTCGCATCCGCGTCCGCGTCCGCATCCGCACTTTGGACTGCGGATGTCGTGCGGATGTGGACCGTTGAGATAAAACGTCATTAATAAGCGGAAATTATCAAATTCTACTATATTAATAGAACTAGTTCATTGTGCGCAAAAGTGATGCAAGCGACAAGACGAGAGGCTGTTCTTGTATGAAGTTACTCTCTTGCAACCTACTTAGATCCACGTTACAAAGCTAAGTTATTTTCACCTAGTACATTAGAACGAGTTAAATCATCACTTGGCAAAGCAGTTGAAGGGCTTCAATCTCTTGAATCTGTCGCTTCGCCACCCACCAAAAGAATAAAAAGTTTCAGTGACAGAACCAACACCTTCAACAAGCAAATCTATCACAGAATCTCTCTCTCAGTTTCTTGAGTCAAGCAGCAATGACGAGACCTACGCGATGTCAAAAGATGTAGTAAAAATGATGGAGAGCTATCACCAAGAAAAACGCCTGGCTGCATGTGACAATCCTATTAGTTGGTGGAAAAATACGCAGAATATCTATCCATACTTGAGTAAACTTGCAAGGAAACATTTAGCCTGTCCTCCAACAAACGTACCAAGCGAGAGATTATTTAGCAGTGCTGGATTAATATATGATGAAAAGAGAAACAGACTGGCAGCAGAAAAGGCAGAAAAATTAATGTTCCTTAAGCATAACCTTCCTATAATTAAGTTTGAACATTAAACGATGAACATCTTAGTTTACTTTATTTTAATTACTCATTTATAAAATGCCTAATAAAACTTTAAACTTAATATAAATAGTTATGAAGCTAATTAAAGATCTCTTTCTATAAGGGTGGAGGTTGGGGAAAGAGGTCGGTGGGGTGCATTTGAGTTGGGTTCACGTCCCGCATCCTGGTAACACAATTATGGTTTCTAATTGTGGCTGAAACTCAACAAAATAGAACGAATTTATTTGCAGACGAATTCACTGATTGATTTCTATATTAGTTAGATGCTTGATATTATTTTATATGTTCAGAGAAAAGTACAGCAATTATTGTACAGTTAATCAATTATACTACATTATAGCTACATCTCTCTCTATATAATAACTTATTATATACGTTAAACACAACAAATCTCGAATATATCCTAAAAAATAACGAAAATGTAGACATCCGCATCCGCGGATGTTGAAATCAAACATCCTCATCCGCATCCGCATCCGCGGATGTGAAAAAAATGACATCCGCTACATCACTACTTCGAACCCAATGTGACCATTTCTGTCCTCAGGGCCTCTGATAAAATTACTTTTTTTGATATTTTATCAAACTCCAAGAAGCCTACATCGTGATGCTGAATCGCATCTGGTATAGGCTGTGCTGTTTTTTCCTGCTTTTCGCTACTCAAAGTTTTAGTATCTTCTGGCTTCTTGAAAGACACTTCTGGTTCTTGAAAGACACTTAATTCTCCTTCTGATACACTGGCGGGTTGGTCAACACTCATATCTGATGCAGTTAATGCTGATGAAGGACCAGCTTGTTGCTGTTCAAGAAATGACATCATAAAGCCACTTGACTTTTTAGCTTCTGCTTCTTGCATTTTTCTTTTCTTCCTGCCTTCTGCTCCACTCAGCTTCTTTTTCGGACTTTTCGGTATCGGCAATGTTCGCTTCATGGTAAAATTTTCTAGAGAAACAAACAAAAAAATAGAATAAATTAATAATTCATAATAAAATTCTAATAAAAATAGAATGAATTAATAAAGTTAAATGAAGTTAAAAACCTGAAATTTATGGAAATTCGATGGCTAGAGATATGGTACCGGTACATTTCCAAAAGAGCATGTTTTTACTCTTAAATTTTTTTTTTTAATCATAAAAATGGCGCCCCCCCCAAATTTGGCGCCCAGGGAACGCGCCCCACCTGCCCCACCCTAGTTACGCCATTGTTTGTGCGTGTGTGTGTGTGTCCAGGCGAAAGTTCTAAGCTCCGCCCCCCTGTATGATCGGTCACGTGACTCCTGCTACTACCTGGGCATATCTCTTCCCTGCGTGCTCAGTTGACCGCTGCAAGCCCTGGGTCTCAGACGTGCACTTCCCCACGTAGACGAAAAATAGTAATGGCTACCTTTAATATTGCGTGTTCGACGTTTATGAAGTGGTATTCGGCAAAGTGTGAAGATAAGATTACTGAATGGCTCCCTATTCCACCCTTCTTTGATACTTTTAAGGCTACATTGAATCGTGCGAAGGAACAAGAGGTACAAATACTCTACGGCTATTCTGGCGAGAGCATTGCAGGATTTCTTGGTACGAACGATGTATTGAACTATGTTGTAGGACTAAACTTTATATAAGCTTACATATACCGTGAAGTAGAAGAAATAACACTGGCAGAAGAGAAGCAACGGATATGGTTATTGAGTCTTGTTGATGAGTGGTGCGACAAGCGATATTATGTCATGTTGCATCATACCGAGTACTCGTACCCTGCGACTGAGAATGTAAATCTTGTCATCATGGAGAATCTTAAGTATTTTTACCACGACATTAATATATATCATGACGAGGTTTGTAGTGAGGTTGTGGCTAAAGTTCTGAGTGAGTATTTAACAGAATTTAGATATGAGTATCGCATGCTAAGCACAAAGGAAAAATATGGTCATACGTTTCTCTCAAATAGTGCGCCGGAGTGTGAATAAAATGTGTTTAGTTCGTGAAAATTCCCCTAAACAAAAATGTCTGGTGCGTATTCTGGGGAGTGGGAGTGATAAAACATTAAAACCGGTATTGCTTCATGTATCGGAAAATTTCTCAAAACACCTACCCAGTATAATGGGATACAAGTATTCACATTGGAACAACGCCGTACACATTTCATCAGCTTATGGTGTGACTCACTCCTTCCGTCGAGCCGATCCGCTCGCCTGTTGCACATAGTCATCTCAGAGTTTGAACCGACTGGACGTGCGCTCCTCGAATACGATGGAACTTCCTTTGAGAAGTATTCTGAATGCCGTGTACGATGTGTCCGTGACGAAGTCGTTGCGTGTGTTCAGGCGTGAAACCGGTGCCATTAACTATGTACTGGAAACGACTTGTAGACAAACAAACAAACGGAATGTTGTTTATTTAAGTGTTGAGGAGATGAATAGAATCTTTGTGGTAGTTGAGAAGTGGAAGATTGTTATAAAATTCCTGCAGGTGTAGGTACAAGAAGAGAGCAAATTAGTGATACTCCCTCATATGCCGTTGTTTGTACGTTGTGTATAAATAACGATCAGTCATGCATTGATATACGACTGATGTGGAAGAATGCATCTGATAATGTTCTTGTCCCTACGCGAAACCGATTCATCCTCGACAGAATGTTTGAAATCGTCGGATTCTGCAAGCTGAAGCCTATATTAGACGCGCGTATTACGGATATGCTTTATTTTGATACGGTTCTTGAATACGCATACACCGCTCGCTCGATGGGTTTACCGAATGTAGGACTGAACAAGGTGAGAATGGTCTAGAACTGGATGCTTATTTGAAGGTTTAGACTCTTTGAAATATCATGAACTTTGGTACAAAGCACTTGAGCGGTACAGGGCTGAGCTCACCTACACCGTTCACCCTGAAGAACTATTTCTTTATATAATGAACAGCTGTTGTAACGACTCAGAAGATTATTTCAACTGCCGCTATGCAGTGTGAAGAAGAGTTCACGATTGAAAAGCTCGGGTCGGTAAGAATAAACCCTCGATTGGAAAGGAGTTTATAAACTTGTATTTAATAATGATGTTGTGGCCAACCGAATGTAAAGTGGGCACAAAAATAGTATTGAACGATATGAAGGCCATTTACATAGAGTATAGGTATCCCTATAACTTGAGCGGTGAAATAATGTTAAGCCGTATTTACCGCGTAGTGCAAAGCAATAATGATGTGACTGCGGACTCGATTACGTGTGAATTTAGTATTTTGCGCAGTAGAAGAAAGTGAATGTATGTTGATGTATATTTATTTTCAATATATTTAATTATTTAATATAATTTTGTGTATATATATATATATATATATATTCCTCCTGTACTGCTATATTGATGGTTATACTCCATCGTTTTGTATTATATTATTTTTTTAATTTATTTTTTGATTACATATATATTTCTCGTTCGTATTTCTTATACTATTATTATTTTTTATTGCATGTATTCCTCGTTTGTATAGGACTGTATATTTATTTTCTATATATTTCATGAAATTGATTCCAATAATTCGTCTAAATAAACAGAATGATGTAATGGTGTTTCATTTAATTCTTTTGGTTGTATATATAAACGATATTATTATTTAATTATATGTATACCAAATGGCTGGTTACGCCTTCTAAACCGACTGACGGATTTTTAAGCCAACTGTCAAGAATATATGCATTAATTAAATAAATAGCGCAATCTGGCAATTCAACCTTAATAATGTACACCTGAACAAGCCATTTACACCTTCTAAGAAGCCTTCTGACCCAACTGGCGGATTTACACCTTATAAGACAGCGGGCGCTCGGATGAACTCTCATTATGCGTCTGGCTGGAGCCAGGCGAACACCCCTCCTCCTCCTTTCTCTCCCTCTCTTAGGTTAAGGTTACCCCTTTTGGGTATATATGCCAGCGTGTGATGCCAGCACTAAAATTATAAAAAAAAAATTAGACTAACATGAACGTAGATGTAGCTCGTAGCGTAAACTAACCCACTTTTTGTCATTCTTTATATTTTTTTCTTCTCTCCTTATTTGCATGTCTGTAACTCTCTTCATTGCATGTCTGTAGTTTGCATGGTATGGTAGTGTTTGAGTTAAGAATGTGTTGCATGGTTTGTAATGCGTTCTTATTTTACTTCTTTTCATCTTCCACCCCTTTCCGGCAGAGTGGGCTGCATCCTCTACCTCCCTATGGAGTAGAGGACCGGTCTGCAACTGCTGGAGGTATGTATTGCTTTGAGTTAAGAATGTGGTGTTCTTTGAGTTAAGAATGTGCTGCATGGTTTGTAATGCGTTCTTATTTTACTTCTTTTCATCTTCCACCCCTTTCCGGCAGAGTGGGCTGCATCCTCTACCTCCCTATAGAGTAGAGCAGGGGTTCCCAAATTGTGTTCCGCGGAACACTTCTCACGGTATAGAAGTGTTCCGCGGAACACCAATTTGGGAACCCCTGGAGTAGAGGACCGGTCTGCAACTGCTGGAGGTATGTGTTGCTTTGAGTTAAGAATGTGGTGTTCTTTGAGTTAAGAATGTGTTGCATGGTTTGTAATGCGTTCTTATTTTACTTCTTTTCATCTTTCACCCCACTCCTATCTTCTTCAACTATCTTTCCGACTTGTCGGCAGTGGCCGGCGGATGATGATGGTGAGTCTTTCTTTCTCTTTTTCTGAATGATTTTTAACCCACGAATGATAGGTTTTGCTACTTACTTAACCCCTTATTCTCTTCTTTTAACCCCCTACTTTTTCCTTTCTTTCGGGCTAACCTTAGAGTGGATCTTAGGGTCTTTGTTAGCCTTAGCTTCTGTAGATCTGTAGATCCTCCCTTCTCTCCCGAAGATCCCTCTCTCCCCCTTTGCAGCATTGATTTGTTGCATAACCCTCTCCCCCTTTGTTGTATAACCCCTCCCCCTTTGTTGCATAATCCCCTGCAACATTGAACAACATTTCAGCATTCTTGCACTCTCCCATTTTGCGGTCATGCTACTGCGCCATTATAATTACGTCACAAGAAGAAACAAAAAATTTTGGCTGAAAACCGTTACGGGGATTTTTTCGGTTTGGCGGACTACTATCTCCTCACCAAATTTGCTATAGCGCCAATATGATATGCTATAGCGCATATAACAGGATATAATTATTAGGTAAAAGTTGCTTAAAATTAATCGAAACCTACGGGAAAATTATTAAATGCCCGGTTAGGTCAACTGTACGCCCTTGACGATTGGTTAGGCTAAGTCGTGAAATTTTTGTTAGTTTTAACGAAAATATCATGACTTAACCAATCGTCAAGGGGGTACAGTTGACCTAACCGGGCATTCACTTAACCGGGCATTTAATGATTTTCCCGTAGGTTTCGATTAGTTTTAAGCAACTTTTACCTAATAATTATATCCTGTTATATGCGCTATAGCATATCATATTGGCGCTATAGCAAATTTGGTGAGGAGATAGTAATCCGCCAAACCGAAAAAATCCCCGTAACGGTTTTCAGCCAAAATTTTTTGTTTCTTCTTGTGACGTAATTATAATGGCGCCACACAAACATTTCGGAAAATTTCACAAACTTTGATTAATATTTACAGATCTTATTTGGGATCACTTTAACATATTGCTTCCCAAAGCATTCGGGGAGCAATATGTTAAAGTGATCGGTACTTGTAGGTTATCCCCCCCCCCCCCCCAATTTTGACAGAATATTTTCGTTAAAACTAACGAAGATATCACGACTTAACCTAACCAATTATCAAGGGCGTACAGTTGATCTATTAGTAAATGGTAAATACTATTCCAGAAACAAACAATGTTATAATTAATAATAGATCAACTGTACGCCCTTGATAATTGGTTAGGTTAAGTCTCGTGATATTTTTGTTAGTTTTAACGAAAATATCACAACTTAACCTAACCAATCGTCAAGGGCGTACAGTTGACCTAACCGGGCAATCAGTTAACCTTCTTTAAATATATAAAGAAAATGAAAGGATGCAAATGGAGCTACTCAACTCGTACTTGTGACAAATGATGTGGCGTGACCGATTCTCCCGAAATCCATTTTTTACTTTGTGTGACCATATAACCTTTGGTTAACCTTTGGTTAGCTTCCGCCCGAAATGTTCATTCTGACGAAGGTCAAGCTTTTCACTCCACCTTAGACCTACAGTTTAACGTGGAATCCGAACCGCGCCCCAACAGCAGCCCAGCGTCTTAACCACTAGGCCACCCAGGGTACCCATTTATCTACCAACCACTTTCTTTTATTGTGTGGAAGGATGAACAGCTGGGTTTTGCTGCGCGCCGGCTGCCGTCAGCGGGTCTCGATCCCAGGGCCGATGGATTCGTAGTCAGCGACGTTAACCACTATACCGCGCCCCCGCAATGGGGTTCTAAGCTCGTGCTTGTTCCTGGAGGTTTCACGTGCGCCCTCCCGGCCCTAGCACCCAAGGATGATGGGGTTCGACCCTGCAGTCCTTTGTCATCCTTGGTCTTTTTCCACTTCGACTGTCCCCTCCACCCTTTCTTTTTCCTCTATCTTTCCTCTCACTTTATCTTTGTTTTTCCGCCGAGATATGCCCTTTTAAATAGAGGCGAATCGGTTCTTCCCGAACTTAAAAAAAAAAAAAAAAACCGAGGCGCATAAAAAATGTAGAACGCTTCACGATTTTGCGTGTCATCCTTGCACAGGGCCAATGCTAATCTTCTCTGTATCGTTCCAATTTTAGTATATGTACCGCCGAAGCTGGTACAAACAGCGCAACAATTCTAATAAATTTACTTTCAATCTAATATTTTAACATGTTATGGTTTACTTTTTATGCCTTTACTTTATTAAAGCGAAAATTTTTTATCGTACTCCTTAACCTAAATATTGGGAAGCAATATGTTAAAGTGATTAACACTGGGAAGCAATATGTTAAAGAGAGGTTCCTGTGAAGCAATATGTTAAAGTGATCCCTTATTTGTTATTTGCGCTCATACTGTATTTAATAACATTTCGTTAAAATCAGAAAGAATCTTGTTATAATAATCACTAATAAAATCAAATTTATTTCATGTCTTTTCATAACTTTGAGTTTACGGTCGTATATTCAACATTTTCCCAATTTCTGTTATGTAAATAATATAATAATACAAATAATACTGTCAAATGAACTATGTTTATATAATTTGATTCTCAGTACATGATATGAAAATGAAAATGAAAATGAAAAGGTTTATTGTCCATATGACAAATATTATTAATACAATGACAGTTCATATACTAAGGATAAAAATATATACAATTGATTAGAAATAATACTGTAATGTCGAAGTTAAGTGGAGCTACAGACTGACGTTTTCGTACCAAGAAGTCCATAGCTTAGAGGATAAATGGCAGGACTCATGGATAGCTTGGATGATCGGGTCGGTTGATTTTTTAATTCCTTGCATTAGACTGTATTGAGCACGTCTTGTTACCTCCGGGAAGCTCGGGACATTGCGGGTAGCAAACATTTGCGAAGCTAAGCATCTCGGGGTTAATTTATGTAAGAGCCTAAAAGACCTGTTGTACAGCAAATTTAGGGTTCTGCCAGACCTTTTTTATAATTCACCCACAGTTGCTGTCCGTATATATTACTGCAGAAAGTACGAAAGAGAGTGTCTTTAGCTTCACTTGTACAGAATCGAAAGTTCCTTATGGTCATATTCGCTTTAGCACACAGGCTTCGAGATTGTTTTCTTACATCCAAATCATCACTCAAGGAGCTGGTAATAATTTGACCCAAATACTTGAACTCTTGTACTTCCTCATTTACCTCACCATTCATTTTAAGCCTGATATCAGCTGGCTGATTACAGCTTTTAGGATGAAATTGCATAACCTTAGTTTTTGTAACATTAAAAAGAATATCATGTTTCTGCGAATACTCTTCGCAGACTTTTAGTAACCGATCCAGACCTTTAACAGAGCGACTTATTAACAACATATCATCGGCATAAACTAAGTTATTTATCCTTGTGTTATCTATACAACATCCCACTGTTGCCTCGTTAAGTGAAGCAATTAATCCGTAATATACACATTAAACAGCATAGGGGAGAGCAAGGAGCTTTGTCTCACCCCGCAAGAGGAGCCAAAACACTCGGATAGTACATTGCCCCACCTAACAGTGAAAGATTGGTGGGAATACCAAAATTTTAATAAATTTAATATGTACATGACTTTATATATATATATATATATATATATATATATATATATATATATATATATATATATATATATATAGTTACATTCAAATTATGATAACTGCATAAACAAACTAATGGTGGAAATACGGTATATATTACTTTTATATTATTATAAATATGAAGCAAATTCAGACAAAGTCATTATTGAAGATATGATAGAAAAAGAGTATTAAACACAAACATATTGTTTTTAAATTATGGAAAACTGACATTATCACTGAACAGACACGAGAACTTTTGTAATACGCCTAATTTGGTCATTAAAATAGCGAAATCGGATAATTATTGTTCAAAAATTAATTAACAAAATTTCAATCGTAAAGGGCTCTGGAACATTAAACGATTTAACCAACACAAAAAATGAGAAAACAGATTCCTTTTGTTCCCTCACACATTAATGCGGAAATTCTTACTGATTTAAAATACACAGCAATTTTTTAAACAATTTCTTTGCAAATATCGCCTCCAATACAACAACCTCGATTCCAAATGCTGACACTCGCCACCAACAATACGTGCCACAACCCACGCCAAACTCATTTTTCTTTGATCCAATCCTACCGAACGACACCTCTTCAGCAATAAAAAATCTAAAAAATAAAGATTCTGACATCAATACGATCCCGGTAAAAATATGCAAATTAGTATCAGATGAAATTACAATTTCACTCACAAAACTAATGAACGAATCAGTAACTCTAAGTACATTCCCTGACTGTCTAAGCTTTAGTGAAATTATTACCACCTACATTCAAGTTAGGTAACCCTGACAGTCTGACACTCTATCCAATTACCGCCGCATTTCCATATTGCCAACTTTAAGTAAAGTATTAAAAAAAATCGTATACAAAAAAACTCACTGAATTCTTAAACATGATATTTTAACTAAAACACAATTTGGGCAGAACGGAAGATGCCATAAACATGCTATTAGAAATACGCATTAGAAGCTAAACAGCAAAATACATACTGCCTTGTTTCCCCTTAACTTATTTAAAGCATTCGATACACTTTCACACATACGGAATAAAAGGAAACATCTTTAATTGGTTCAAATAATTCCCGATTAAACGTGATCAGTACGTCAGATTAAAAGGTATTTCATCTGACATGGTGGTGATAAATAGTGGAGTTCCACAAGTACATATTGTTAGGCCATTAGTATTTTAAATTCAAGTTGATTTTTATCCCTCAACCACACTAAATCGCGTAAAATATGGAGATACCACACTTACTTCTTCCCATCATAATAAATGAAACGAACAGGCAATTAGAGGATATTTATAAATGGATGACGTGTTCTGATAAACTTTCAATGAACCTGACAAATCATTTTATGATAACTACCATGCATAAAACATAGGAATACAAATTATCAGATAACTAGTGATACTACTCTTGCTACTTATCCTATTCTAACGAGCCCCATCCTAACCTAACTTAACTTAAGCTAATAATCATAACCGAACCTAGTCATAGCAGCATAAACAAACTTAAACTGATTTAAACTAACATAACCAGACCTTCCATTATATAGGCTATCCTATCCTAAACTTTGTTAACCCAATCTAACAGAGACAAAACCAAATTACAATACTACTCTTTCTAAATCCCAAATGACATATTAAGAGGATAAACAAAAATTATATTGTCTTTGTCCTTTTATTTATTTACAACGGATTTATAATTAGGAGTGTGTTTTTAGATTAATGAAATACATATTTACATTGGATATACGAGTACATAGTTTATGATGCACACTCGCAAGGAAAAATAAAAAACGACTCCAAGGCCTTTCTTGCAATCAACAGTCCACACAGACGAAGTGTACTGTTGTGAACACACAAAAACCTTGGAATCACTTTTCATTTTCCTTTGTTGGTGTGCATCCAGGGCCGAATTAAGGCTGTGAGGGGCCTAAGGCTAATAAGAGGGAAGGGCCTATATATATCTACTTGTATTGTAAATAATTCATAAAATTTTCTAACAAACAGGAATGTACAGGGGCGTACGCAGGATTTGCTTAACGGGGAGGGTGAATTATCAGCTCTCCAAAATAATGAAATGCACAAAGTAAGAGCGATATAGATGAACACGTTATCTTCCTCATATATACACAAAGTATCGTAGAATCTCCATACGCAGTGGCTGTTGTTCATCATGGTCACTTCAGCATCATAATAACATTTTCAGTTATTTCGATGTTAAAAGTCTAATATTGGCTTAATTCCAACGGACCATAAACACAACGCCTTTTCATTGTTAAAATATGACAGCCTGGTGTGCGTGACTGCGCACTGGCCTAAGAGATACTGACTTTCCCGCACGCGCAACCAGACTAAATACAAACTTCCACCATCCAGGTCGCGTAATTACTTGATAAACATCACAACAGAAAGTTCAGTAAGAAAAAATTGAAAACAGAAAAGTAGTGTTTTCATTGTCATTGCACAATGTTTGAATGTCTTTGATCATATCTATTGGTCGATAAATTGATATCTTTGTGGCCACATTTTGATACTGATTGAATGCTAAAATTTCTATCTGATTTATTATTATTATTATTATTATTATTATTATTATTATTATTATGCATTGTACTGAAATTGACTGAATATTAAATTTTCCATTTGATTATACTGGAATACTCTTCATATTATGAAAATTTGATTATTGTCATTACTCCTACCATCTTTTCCAAATTTATAGTTTTGATAGTTTTTATACAGTAATATTCATTTTTAGAATCAGGAAATGCAATTGGAGCAGAGGCGGATTAAGACACCTCGGGGCCCCGAGGCAATGACGAATATGGGGGCCCTTTTCTATAGCTTTTTATTAACAATACAAGTACATTAGGGCGGAGTGAAACAACTTTTTATTTCAAATTTATTTGCCTCTGGTTTTTTGGTGTATTAGAACATAAAAATGATGTATTCACTCATTTAATATGATAATAAAAACCCACTCTAATAGACAGAGTTTATTTCCACAACAGTTTCGATGCCCACTGGCATCCTCTTCGGGTATCCACATTTGTACTCTTGAGAAAGAGAATGATACCAATGGGTATCTGGAAGCTACTTTGATCCGAATGGTGGAAATCTAACGGTGGTAACACTAGGCTTCAAAAGCGATTAGGCCCAGTGCGTCGACAACGATGCCTGATGAAAAACAAGTGTACCTATTCAACGTTAAATGTAAGACTCCAGCGGACTTATTAATTCAATTTAGGTTATTCAAATGGCGTAAACGTGGGAGAATCTTACGTAAAACTAACACAAACTAAACTAAATGTGTGCAGCCAATACTGCTGATCGTAGTCAGTTGCGCGGTGTTGATAGAATAACTAAGAGACTGGTATATACAGTGGTGGGCACGCGCAACGATTTTTGTAGCGCCGCAGCCGCAACCGCAACTCTGCTGAAATAGTTGCGCCGCACGCGCAAGCGCAACCCTTTTTAAAAAGTTGCGCCGCAAGCGCAAGCGCAACCAAAAATGTTGCGCCGCAACTTTTTGGCGCAACTGCCCACCTTTGCATTTAACGTATATCTGCAGTGGTGGGCACGCGCAACGATTTTTGTAGCGCCGCAACCGCAACTCTGCTGAAATAGTTGCGCCGCACGCGCAAGCGCAACCCTTTTTAAAAAGTTGCGCCGCAAGCGCAAGCGCAACCAAAAATGTTGCGCCGCAAGTTGCGCCGCAACTTTTTGCGGCGCAACTGCCCACCTTTGGGTATATATACATATACTGTACTCCTATGTATGCATATGGGATAACTGTGACGACTGAACTTAGTACTTACGTTAGAACTAAGTAATCGAATTTGAATAGTCGAATCAGGTTTAATCTAGCGCGATTAGTTGCGAAAGAATAGTTTATTGAAGTTAATGGAGAAATCTTGACTTGCACGAGTTCGAGACAAGATGGTCGTCGTCGACCGGCCACGAGTGAAGATGTAATGAATATTAAGCAATCGAAATTATGAATTCTATTTGATGTAGAATTCTGGAATAATGCGTTCGTTGCGCCGTTGAAAAGTGGATGTAGCATATACTATAATCTTTGGACTAGAAAACAAAAATTATTTATTATTTGAAAATAAAGAAGTTTGCGCCTGCACAACGATCCTGAGAAAGCTGGACTGACTTGCCTTTTGCGTCGCCATCAGCAAAGATAAATTGTCATAGGTCTGGCATCCAAATGATTTGAAATAAATGACGAGATTTTAATAAAATATCGGACTGTATCTTCAGAAGGAATAGTTTCGACAGAAATTCATGGTTTAAATGTATGGAAATAAGTGAATTCGAACTCGCTGTACGTTATTTATGATATATTCGCATATTTATTGTAGAAAACATTCCTACATTATAGTCTGAACAGTAATTCTCAGAAGCAAAATAAGGAATTAAAATAACATTTATGTAATCCTCCCCTCAAAAATTAAATTGTTATTATCAATCACGCAAATGAGGCGGGATGCTGCAGAGGGGTGATCCTTTGCAGGTCGGGTCGATCCTGAACCGTCGTTCAAACCCTCATAAAGTATTATAAAGTAAGTATAAGTAATGTTTTCCAAACATGAACTGTTTTAGATAATCAAGTCATAATTGTGGTGAATGTAACCGGATTGAACCAGACAAATTATTTTGCCTATTTGCCTAATTGTTTGCATTTAATAATTAATATTAATAAACATTCTATAATAAACCGCCCCCCCCTCCCCCATAATTTGTGGGGATCTCTGAAGTGTGGAGGCCCTGAAGCAGTTGCTTCACTTGCTTCATAAAAAATCCGCCTATGTACTTACTTCAATTGTTATTATACCTTTCCTATTACCACCAAAATGTAATACGATCTGGAGGACACATCACAGCACACATGACAGGACACATCACAGCACATCACACCACCGCTAACTGTAAATGTAAAAAAACAGCCAGAATTAGCGACGGTAGGTCTCTTCAATAGCTATTTTACCTAACCTATCCAAATCAAAACAATATAAACTATTCTAACCTAACCTAACTGAGTTAACTTGTCCTAACTAAGCATATATTTACAAACTGTAGAACAGATATTTAACCGAAATGTTGTAGATAACTTAATTTTAAATAAAGTAAACATAGCTTAACTGGTGCTACTGTAGTATGCGGTCTACCTACGATTCGGCGGTCTACCTTTTAATTATAGCTTCTTTATCTTGTTTACTAATTATTTGTTTACAATTAGTTGTCAATCGCCCTTGACAATTGGTTAGGTTTAGTCATGATATTTTCGTTAGTTTTAACGAAAATATCATGATTAAACCTAACCAATCGTAGGTAGACCGCATACTACAGTAGCACCGCTTAACTTGACCTAACCTAAATTAAGCTAACAATCCAAACGGAGCCAAATTTTTTCACAACCTTCCCCAACGAGGTCACATCAACATATAGAGGAAGTGAGAGGATGATATATGCAGTTTTGTTTTGCCGTAAAGGTCCGAAGGCCCATTCCTACTTGTGAACGTCTCCAGGAAAAATTCTGCGTGATATATAAATACTTTCAGAGATGGTAAACAGCATCTGATTTTCCATGTACATCTTAGATGAAAGATGCTGCTTTAATAAATAAAACTTACTCTCAAAGGCAATTTAAAGAATCGCCTACAAAATACCTGTGATCAGTTAAATAAGATATTCAATACAATAATGAGAGCTGTAGAAATAAACGAATCTCGTATAAGTACTGAAGTAACGTATATATATATATATATATATGGGAATGAACTCAGAATGGTTCTCTGAGGTTTTTATGATACACACAGACCGTGCATGGAACAAGGAACTCTTCTGGGAAAATTAAATCCACTATAGTCCGAACAAGTAATGGTAAATGACAAACACTACAGTTTTTCTTTTTCATGATGTTAGCCCGACGTGGGCAACGGGTCACTCGCAAAGAGGTCCCAAAAATATAGCTTCCCTCACCAGCTATCTGCAAAGCAGATAGGATCCAGCTTTGGGACAGGATCTATGGTTTAAAGCAGCCTAGCCCCACTATATTTAGAACCTCAATATAAGCAAAAGACTCGTTGCATTCACGTCGGATTGAATACATCAAAGAAAAAGGGATACTATTATATTTTTAGCCAAAAACTAAAACTTAACCTCAACTGGCACAATTGAGCGTCCACTTTTCAAGGCACATAACATGTCCGTTTCATAATGTGATTAAACTCAGAATGGTTCCTTGGTTTTTTTTTATGATACACACGGACGTGCATGGAACAAGGAACTCTTACTTATTCGGACTATAGTGGATTTAATTTTCCCAGAAGAGTTCCTTGTTCCATACACGGTCTGGGTGTATTATATATATATATATATATATATATATATATATATATAGTCAAAAAGTCACCGAATGAAAATGTTCACTAAATTCTTAGAAACCTACCCCCTACCGGGCTTCCACTCATTCATGGTCCCTGAGAACCGCCAGCGGAATTTCTTTGGTGTTTACTGACTTTATTCAAAATAGCCACTCAAAAGTTAAGGCAAATGAAACGCACAGCCTAAAAGTATAAAATAATTTATTAAAAACCACAAGTAAAATAATAATAATTTATGAAATAAATAAACATTTACTACTTTTTTAATAATAATAATAATAATAATAATAATAAGTAAATAAGAGACCAAAGTTTAAAATAATTTATAAAATAAATATTGAAGTTATATAAAAACAAAAACTTTAATAATGATAAAAATAAATATTAAATTATAAATATTAAATTATAAAACTTGAGCATATCTCGCTGAAACCGAAGGGCATGGTATCGTAACTACCGGGTAATTGGACTCGTTTCCGGTTTGTGTTACGACAAACCTTCGTCCCTTTAAGTTCCTTCACACCTCCTAGTTTTTGCGCGTGAAAGTTGTGAATCCCTACAATCAGCTCATGAAACGCGGTATCACCGTCAACCCCAACAACAGCAGCATCAACATCAATAGAATTATTACCATTATGAACTCCCGGTTCTTCTCAATTTAACAATTCTCTTAAAGCGTTCAAGTTGACAATCTGACGGTTTGCACGATTTAAACTGATACTTTTTGCTTTGACACTGTACTTGAATTCAGTGTTCGAAATAAGGCACTGTAATTGGGGAGGTCAGAATATGACCAAATTTACCCAAAAAAGTAGCCCAGAAGGTTTATATACTCTATTTTTTTGAGTAACTGTTTTTTATATGCTGAATCTATCAGAGGTACTACGACAAATAGAATGTGTTTTAACGTTCCCTATAATTTTAAAAATAACTCGCTCTTTACAAAATTCTACAAAAAAATCTGTATAAGAAAATTAAATGGCCAAATATTAATGCGTCGGCCGCCGCACCTGCAGCACCTGTTCCTACGAGCTACACAGGTTTCATATAAATTAAAACTTGAAAGCTTTCGATAGAAAATTAACACACTACATATAAATATTTACAGGGTTTTTTACAGGACCCACTCTGGGTCCCCTTGGACAGCGCATTTCCACGGGTCCCATGTAAATGTGGGTGTCAAACCCCTGACTCCCTCAGATTTTGAACCCTGCTTGAATTCTTCCCCAACCATTACACGCACACCGTAAATTTTTGGGCCAGTCGAAAAAAAAAAAGTCTGCCTAAGCCGAATCACCATACTCACTCTTGAGCTTGTCAGTGAGCTCACAGAGGAATTCACCAATAGAGGTATTGTGATGTTTGTGACACGAGAGGTGTCTATAACCAACTCAGTCTTATTGTAGTGTATTATGTACGTATTACTAACGTGCACAACTTCAAGAACTCCTTTATCAACTGCGTTGGTGTATTCTCATACTTCATTAAAACTTTGACTTTAAAACTTTTAAATAAAACCAGGTGCAACAAGATGCAGAAGATTCGTGTGATAGTTGTGATGAGTAGAAAGTGAAATATTATGTTATCATTGTAAAAATGTGTAATGCCTAATATTACATAAAGTGTCGTGTGTTTTGTAGTCTCTCAATAACTCGTGCAAAATTATGCCTAACTGTATACTCGTACAAAAATGTTGGAAATATTAAAATAGGTGATTTTTTGCTACAATATTTTCATTATTTGTAATTAAGTAGTATGAAACCATGTAAATAGTATCTTAGCGTATGCAAAATGTTATTGTGAACAATGTTTTAGTCATTTCATTTATTAATGCAAAAGTACGCCAAAGTATATGAAGTAATTGGTTAAGGAAATGTAATTTCCAAAATTTAAACTTCAACATAAAAACATGTAAATAGTACATTGTGCATTATCGTACCTATGCATAATGTTATTTAGAACACCGTTTACTTCTTGGTCAATACGTTTAGCACGAGCGGATTTTGAGCTACAGTCCACTATGTCACGTGTATTATGACCCCGAAACCAAGCGACAGTCTATGGAGTGGCACCATAAGACAACACGTGGGCAACACTTTGAGGATGATATTGACGTGATGAAAAAGGTTCGGGACTGGTTCCGAAGTTGTGACAGGGAGTTTTACAACGCCGGTATACAGCGCCTGCTTCAACGTTGGCAAAAGTGCATCGCAGCTGACGGAGACTATGTGGAAAAATGACTTTATTTTTGCCACATATTTATGCGTATTTCCCTGTAATTTTTATTGTAACTAAAATTATATTTAGTGAAAAAAAACAAGAGGCATTACTTGAATTTTTTAATTGAATAACCTTTATTAATAATAAGACAGTGGTCTTACAATTTACAATGACATAAATAACTGTGAAGCTGGACTATCTATTTTATTTAATTTGGCGCTTAATCTTTAGGCTTTACTGGGCTCTTATTAAAAATAAAACAATTAGTTATTATTAATAATACATAAATTATGAATAAGTATTATTAATTAAGGTATGTATTAATCTTAAATTATCATTATCGATATAACAAATGCAAGGTCATAATTGAAGGCATTATACCAATACCATACAAAGAAATCAATATTATACGTGAGAGATAAGAACTGAACAATCACAAGTAATGCGTCTTTAATCCTAGATTACACAAAAGAAATGAATAAACATTAGTAATGTAAATTAATCCTAGATTTGTATTAGCATGCCATTATTAATTGAGATTTCAACTTGGTTTTAAACGAATTTACATTCACAATATTTTTTATATCAGCATTTAAGTCATTCCATAGTTTCAATCCAATGAAAATGGATAATTTTTTAGATGAAGACACTCTAAATTGAGACATAACATGCTTTGACCTATTTCTGGTCTGATATGAGTGGATTTCTTGATGAGTTACAAAGTATCTATTTACCCAATGTAAATTAATGATTTTGTTTTTACACTCGTAAGTAAAAATAAAATGTTCCAGTTTGATTACATCATCGAGCTTTAGTATGTTTAGCTCTTTAAATAATGCGCTAGAGTGATCAAGGAAATCAGCATCAGATAACAACCTTATTGCTCTTTTTTTGAATGACAAAGATACTTTCGTACTGCCCTGTGCAATAATTTTTTGAATGGTTGCCAAATGAGAATGTATAGTTTGAAAGGATTCTAACATGATTTTGTACAGCTCAAATAGCGGAGTAAATACCATAATGTGTGTTTTAGTCACTCCATTTATTAGTACAAAAGTACGCCAAAGTATGTGAAGTAATTGGTTAAGGAAATATAATTTCCTTAACATAATTTTCTTTCAACATAAAAACATGTAAATAGTTGAGTGTACATTATCGTACCTATGCATAATGTTATTAAGAACAACGTTTAATTCTTGGTCAATATGTTTAGTACACGTGGATTTTGAGCTACAGTCCAATATGTCACATGTGTTAAATTGGCTTAAATTGGCGGCCACTTACAAAGATGGCGGGAGAATAGCACATAATTAGCAATTTTAGAAATGTTTATAATAATTTTGTATAGTCCACATGTGAGGCTAAACAGCACCATATGTCTTGTAGTCACTCCAATCAATTTTGCAAAACTATGTTTAAACTATTAAATAAATGTTGAAAAACTGTAAAAATTATTATTTCTACATGTATACTACGAAACTATATAAATTATACATTAGCGCATGCGTTATTTCATTTTGAACAAATTTTTATTCGTAGTCAACATGTCTCCCACGAACAGATTTCAAGCTAGAGCCAAATATCAAACATGTGTCAAATCTGATTTAAAAGATGACGGTAAAAATGGCATTTAGCTGGGAATGAAGGATGTCCATCATATGATTTCATACAGTTTACGTATCAAGCAAATTAAATATCATAGTGTCATTTAGTCCCTACATATGGTAGTCAAATTTTATCTGGCTTACGAACCATATACAGTACCAGAATTTATTACTCATATACAGTAGCTAAAAGTGATGTTAAATAGTTTTATTACTCAGTAAAATGATGAAATAATTTTATTTTAGTTTCATAAATTGAATACCAATATTTAAAGCAATTGTTTTTCCTTATGTTGAAGGTATTTTCTTTCTTCAACAATGTAAACAACAAAATTTTCCATTCAAATTTCGAGTCCCTGGTGCTCAATTTGAATGAAAAAAAAAATGGATATAAAATTTGGGTTTATAAAATTATTAAAATACTTAAAGTCAACATAATAAAATGGTTGGATCACCTGAAGGTCAGGGCCCCCAGCCTTCTTTAGTTAGCCTTATAAGGGTGTAAAATCTCACGAAAATATCACGACTTAACCTAACCAATTGTCAAGGGTGTACAGTTCACCTAACGATTGGTTAGGTTAAGTCGTGATATTTTCGTTAGTTAGCCTTATAAGGCGAACTAACGAAAGCTGGAGGCCCTGATCTTCAGGTGATCCAAATGGTTTAATATATAAATTATAAAGTACAACTTAATATAGAATTATTATTAATATAAGGTAGGAGATTACAATAGTTTGTAATATTTAGAGATTAGCTAGTTAGAGAAAATGTAAATTTATGGACAACTTAACTTATTAAGCTTTGCCTTTTTCGTGACTGTAACATATTTTTATATAATTACACTTTGAAATGAGTATAAATTATCATAAATAGTGTTAAATTTTCTATAAATACAGAGTTTGTTTTGTAATTAAAATTTTAAAATGTCAAAGAATCGGTGGGAGAATCGGCTAAATTTGGCCGATGCCGATGCCCAAAATATGGCCGATTCTGCCGGTGCCAATGCTGGTGCCGATTAATCGGTACACCACTAGTTACAAGGGTTGGATTCTGGCTTGAAAGTGTGCCTTTGAAAAAGCCTAAAATATTCACTTCGTGGAAAACGAAAAAGGAATGATATATTTAAATTTCTTATTTATTTCTATAGTATATTCTGTATATGTTACCTAACTGGTCCACTGATAGAAAATAGTCTTTAAAACTAAAAGAAACAGGAATATATTTGAGACGAGCTTGAACAGAAAATCATTCAGTGTTGAATCGTCCATCGAAGGTGGAGGTCGTGTTCTTTGGCTGTGTGCGGCGTGATTTGCGAGGAAACTCGTTTCGAAATTTTGGGAAACTTGGTTAAACCAAAATCATCGTAACTGAAATACCATTTACATCAAGGAAACGCAACACGAAAAGAAACTTTTATTTCATGTATGCTGTGTGGGATATGTACTAATTACTCGTGTGTGTATATATATACACACCATAAGATTAAAATATAAAAAAACTTCGAAATGAGGTTCATGCAGTGGAGTTATTTCTGCCTTGTGGAATAAATATTAATTTTAGACTCATTTATAAACCGTATGAATGTATGCATATCTGTATTAGAGTTAAATTATGGTCTATGGTTGGCAACATTAGATTCCTGAGGGTCATATTCCTTTTTTTCCACTTAATCAGAGGCAAAGAAATGAAGCTGAATGAAAACACAGGTAAGACTAGAAGCTTTCTTAACCCATTCGACACTATAATAACGTACGGCGTACGTCATATTTCGGGCACATTATATTTAGTTACACCCCAACGAAAGGGCTTAGAGTGAGGGCGTGACACTCAATACACTCCACGGGAAACACGACAAGTATTTAACTTACTCTTAATATTCAGGTTGCATTAAAATAAGACCATATATTATATATATATATATATATATATATATATATATATATATATATATATATGGTTTTAATATATATATATATATACAGTGCCCGCGAAAAGTATCCGATCACCCTTGAAATTTGTATTTTTTACATAAAAAACAATGTTTAAATGTATACTAACCTTATATTAGTATTTTGTCATCTGTCCTTTGGTTTGGATGACTTGTTCTAGACGTTTTGGCATGGATTTAATCAAGTTTTGACAAACTTCCACTGATATTTCCTTGCACCATACCTTTTTGATGGCCTCTTGTAATTTTTCGACTGAGCCAGTGTCGTGGCATTCAACCTTATTTTTTATTATTAGCCACAGATTTTCTATCGGATTGAGATCTGGACTATTACCAGGCCAATCCAAAATATCAAATTTATTGTCAGTAATCCATTTTGTCACTATTTTGGCCCTGTGACATGGTGCACCATCATGCATGTATGTTTTTGTCCTTTGGATTGCCATTGCCATTGGAAGTTTATCCTGTAGCATTGCTAAATACCGTGCACCATTCATAGTTGTGTTCTTCGGAAGAAAATATAAGTTTCCACGCCCATAGTAACCGAAACAACCCCAAACCATCACACTTGGAGGGTGTTTCATTGTCTTTAGGGTGTATTTAGGGTCCATCCTATTTGAGCCAATAGGCCGGCGAACCTTTTTTGGACAACTTCTGAATGTCAAAAATGTCGACTCATCGCTAAATAAAACCTTCTTCCAGTCATCAACAGTCCAATGAATGTATTTTTTACAAAATGCGACACGTTTTTTACGCATTTTTTCATTAATGAACGGTTTCTTAGCAGCATGGCGAGATGGTAATCCGAGTTCTTTTTGGAGCCGCTCCTGGATAGTTCGTTCAGAAACACCAGATAACAAATTATTCATATTAAATTTTATTTCTTTCGCAGTTATTGTTGGGTTTTTCAATACTAAACGTTTCATAAGTTTGTCTGTTCGCGAATTTGTTTTTCTCGGTCTGCCAGATCGTTTTTTAGGGACTGGCGTGGTTAGGCCACCATTGTTCTTAGCCCGTGAAACCCATAAATTAACGGTACTTTGGGATATGTTTAATTCCTTAGCTATCTGTCTCTGTGATTTCCCACATGCATGCAAAGCAACAATAGCACCTCGACAATCACTCTTAAGTTGTTTTTTAGCACACATTAATATAAATTTTATTTACACCACTTTCTGTAAAAAAAAAAAAAATATCAAGAAATTTACACAAACAGTGAAATCTGACAAATTTGAGACACAGCCACCCGCAACGAAGGCTACCAGAACACTAATTTGAGAATGCGTTGGATAGCTCTCATATCAGCGAGCAACCTCAAAGTTACCAGATGTCGCTAGAACAAATAGAAAGTGAATTACGTGTCTCTGAATATCAAGGGAAAATATTGTATTTTCTTGAGTGATCGGATACTTTTCGCGGGCACTGTATATATATATATATATATATATGGTTTTTATATATATACAGGATGATTCAAAAGTCAGGTTACATAGGGCTTTTCTGTTTCTTTGCAGGTAAATGAGTTATGAGATGTTATCGAAGGAGGAGCGCATTGATGTGATATTCCTAGCTGGCTGCACAAGTGCATTGCCGTTAACGGTGACCATATCGAACATGTGATGTGACTATTCCCCTGTATCATTACATAATACAGTATATCCCTATGTAACCTGACTTTTGAATCACCCTGTATATATATATATATATATATATATATATATTATATATATATATATATATTATATATATATATATATATATATATATATATATAATACACACAGACTGTGCATGGAACAAGGAACTCTTCTGGGATAATTAAATCCACTATAGTCCGAATAAGTAATGGTAAATGACAAATACCATAGTTTTTCTTTTTCATGATGCTAGCCCGACATGGGCAACGGGTCACTCGCAAAGAGGTCCCATAAATATAGCTTCCCTCACCAGCTATCTGCAAAGCAGACAAGATCCAGCTTTGGGACATGGATCTAGGGTAAAGCAGCCTAGTCCTGCCACATTTAGAACCTCAATAAAGCAAAAAATATAATAGTTACCCCTTTTTCTTTGATGTATTCAATCTAACGTGAAGGCAACGAGTTTTTTGCTTATATTGAGGTTCTAAATGTGGCAGGACTAGGCTGCTTTACCCTAGATCCATGTCCCAAAGCTGGATCCTGTCTGCTTTGCAGATAGCTGGTGAGGGAAGCTATATTTATGGGACCTCTTTGCGAGTGACCCGTTGCCCATGTCGAGCTAGCATCATGAAAAAGAAAAACTATGGTATTTGTCATTTACCATTACTTATTCGGACTATAGTGGATTTAATTATCCCAGAAGAGTTCCTTGTTCCATGCACGGTCTGTGTGTATCATAAAAAACTCAGGGGACCATTCTGAGTTCATTCCCATATATATATATATATATATATATATATATATATATATATATATATATATATATATATATATATTATTCAGTCAAAATAGAAATAAAGTTTTCCTTTAAAATGAGACTTGAGGCAAACGATTTCTATCTTCTGACTCCGAACGAGCGTTTAACAGAATGCTACAATCCCTTTAGATTGTTCCCCTGAATCTATTTATTCACTGCTGAACACGAGTAGTGTCAAACGCTGGATGAAACCCGCTGGCTCTCTCTACGGTAAATCAGGACATGGTACTTTATCCGTTGATGAGGAGATCCCATGCAGTAAATTTCGTCACTGCGTCTGTTGGATTCCGCTGCAGTAAGTACTCGTGTGATCAGTTACAGGGAAGTGATTGCTACATTCACTGAGACACGTTAGCTTCTCACGTTAGACATCCCATACTTAGCGGCCATTGAGCAGTGCCTCCGTTTGGCGCCCGCGAAGCCCGCGACCGCGGCGTTCCTCACATTTTGCGTCTACAAAAAGTAGGAAAAAATGTGGAAGAGAAATGACGATGAAGAAATGTTCAGAAGAATGTCGAAAAAATAGAAGAAAAAATTAAGAACATGAAGAATTATTACTGATTATTTTGTGTCGCTACGGATTATGTTGTATTAATTTTTTGATTGGTTCGCCTAAAGATAGTGGCCCCTCGCATGAGGTCTCGCGGGGGTCTTCACTGTAGACAACTGGAAAGAGGTAAAGTATCGGGAATGTAGACCTCGTTTTTAGAAAGTCACGCAAAGTTTGTGGTTCATTTTCAGAAATGATCCAGAATGCTCAAACACTTCGCAATCACCTCTAACGAATATAATTAACGTTACCTACTAATGCTTTGCCGTTATAAGATATTAGGCACCAACTTTACAGATTAATAGATATTACAGCTATTAATAGCTTGGCATTATCTTCATTATCTGTGGTGTCAAACCGATAAAACTTTAGGTGTCAGAGTAAAACAGCATAAATACAATGTGTAGAACAGCGAATAATTCTAATGTATTGTTTAGTCAATAATATAGAAATAATTATTGCATTAACTGGGACGGTTTAAATATTCCATTCTATTACTTTTCTACGAGTACATTGTTCATTTATCAATTTTGTAAATAACAATAATGGCTTGGGAATTTATAAGATGAACGTATCTTATTAAATTACCTTTTCCCTTAATCACTACATGTTAATCTTTTGCTAATGTCTCTTATCTCCTTTTATGAGCGCTGTGTATATATAGGGTGGCACAAAAGTCGTGCATCATAGAAATTTTTAATGTTGACTATAATACATTATTTTTTTTTTTTAGGTAGGGGATGGCTGCGAAATTAACAATAGACGAGAGGGTGAGCTTGATTTTAATGCATGGAATACCAGGTACAACAAATCGATGAATCGGTACAGAATTTAAATTCTGTACCGATTCATCGATTTGTCGTACCTGGTATTCCATGCATTAAAACCAAGCTCACCCTCTCGTCTATTGTTAATTTCGCAGCCATCCCCTACCTAAAAGGAAAAATATACGTAATATATTACAATCAACACTGAAAATTCCTATGATGCGCGACTTTTGCGCCACCCTGTATATATATATATATATATATATATATATATATATATATATATATATACACATTACGGTCCGTGTGTGAAACCAGTCATTTCACGTAATGCCTAGAAATTTCAGGCATTTCATGTAATACCTGTGACCATTAAACATAGGTAATACGCATTACTAACCTAACCCAACGAACCTAATCTAACCTAACCTAGCTCCCCTAACTTAACCTAACTTTCACAAAGTCGTTAATTGCTTAATTGAATTACCCTAAATGCCTGAAGCTTTTAGGCATTACGTGAAATGACTGGTTTCACACATTGACTGTAACATATAACGGGTGGGGCACGGGAACCAAGTGTTTTTGGAATAATCAGGAAAATGATATTTATTTTTGTAAAGAAAATATATTGGTAGAACAACATTCGTAAGAACATAGCATTTCATGTCATAATAATCATGTACCGAAAATTATATCTGGCATATGATGTCCTTGGCCGTCGACGCATTGTTGAAGGCGTTTACGAAAATTGGCCTCCACTCTTCCCAGCAGGTCTCTGTTGATTTGAATGATTTGTTGACGGATCGCTTCCTTCAATGCATCTAATGTACGGGGCTTGTCCTCGTAGACACGTGACTTGAGGTACCCCCATAGAAAGAAGTCACATGTGGACAAGTCAGGGGACCGAGGGGGCCATGCAATGTCACCAAATCTCGAAATGAGATGGTTGGGAAACAGGGGGCGAAGAACAGCCATTGACGCTCTGGCAGTGTGTGGCGTGGCCCCATCTTGCTGAAACCACAAATGTCGACGAGCAATACGCCTTCTTCGTAACTCAGGGATGAAAAAGGTGTTCACCATCTCAATGTAACGCCCAGATGTTATGGTAACGGTAACCCCATTTTGTTCGAAGAAATAGGGACCGATGACGCCAAACTTTCCCACCGCGCACCAAACTGTAACCTTAGGGCTATGCAGCGGTTTTTCATGGAGTTGTCGCGGATTTTCAGCAGCCCAATACCGACAGTTTTGATTGTTGACGGCCCCATTAAGGTGGAAATGGGCTTCATCACTCATTACCACCATCATGTTTTCATTCTGCTCATAAAGTGCAAGCATTTCCTGTGCAAAATTCAGTCGTTGGGGGCAATCGTTTACATTCAATTCCTGCACCATCGCTAACTTGTATGGGTGAAAATGTAATTCTTCATGCAAAATCCGTCTAACAGTACGATTGCTGATTCCGAGTGCAGCTGAATGTCTCCGAGCAGAGCGGCCTGGGCTTTGCAACATCGCTTGTCTGACCCTTTCAACGTTCTCTGGAGTACGCACAGTGCGTTGCGGCCCCTTCGGTTTTGTTTTCATTATTGAGCCTCCTGTTCGAAGATTGTTAACCCAACGTAAGATTGTGTCACGAGCGGGAACAGAGTCATTTCGATGAATGTTGAATCTGCGGCGAAACGCACGCTGAACTGCTGTCACTGACTCGCCACTCCTAACAAAATGATCATACGCGAACATGCGGTGTTCTAACGTCCACTGCTCCATGATGGCACCTGAAAGATAAAGGTGAGTGTTAGTTAAAGTTAAATGCTATGAACCCAGGAATGGAATGCTACCTACCGCACGCCCCTCCCATTCCTAATGGCCGATTACTAGCTATTCAAAAAACACTTGATTCCCGTGCCCCACCCTGTATATCAACAACTTCTTCACCCTCAAGCATTTCTTCAACAACACACTTCAGACACAGACTCCTGCAGGCATTTTATGCGTTCTCATGCTTTCACAAAGAAGACTTGTTTCCCCTCGACTTGTTCTTCCTCTCCATATAACGCCTATGTTTATCGACACGTAGCCGCAGTGGCGTAGCGCAGGAAAGTGCCACTCGGAGCCGACCCAAAAAAGGTGGCCGTCCTTCCCCCACCGACCCAGCTACACGAAATTCGCTGCCCCTCTCCCTAGATGTATCGATTTCCCCAAAATATACCTTAAAATTTAAATTTTTTTTCCCAGGATTAAAAAGACTAAAAACAGGTCAATTAATTTATTTACAGTATCAGTGCTAACTGCGCCACCACTGTTAAATTCGCTCATTTCGCCCAGTGCCCCTAGCTGTCAATTACACACCGATCCTGCGAGCTTTCAGGAAGTGAATTCGTCAATAACTGCGTCAAAATTGATCACATTGGCAAGTTCTCGTTCGATCAAAGAATCGAAAGGTTGACTAGCCGTTCTTGGGCCATTGTCGAGTGGAGATAAGACTTGATCAGCTTTAATTCCGAAAAGCTCCGCTCGCAAGTGGCGACGCTGTCCGTCATGGTGAAGGTCCTCAAGGGGATCATGAGATAGGGGAATGAGCTCTCAAACTTCCACTTGACGATCCACCTGATGAGGTCGATGGTTGTCCAGGAGCGGACATTCTTCTCCGATCAAATCTCGTTTTCATAAGCGGTGATGTGTCGCTGAAGACGCTTCATCTCTTCCTTCCCAGAAGTGGCGGTAATTTTATCGTAAGTACTGGCAAGCTTTTGAACAGCGGTATCGAGGGCAGCATCGCCCTGATCGAAGAGGAGTTCCATGTTGGTGAATGGGCAAAATAGCTCATGGGCTGTCTTGAGAGGCGCTGATTTCCTCTGCCCTTCTTCGCGGAAGTGGTCAAGGATCTCCAATTGCTCGCGTCCAACCTCTTCTTGCACGGTGAGACCAGCGTTCGCAGCTTCCTCGTCAGCCATTCTCCGCCTTTGTCTCACCCTTCGCTCAACCGAGATGTTCAGGGAGTTGCAGAACGCCGTCACTTTCCCTGACACTCTCTGGACAAGCCCCTCCCTCTCCTGATGGAAGAAGAGGGGCAAGGCGCTGAGCTTGGTCGAGCAGACGTCGAGACCGAGGTCGGGCTTCTGGAAACCTCTGGACGTCATTTATCTCTTTCAGAATCGGATGCCAGAAGCAGAGGTAAGTGACTAAGGTGTATTGCAGTGTGGACGACAGGAGGCTGCAGGCATTAGATCTGGTGTCAGCTGACTCGGTGCGCCCATCGCGAAGGTCCTCTAGAGCTACAATGATGCCCTCGAAACCTTTGCTGGGGAGGTGATCTTTGAAGACCCCCCCCCCCCCCCCCCCGGTGAGTGGAAGAGAAGGCGTAGACGCGGTCCAGGGTTCCGAATGTTATGGCATTGACGAAAATATGAGAAGCATGCACTCCGGCCAGATTTAGTATGAGTGGTTGTTGCAGGGTACGAAGACAGCCTTGAGATTTTGGATTTCTATCTAAAATTCTCTTTTGTATGCCCGTATGAACACCAGCCATAGTTGGCGCATTACTGTAGCCTTACCCCCCTCATGTCTGCAGTTTCTCCCCGTCCTTCCAACATTGACATGAGCTTGAGGGCCAGGGGTTGGGTGTTCTTTACCTCGAGGACGATGAAGCCAAGGACTTGACTTCGACAGTTCCGTTGCTGATCTTGACGTATCGGGTCACATGTGACAGCTGATCATGATGAGGAATGCCAGGGATTCTGTCAAAAGTGATAGTGAAATACTTCGCTTTGCATATCTCATTCAGGATAGCGAGTCGAACACGCTGTCCAAGGGGGAGAATGAACTCGTTTTGAACCATGGGTGAGATGTACGACGGCGTAGGGCCTGGTTGTTCATAGAGCCCTTAACGAGGTGTTCACGAATGACGGAATCGTAATTGCCGAGGAGTTTAATCAGCTTCAGAAAGTTGCCGGCGTTGGTGGATGATTGGTCTTCCCTGTGTCCTCGGAGTGGCAGGTTCTGTTTTGCCAGATAGAGGATGAGGTCCAATTCTCTCTTCGGGATCTCTCTCTACCTCTCTGCCTCTTTTGTTTATGACGCGACGATTCTCATGGTCGATTGTTACTTCTCTGCCCAGCCTCATGCGAAGTTCAGTCCATTTCTGATTGGCTACTTCATGCGTTGGACTGGCTTCGTGCTCACCAACTCGTGGGTTCAACTTCCTCCAGTTGTTGAACCTAGCTACACGTCCGAAGAGCTGTTCTCTGACCCGAAAAGATGGCAACGGAAACAGAAGGTGGTGTCCAAAGACGGCGAGTACAAAAGCCACTGGCGAGGCACTCGCTCCCCGTTCGCTTGTCTCCGTTCAAACCAGGTGGCATTCATGCTCTTGTGCGTATCATGGGCGCCGACTCTCACACGGAAGGGGCCTACCTTGTTTGGAAGACCTAGAGGACCCCTCCGGAGAAGCTCCATCCGAAGGTTATCGGGTAAAGGATGGGGTCAGAATCCTGCATCGCGGAACAAAACGGTGTTCACTTCACCCGGCTTTTGCTCGTCCCTCTCGTTCGGCCCTTTTTCTTCTTCCTCGTTGTCGTAGGGATCAGAATAGGGAGGAAAGTCCACAGCAGTCTTCACCTGGGGCTACCTTGCTTCGCTGGCTTCCTCTCTCCTGTCGCTGTCGGCATCTCCACTGCGATCAGAAGGGGCGGCGAAGAATCTCTGAAAGGGGGCAGCTAAGAGTGTACTGCGCATGGCAGATCTTAAAAATATTAAGATATACAGTATATTAAAATATATAGATATTTTTTGAGAACATTTTCCAACAGAAAGTAATCACAAATGTGGGTACTGATTGACTTCACCAACCTGTCTCATCCTACTGTAAGGTTCGGGGTTCATTCGCAATGTAATCGATCTGTGGTGGTTGTTCAGGTGACCCGTCCATTGACGCGTTCGTGAGTGGGTGTGACGACACAATTTGCATTTACACTTATTCATTTTATAAATACACCGATATTAATTTACACATCGGATGTTACAATTTAAGGGGTAGCGTGAACCCACTGTTTTTCTTCCGATTAGTTGTTTACTTGACTTCAACTAAGTAAGCTAATATTGTTTATCATATTAATTAATTTCAGAATTTATCTTTAAACCATTAATATAAATTTACAGTTTTATGATGAAATACCGAAATTTTTATACTTTTAATCTCATGTTTTTTTTCACAAATTAAATTAATTTTACATTGCTTTTAGGCAAATTTGTCTACAACAATTTGTCTAAAGATACAATTCATCTACAACAATTTGTCTACAACAATTTATCTACAACAATTAGTCTACAAATACAATTTATCTACAATAATTTGTCTACAGATACAATTTGTCTAGAGAAACTATTACTAATATTATTTAAAAAAAAACAAATATAATTTAAATATGAAAATTAGTTGTTAACTTTTATAATTTAAGTCTTGCGTTTGTGCCTTTATAGTTTAAGCTATTCTGAAACGTTTGTTCGTTTGTTGCCTTTTTTAAATCTTAGTAACTTATGTCTTAGGTTTTCGCACTTAAAATTGCAGTCATCCTGGAACTTTTACACTGTTCACTGTTCAGTAACCCACAATGCCTCTTCAATTTATTGATTCAGAGAAAGGCCATAAAAAGTTAGTACACCCTTGACGATTGGTTAGGTTAAGTCATGATATTTTCGTTAGTTTACTGTTAAAACATACGAAAATATCATGACTTAACCTAACCAATCGTCATTTTTTTAAATAATATTAGTAATAGTTTCTCTAGACAAATTGTATCTGTAGACAAATTATTGTAGTTAAATTGTATCTGTAGACTAATTGTTGTAGATAAATTGTTGTAGACAAATTGTTGTAGATGAATTGTATCTTTAGACAAATTGTTGTAGACAAATTCGCCGGACACCTTTTACATTTACGTTATACAATAACAAAGTTAAGCCTTGATCGAAAATCAAGTAGGTCTACAGAAACGTTGAAGGCCTAGTGCGTGACATGAATCCTAGGGCCGTGGATACAAGTCGCTATTTCGTTGGCTTAGGGAGAGGGAAAAATAATGAATTTACTAAATTAAGTTAATTTTGAATATATCCCCTATATCATATCGGAAACCCAAATACCATCCAATTATTGCTTTATTTCCGCATTCCCAACTTTAAGTAAAGTATTTGAAAAAATCGTGTACAAAAACTTACTAATTTCTTAAACATGATATTTTAACTAAAACACATTTGGGTTTAGAGATGGACATACAACGAAAGATGCCATAACATGCTATTAGAAAATATGTATCAGAATTTAAACAGCAAAAAACACTGCCTTGATCTTCCTCGACTTGTCAAAAGCATTTGATACACTTTCGCATGAAATCTTATTGAATAAACTTCACATATATGGAATAAGAGGAAATATCCTCGATTGTTTGTTATATCTATCAAGTCGCCATCAGTGCATCAGAGTAAAAGACAATTCATCCGAAAAGGCGGTGCTAACTAGTGGAGTCCTATAAGGGTCTCTTCTTGGGCCATTGCTATTTCTAACTCACGTCAACGATTTTCGTCTTTCTACCACACTAAATTGTGTGCAATACGCAGATGGTACCACACTTACTTGTTCCTATCATAACGCGGATTTTCTGATTAATGAAACGAACGTGCAATTAGAAAACGTGTATAAATGGATGTGTGCTAATAAACTTATATTGAACCTGACAACGTCATCTTATATGATTATTATCACAAAACATATTAACACAAACTGTCAAATAAAAATTGGGAATACTACTCTTGCAAGGGTAAATGAGGTTAAAGTACCTGACATTAATTTAGACGAAAAACTAAATTTCAAAAGTCGTGTACTACATATCAAATCCAAAATATCAAGATTTCTCTTCATATTATTTGTTGAAAAACCTTCTTCACAACGCATCCCTTACCTTGTATTATTCCTTCATCCATCCACATCTATTATATTGCTTTACAGCATGGGGTAGCTCAAAGAAATATATAAAACATCCTTTAGAAGTAATTCGTAAAAAATGTCTGCGAACTCTTTCGAATAATGATAACAAACAAAATTACACTTCCCCAATGTTTAAAAAGTTAATATTTTAAAACTACAGTAAATGACTTACACAAATTCAATGTTGCTGTCAATATGTTGAAAGTTATCAATAAAAATCGACATACATCACCCATTCAAAGAGCAATCACCCCCAATCAAATATACCATCGTTATAACACCAGACTGCCCAGTGATTTTATACACAAACCTAACTACCGTATATAGGGTGTACACAAAGTCTTTACCGATTATAAACTTTAATAATTACATGAAATCCAAAGGAAGCACAGTAATTTTGCATGTTATTCCATAACACATCAAGTTTTTTCTTATCAGTGTTTGGTGTGGATTAATGCATGATAGGGTGATAGGCCCACTGTTCTTTGCTGAAAAGAATGTGTACAAGTGTACCTGGACACGCTCGAGTTCTTTGTAGCCCCCCAGTTGGAAGACCTTCAACCAGCCATCATTTTACTGGAGTTTGTTAGTGATTCCCCGATATTACGCTCCTGGACTTCTTCCTGTGCGGATATGCAAGGGCGGATCTAGGTATTTCAGTAAGGCGGGATCCAAAGAAAAAAGGGCTCCCTCTAAAATAAAAAGCCACAGTACTAAACATTTTTTCTTAAAACAGACCACCAATGAGTGAGTGTAAAAGAATTGTATTGTTTTATTAGATCAGTCTCATTCAAATATGATACAAAATAAAAATCTAATTTGGGTACAACAGTTATCACAAAAAAAATTTCAAACAATTACAAATTTCTTGCCAATTAAGAGAACTATCAGAAAAAGATGAAGATAAAAATAGTGGTATGGCTGCACCAGTACTAAGCGCACCTATAAAAACCATTACATCTACAAATTTGGAAGTACAATGTATACAGATAAAGACTCAAAACAGAATTTAAATAAAATAAAATAACCATGATCCATTTACGAGGGCCACTCAATATATTCTGCCCCACCTTTTTTTTTTCTTTCCAAATTTCCTTGCAAGTTCCAGAAATTTTGTACACTAGTAGTTACATAGCTTTTTTACAAGTTTTTATTTTTCCACATAGTCTCCATCCTTTTCTACGGCTTTCCTCCACCTCGAAACAAGGGCCTTATTCCTTGCTGGTAAAAGTCCGCTGGGTTCCGCTGGAGCCACCTCTTAACCTCCTCAACAACCTCATCGTCACTCTGAAACTTTCTTCCACGAATAGCATCCTTCATTGGCCCAAACAAATGGAAGTCTGAAGGTGCCAGATCCGGGCTGTAACACAGTCCGGGGTAACACAGTCAAGCGCATTTTTGTGATGGCCTCTCTTGTTTGCAAACTGTTGTGTGGTCTTGCGTTATTGTGCAAAAGAAGGACGTCTTTCAGTTTTCTCTCCAGTCGAACTCGCTTTATACGTCTCTGGAGTCTCTGTAGGGTAGCAATATATGCCTCTGAGTTGATTGTTTGTCCTTTCTTCATAATGTCCACCAGAATCACCCCTTTCATGTCCCAGAAGATGATGGCCATAACCTTTCCTTTAGAGGGAGCCATTTTGAACTTTTTCTTGTGTGAGTCTGCGTGATGCCACTCCATGGATTGGCGTTTTGTTTCAGGTTCAAAGTGGTGTACCCAAGTCTCATCCCTAGTCACAATTCGTGAAAGGAAGTCATCCCCTTCTGTCTCGTATCGAACCAACGACTCCGAAGCAATTTCTTTTCTTTGGGCTTTGTGATCTTCAATCAGTTGGCCAGGAACAAACCGTGAACACACTTTTGAGTATCCCAGTTGCTGAATTATCGTATTCACACTTCCTTCACTAATTGCTAGCTCCAGTGATAGGTCCTTGTATGTGACGCGCCAATTTGATCGAATGATGCTGTTAGCACGTTGCACAGTGTGAGATGTAACAGCCGATGCCGGACGACCGCTGCGTGGCTCATCATGGAGGCTGGCTCTCCCTCTCTCCGATGATCTCACACGTTTAGACCAGCGTCCAACTGTGCTTCGATAAACAACAGCATCTCCGTAAACGTTTTGTAGACGTTTGTGAATATTTCCAGCTGTTTGCTTCTCTGCGGTTAAGAACTCGATAACAGCTCTCTGTTTACGACGCACATCACTGTCAGACGCCATTTTCGAAACTGCGTTAACCATCGGTTTTATACAAAGGCGTTTAAAAGCGGTTTTATACAAGGAGGGCAAGTTCAAACTGGCAAAATCCGGTTATTATTTAGCTAAGAAAAAAGGGTGGGGCAAAATATATTGAGTGCCCCTAGTACAATAAATCATTTAAGTTAAAGTTATGTAACATTTTGTAACCTTTATATTGTATTTAATCATCCTAACGATAGGAAATCGGATCTTAGAAGAAACTGAGCAGTTTAAATATCTGGGAAGTTTATTAACCAACAATGGACATTGCAATAAGGAAGTAAGATCTAGAATTATTATGGGTAAGGTAGCTTTTGAGAGACAGAGAAGACTACTTACAGGCAGGGGTGCAGTGCCAATTTTATAGGTGCCGGAGCTCTGGTGGGCCTGACAAAAGCCTGCCATTTCCTATCCTGTTTCTATATATGCCACACGATGACTAAGTATTTCGTGTTTGCACTCACTCACTAAACTGTTGATAATTAATTAATGGAGGCAATTTTTTTGTTGCTTGTTATGGTGATTCCTCCAAACTTCCTCTTGCAGAGGTGCCGGAGCGGCGCTCCGGTGAGCTCCGGCAGCACTGCACCCCTGCTTACAGGTAAACTCAACTTGAAGCTGAAGAAAAGGTTCGTAAAAAGCTTGATATGGAGTGTGGTACTCTATGGAGCAGAAACATACACTGAAAACAATTGAAAAGAAACTCCTGGAAAGTTTTGAAATGTGGATTTGGAGAAGAATGCTAAAGATAAGCTGGAGGGAACACCAAAGTAATGAGGACGTACTGCAACAGGTGAGGGAGGAAAGAAGACTCATTAAGGTGATAAGAGAAAGACAGAAGAAATGGATCGGACATGTATTGAGAGGAGAAGGATTGTGGAAGGAGTTGATAGAGGGTAGATATGAAGGTAGAAGGCCGAGGGGAAGGAAAAGGAAAGCAATGCTGGATGATTTGAAGGCAGGCAGGAGCTACCATGAGATGAAAAGGATAGCTCAGGATAGAACACTTTAGCGGGACACATGAGTTGGACCTGCCTGATAGGCAGAACACGATGGATGGATGGATATTGTATTTAATATTATTGTTATTATTATTTTTTGTCGTCACTATTACTATTACTTGTCACTTTCACTATTTTTATGTTAATAAATAAATTAAATGTCATTATTTTTGCCTAAAAAGCCTCCATGCTTCCAAGAGCATATTCAGATGAGAATACTGTGAATATATTTATGTCCTAACAAATATTTAAATATTATAAATCTTTGTTAGTTGGGGAGCACAGGCCTGATTTTAGGGGTTGTGGACACCTCATGCTATATTTGGTTGTCCAGCATTTTTTAATATTTTAGACCTATAATAACATTTCAAAAGGCAACCTTCTGAGATCAGTGTACTTCACTCCGAAAATTTGACTTACTGTACATTAGGCCTATGGGGGTTTCCGAATGGCCGATTGTAAATAATGGATTATATTATAATTTACATAGTAAAAATAGTGTTCTATAGTCATATATGTTAAAAACTATCCGAAATGATAAAGTACAATAACCACAGTGAAAATAAATATGAATATGGCTTTATTTGAGGGCACCAGAGGCATAATATTGAAAATAATACCAGGCATACAGTTTAGATTTTATTGGAAAAAACATAAAATCTGTCATCGTGGTCTTCATACACACTCAATACTTATTGTTGATGTATTCAAATTTTCCCCATTTATTTATCAGTTATAGATCACATCATAATTCAAAAATAAAAGAGAACAGCATGTGTTTCTAGAACAAAATTTTGGATCACCACCTTAATTTTGCGTGGGACCAGACTTATACAAATTGCAAAGTAACTCGAGTATATACTTTGTGAAACATATTGTATTGTGTCGTCATTACTTTTGAAGCCATCAAAGATGGTTTTAAAAAGATGAAATTTCTAGTTTTTAACATAACATAAATGTTATAGCTTTATCAGAATCATTAAAATACTTCATCAGTCATCAATGCCACTTTCATCAGCGTCATTATTATCTGCAAGGCGGATGCCTCCCCTAAAACATGTCTGCCTCCCCTTCCGCCTCTTCTAAAGAGTCGAAGAATATACATCTCCTATATTAAAAATATTTCATTTAATTAATCTCGGTTGATTTGTGAAATTCCAATATTTGATAAATGTACGCGCTTGACAACCTACTAAGTGTTGCCATACAGCAAGTCAATTATCTCTCCCTTCCTCACTATGCCCTTCGAGTCAGTATCTCTCGTGATCAAGGCAACTAAAAGTATCTTTCGTGATCAAGGCAACTAAAAATATCTCTCGTGATCAAGGCAACTAAACAGGTAGGCCAAGTTTCCTTTCCCGCCCTTGAACGTCACCTATACATTTCTATGGCGTTACCTTCATTAACCAAGAGACCTTTAATAATCTACTAGCTTTTTTACTCATGTGAGAAATCTTTTACTAAAGCAAAGTATATGGCAGCGAACAAGTAACGAATGAAAGTCGTTTATGATCAATTTGATTCAAATGGTGTCCTTCGTAATTTACGTTGGTATGGAACTTCCTTGTAAACTTCTAAGGACATTGCTTGTTTTGAATTGACTCCAAGTCAACACCAGGAATAAGTTTTGAAAAAAGGGCATCGCAAACTTGAATTATGTAAATTATGGAGTCAGAGTCACTTACCAAGAGACTTCCATGAAAGAAACCAATTCATAAGCAATTTAGATACTTTTTGTAAGGAAATAAGCCTTGTTAGTGTTTTGTCTTTCTTTCACATGTTTGTCATGCTTGAGTTTTCTTGACAGATGTGTGTCACAAGTTCAATATATTAATTTAGGAAGAGTTTTTTAATACATAATTCAACACGCTTAAACTATGCCATTGTTTGACATTGTTACATTTAATTTTGTATCATTTCATTTTGGTTATGGGAAACTGGTGAGACTCATCATTACTTTTGTGAGAAACATTATATGAAATGTACTGGTTCAAGTATGAAATCATATGGCATATACGAGGTGTGTTCAAAAAATTTCAGGACTGATCCCACACAAACTTTGTGGTAACACCTACAATCTAATTGGTGTTGTCCCCTTCAAAGTAGTCTCATTGTGCAGCTATACATCGCTCCCAAAAGCGTTTCCACTTTTGAAAGCATTCGTGGTAGGCCGTATTCCTGACTGCCTTCAGTTCGTTTGTTGCATTTTGAATAATTTCTTCCACATTTTAATGCAAATTTAAGTTTGGGGAAAAGAAAAAAGTCTGCCGGGGACAGATCTGGAGAATATGGGGACTGGGGAACGACTACGACGTTGTGCTTCGCCAGGTACTGCTGAATTGACAACGCTGTGTGCGCGGGTGCAGTCATGGTGCAACATCCACATTTCTGCATTCCAACTTTCAGGCTGTTTTCTCCTTACTGCGTCTCGCACGCGCTTCAGCATTTCCAAATAAAACTGTTGGTTAACTGTTTGACCTGTAGGGACGAATTCGTATTGAACGAGTACGTAGTAATCGAAAAAAAACGACCACCATTGCCTTTACATTCGATCAGACTTGCCGTGCTTTTTTCGGTCTCGGGGACGTCGCGCACTTCCATTGCGATGATTGCTGTTTTGTTTCAACGTCATACCCGCACACCCACGTCTCGTCACCCATAACGATGTTTATGAGAAAATTTTCATCAAGATTGGCGTTGAAGGAGGTCTTGAGACACAACAACACGTTGCTCTTTCTACTAGGCAGTCGAGTCGTGGCACAAATTTGGCTGACATACGACGCATCCCCAAATTCTCTCTGAGTATCGTGTGGCACGATCTATCAAAATGTTCATTTCGTCCGCGACTTCCCTGACTGTCAGTCTACGGTTCCCTCGAATCATTTCAGAAACACAAGCAACAGTGTCATCAGTTCTTGAAGTGGAAGGTTGTTCCACCCTTGCATCGTCCTCCGTCGACGTTCGGCCTTCCTTAAAGCGCTTGTACCACTCAAAAGTGGTTGTCCGACTTAAGGCGTCATTGCCAAATGCTGTGTTCAGCATGGCATGGGTTTCAGAAACAGTCTTGCCCAGCTTAACGCAAACTTTTATGCACGCACATTGTTCTTCAACAGTAGCCATTATTCAAATGGACAAAATGCGACAAAACACACAAAATGACTTCACAAAACACTAAATATCGAGATGAACAAGCGGTAACCGTCTTTGGACACAGACTGAGTCACACTACAACATGCATCTTTGAGTTGTCATTCAAGCATTATTCCAGTTGATTTTTGCCAATTTGGTCTACATTTTCCAAGTCTTTTTTATGGCTGCAGTGGCCGCCTGTCCAGTAGCACTATTAATCATATCATTAGAGTCCACTGTAAATGGGTTGATCATGTGCTGCTTGATCATTTCCACTATTTGGTTGATTAGTTCTTGTTTTCCTTCTTCATGGTGCTGTGTGACATTTCTATGGTGTGAAAGGTTCATAATTTCTTTGAACTGCGATGATACTTCAGAAAACACGGGCTTTGTGTAGTCATTTTGTTCTTGCTTTGGCATCTAGAGTGATGCCTGTCAAACCACTCGTGCTTTCATTTGCGTCCTTGTTGTATGTCTGCTCAAGGGCCATGTCACTTGGTGCGCCATTAAAAGAACCAGCCTTTCTTCCCTTCATAAAATAGTGATAAATTTTTGGTGCTATGTTCTTAAGGTTTTTCATTTCCTTCAGATACAGTGGAAGGGAGTAGTTATAGTTGTGATGACCAGCAGCAACAATATATGGGAGCATGCATAAAACTTCACTTTTCTACGTGAAGGTCAAAATATGATAATTAAAACCCACTCTAATAGACAGAGTTCATTTCCACAACAGTTTCGATGCCCAGTGGCATCCTCTTCGGGTGGATACAGAAAAATGCATGAACCAAAAACAAGAGGGAAAACAGTCCAGGGACCATTGAGAAATTCACACATAGGATAGATCCCGTTCTCCCGACACCGGAAGGACATTTTATCAAAGGGTCCCGCTTATAAGTACCTTCGCACAAATTAAAATTATCTACTTGTTCTATACATACAGATTCTATTATTTTTGACATAATTATTACATTTATTACATTTATTATTGCATTATTTTACTACAGAAATTATAAATTTATTATTACATTGATTATTACAGAAATTATAAACCGAAAAACGAATGAAAAAGGCGAGAAGGAAACAATCCAGAGACCATTAAGAAATTCGCACCTAGGTTAGATCCCGTTCTCCCGACACCGGAAAGACATTTTATCAAAGGATCCCGCTTATAAGTACCTTCGCACAAATTAAAATTATCTTCTTGTTCTATACATACAGATTCTATTATTTTGACATAATTACTGCATTTATTATTGCAGTTATTATTACATTTACGTTTATAACATTTATTATTATTACCTTTACATTATTATTACATTTATTTTATTACCTTTATTATTACATTCATTCGTTTTTTTGTATCCACCCAAAGAGGATGCCAGTAGACATCGAAACTGTTGTGGAAATAAACTATGTCTATTAGAGTGGGTTTTTATTATCATATATGGGAGCATGTTACTGGCCTCGGCCAAGCTCTGTTTCCAATTACTTGTACGATGTGGTGCTATGAATCGGAGAAAAATATCAATCATCTTGATGTAAGTTTTCCAGAAAACATGAGTGCGTGACTTCTTTGCTTCATCTGCTTCGGTAGTACTGTTAAAGAATCCAGTGGGAGTCTAGTTTCACTGATGTGGCGTTCATCGTTTTGATCTTTGTCCAGCAAATTGCAGATCCTTTCAAGATCATCAGCTAGGTCACGGAATTGACCACCAGCATTCCTTTCGATATACCATTCCTCAAATGACTCCATGTGAAGCTTTGCCAATACTTCACTGTGCATGTGAAGATCATTATGACAGATTTTGTGTTTTTGCCAACAAAATGTGAGGCGCTTTTTGGGGATTATTTTCAATATTTTGCCTCTGGTACCCTCAAATAAAGCCGTATTCATATTTATTTTCACTCTTGTTATTGTACCTCGTTATTTCGGATATTTTTATACCAAATATGACTATAAAACACTATTTTCATTCTCTCAGAATTGATGGTAATGTTCTCAAATGGATTGAAAATTGGCTTAGCGGACGTAAACAAAGAGTGGTCATTAATGACAAAGCGTCAAACTAGAGAAATGCAACTAGCGGCGTGCCTGAGGATCAGTTCTGGGACCAGTTCTTTTAATCACTTATGTCAGTGACATCGACATAAGAATTAAGTCTAATTTCAAAATCTGCTGATGATACCAAACTAGGGGGACAAACAAAATCAACGGCAGAACGTTGTAGATTCAAGCAGTGACAGACTGGTCCCACCGGGATACCGGGAAATTTCCCGGTGGGCCCCCCAGTACTTGGGCCCAGAGCCGTGTGAACAACAGTGCCAAAGGAGCCCGGGCCGGGGGCCAGGGCTCCTTGGGCACCGTTAATATAAATAACTGAGCAGCGTTAATATATATATATATATATATATATATATTATAAACGCAGACTTGCTAATCTATTTTTGGCGTACAGATTCATCATGACTCTTTCAGTGTCACAAGTTACTTGTGAACGACGTTTTTCAAAATTAAAACTGCTAAAAACAAAGACCAGAAACATGATCTCTCAGGATGTCTTGGAGACAGCTCTACTCATATTTGTGGAAAACGATGTGTTGTCTAAAATTGATCGGGAACGCATCATTGATGATGTTGCCAACAGAAGCAAGGAACTTAAACGACTGTTGATACCTTGATTTCAGTATAATATTGATTTCATACAATTTCATACAAGTTTGCTCATTGCTATTTATGTTTGTATGTTTTGCAATTTGTATTGTATTACTCATTACTAATGTCACTAATGTCTGTCTATTACTATTCAGTTTGTAAATTGTTTTGCTCGTTGCCAATGTTTATGAAATTTCCATTTTAGTTCGAAATACATGTATGCTCCAAAGACTGCTAAACACACTTGTTCTTATGAATTACTGTGCCATTGTGATTTGCATTCAAAATAAATTAATTGGCAGGTCCAACTTTCTCCAGTGAGTGGGCCCCCTGCATGAATATTTTCCAGGGCCTTTTTAGATAGCTAGTCCGTCACTGGATTCAAGAAGATATTAATAAGTTGTGGAGTGGACAGAAATTTGGCAAATGAACTTGAATATGCAGTAGATAAATGCAAAACGTTGCATATCGGTAGAAACAACATTAAAGAAAAGTATGCTATACGCGATAGAGCACTAACGAGTATTAAGGAAGAGAAATATTTTGGTATCATTGTTGCCGATACTCTCAAACCGATGTAATGTATCGAAGCAGTTAGAAAAAGCAAATGCGAAAAAAAACAATGTTAGCATAATATAATTCCTCAGCACACCCCTACCTAGAATACTGGGTTCAGTTCTGGTCCCCATATTTACGACAGGACAGGCAGAATGGAGAGTGCAGCGACTGATCACCGAGATGATTCCCAGAATTAGAAACGTTAAATTTATTATCACTCGTAAAAAGGAGAATTCGAGATGACTTAATTCAGATGTTTAAAATGATTAAAGGTTTTGATAACGAAGCCGAAAAATATTTCACCTTCAGAAATGCAGATAAAACACGTAAAAGTATTATAGAATTTTCACTCTTGTTCTCTCCTGTTTGCTTTAAAGTTTTCAGTTATCTTTAAATTTCGCTACTTTCTTTCAACCTCCTTTCCTTGCTCCTTGCTTTGATTTAAAATTTCCACTTCTCTTTCATTTTCGTCCATCCTTTAACTTTCCTCCTTAAACAGACAGCCTCGTAGAGACCAGGACATATTGCTATTTGGTGTCTTTTTTATTTCTTTGTATATATATATACAGTATATATATATATACACACGAAACTCTGGCTGGCTGTGTTTGCGACAACGTTTTTAAATTTATTTTTAAAGCGCAAGTGAACGAAATTGTGTGTCAAATAGTTCAAATTTTAAAAAAGAATGATCGATGATAAATTCCGTTATATTTGACCCGTTTGAAATTTGTTTTTATGATTTTGGTTATAAGTCCTGTAGAAAATTATTGTCCCTGTACAATATCAGGCATAAATTAATCTATATCTATACTTATAATAAAAGGACGTGTGTGTCTCCAAAATGGAAGCAGTTACAAACATGAAACACACACACACATATTGATTAGGTCCCCAGGTTATGCACTTGGGTGTTAATAAATTAAATAATTAAAATTACTGGGCCCGAAGTCCCCAGCACCGCGATAAAACTACAGGAAGGAACGCAGCCGTGAAAATTTTGGGCTTCACATTGTGTCAAGATTTCCGAATCTTAAGATTTTCATGAATAATTATTTGGTCAATAAAACTATAGAAAAGAACACAGTCATGAAAATCTTGAGCTTCACATATAATTAAAACTAGCGGAGTGACCCGGCGTTGCCTGGGTGGATGTTGAACGCATATATATATATATATATATATATACAGTATATGCCCGGTTAGGTCAATTGAATACCCGGTTAGGTTAATTGAATGCCCGGTTAGTTAATTGTACGCCCTTGACGATTGGTTAGGTTAAGTCGTGATATTTTCGTTAGCTTATAACGTTCAACCCCCCCCCCCCCCCCCCTCCCGGCAACGGCGGGTCGCTCCGCTAGTACCAAATAAAGGTTAAAATAGATAAAACTCGTTGCGTCATATTGATCTAATGGAAACATTTTTCTCTTTACGCTTTCTAAATATGTGTCGATTACAACAACAACATTAACTGTCAGTTTGAGAGAACCATTTCATATTACCAACAAAACAATTTTATTCGTTACCCCCAATATATGTATGACAAAAGCCATTATAGCCTCTCTTATTTATGTATTTACTGTAATGGGTTCTCTCATACACGTAATGAATTTATGCATCTGCGTGGATGGGGGTTGAGGGATTTTGAGTTTCCCTCCCCTTCGCTCGCTTCGGATTGACGTAACAGTCTATATATATATATATATATATATATACTCTCTCTCTCTCTCTCTCTCTCTCTCTCTCTCTCTCTCTCTCTCTCTCTCCTCTCTCTCGAACTAACTAAAGTGAGGGCAAAACAACACAAACTGCAAGACGGTCAATAAGCACTTAATTAACGTGTTGAGCTGTACAATAATTGTAAACTTCACCCAAATTCCTCATTTAAATTCAAATGCAGACATCTTTGTTGATTTTAATTATTTAAAACAAAAAAAATTTAGTTGAATTGCTCGTTTTAATGCAAATGTTGAATAATTTTTATACTTCTGGGAATAATATAGTGACAAAAATACACTTTAATGCGTGTATGTGGAAAGACGGGAACTTTTACTAGAATGAGAGTTTCTGCACACACACACACACACACACACACATATATATATATATATATATATATATATGAAAATTATTTCACGAAAGTGACACGTGAAAAATATTTATAATGAATAAAACCACGAAGGGAAAAGAAACACAAAGTGGTGCTCAAGCGCTTTCGTCTAATGACATCCTCAGGAACACTGGAGTGAAAGGAGAGTTCAAGGCAATATATAAGGAATATATATATATATATATGCATAAGGGAAAAATTACCAAAGGTTTTTATAATTATTGTCTGAAAAATCGGTAGGTCACAAAAGAATAAAGAATAACCGATTTTTCAGACAATAATTATAAAAACCTTTGGTAATTTTTCCCTTATGCATATATATATATATTCCTTATATATTGCGTTTATATTTCGTATATATACACCTTATATATGTTGTATATATTTTTATAGTTCTTTATATATCATCTAGGCATCATTTTGTTTTCCAATTTATATTTACTTGTACTTTTTTATTCGTTTGTGACCATAGTATGTATGATTCAGACAATAACTAAAAAACCTTTGGTAATTTTTTCCCTTATAAATTTGTGTGCCTCTCTTACAATTTATTTTTCAATTTATTTTTTTGGTTTATTTCTTTATTTCTTTGTGACATATATATCATTTTGGCATCATCTATTAAATTGATTGTAAACTTTCCTTTTGAGCTTGAATTTGTAGACTCCACTTACAATTTTTGGTTTTTTATCTGTTGGTTTATTTCTTTATGGTTATTTCGGCTGTGACGTATATATCACTAAGGCATTATTTTGTAATTTTTTCCAATTTATATTTATATTTATTTTTATTTCTTTATTCTTTTGTGACATGTTTACCATTCAGACAATAACTATAAAAAATTGGCTGGAAACAAGCCATTTGAATTTATGTTGAATTTCGGGCAAAGTGCTTAAATTGTCATTTTTCCATACAAATGTGTTTGCTCCTCCCACAATTTTTTATATACTTACTATATATATATATGTTTATTTTTGTAACCTATATATTGCCTTGAACTCTCCTTTCACTCCAGTGTTCCTGAGGATGTCATTAGACGAAAGCGCTTGAGCACCCACCACTTTGTGTTTCTTTTCCCTTCGTGGTTTTAGTCATCATATATATATATATATATTATATATATATATATATGATTGAACTCAGAATGGTTCCCTGAGGCTCTTTCATGATACACACAGAAGCTATATTTTTGGGGCCTCTTTGCGAGTGACCCGTTGCCCACGTCGGGCTAACATCTTGTGCGGAACGCTCTTCTACACAAGCGTCGTTCTTTTTATATATATATATAAATATATATATATATATATATATATATATATATATATATATATATATATATAATGAAGCTGTTCCAACTTCTGTCATACCGTTTGACCGTCCACTGCGTTCAGATGATGTAACGACTTGTAGTTCGAATTCCACATTAAGTTGTGGGTTCCCTCCGTCACACGACCCTCGCCGTTATGATGGAAGGTAAATCGTGCAACAACACTTTTAACCCTTTAAGTCGTAACGTTTATTTTGCCGATTTTACTGTGGTTAGCGTCAGACAATTTCATTTAGCAGTAAAGAAAACATGTGTAAACCTTTATTAAAAGGTTAAACGAGAAAGAAAGTTGAAAACAACATTTAAACAACCATTTTGGAAACTAAAAAATTTAAAAGAAAAAGTTGGAATCGGATCAAAGTTATTAAAAAATAAATATTTACATTTTCATGTGTTCAAATATTAAACAAATAATCATTATATATATATATATATATATATATATATATATATATATATATATATATATATATATATATAATATATATATATATACACACACACACAGGGTGCCAAGTAATTCATGAACACGTTTGTCTTGTTGATAAATTGTTTTATTTGGACATAAAAAATTCAAGATACGAGACATTTGGTGATACTCAGATTTCTTTATTTTTTGAAAATGACTGATGTCAGGTAATCCCCCTTAAAATGTGTGCATTCACGTCAGCGGAAAATGAAACTGTCCATAACTTACTGAAGTGTTTCAGGAGAAATGTGGCTTATTTCGTCTCTGATGTTTTTTTTCAGTTCAGGTAATATTCTTGGTCAGTTGCCTTGTTTCATTGCTTGTGTAGCAAGTTGCACCACCCTGTTGGAAGAAAATTTCATTGAAGTCTGGGTTGCAGCGACGTAATTCAGAAATGAAAAATTCTATCAGCATTTCACGGTATCGATCACCATTCACAGTCACAGTTTCCCCCCTGTTCATTTTCAAAGAAATATGGCCCTGTTATCTAAGATTTGTAGATGGTACACCACGCTGTCACTTTTTGTCTGTGTAAAGGTTTTTCGTGGATTTCGTGAGGATTTGTGTTAGCTCATATTCGATAGTTTTGTTTGTTGACATACCCCGATAAGTGAAAATGTGCTTCATCTGTCGTTATGAAGTTTTCGCCGAAATTTGGGTTACCTAGCAAAAGTCCTATGATAGTGTTACATATTGCCAGTCGGCTTTGTTTGTCTGCCGGTTTCAGCTGTTGTGTTACTTGCATTTTGTAGGGATACAAACTAAGATCCTTCTTCACAAGTGTATGCATAGTTTCCCTGTTAATGTCTAGCTGTGGAGAATGACTTCTCGCCGACTTCTTTGGGCTCTGTTGGACTGCTTCTCTCACTCTTTCAGTTGTTTCTTCAGTTCGTACTGTTTTTCTTCGCCCTGACCTTTTTGCATCTGCTACACTGCCAGCTGTCCTATGTGCTTTAACATAGCGCAATAGTGAATTCCTTGTGAGACGTCCGCAAACCAAACTTCGCCCGAAAGTGTCTTTGAGCAATTGTTATAGAGTAATTATTGGCAAAATAAAGCTCCACAATGGCTGCTCTGTGCTCCACGTTCCATTTGTCCATTTTCAGTTGTGATGGTGCAGTTCAACTGTCTAAAGCTTAGTATTCAAAATCACCTGCAACAAATAAAAATACAGTTAATATAAAGCATTGTTTATGATTAAAATGTGATTAAAATGTGTCACCCTGTGTATATATATAAAACTTGATTGAAGGGTTTATTTTTAAGGAATCGCAATTTAGTGAGAAATAAGAGGACGAGGAGATGGTACATGTTCATTGATAGACGTTTCGGAAAACTTTAGTTCCCATCATCAGCGCTAAAAACGTTAAAACAAATGTAAAAAATAAATAAATAAATATGAGGAAAAAAATTTATATAAAAATATATTAATGTAATTATATAATATTAATAATTTATTTATATTAAGTATGTGAAAATGAAAAGTATATAAAAATATAGAAAAGTAAAGCAACAGTTAAAATGTACAAAGGTTAGAAAGATGAGAAATATTGTAGCATTATCTTACCAGGTTATTATGGAAGTAATAAACCGATTGCAAGTAGTATGGGCGCAAAAGGAGAGAGTGCAATGCAATTGCAAATGTTGATCAATGTTGCATAAGTTATGCAACAAGGGGAGGGGGAATGTTGGAAGAGCAACAAGGGGTTATGCAACTTGGAGGCGGAGTTATCCCCCAAGAAAAAGAGAGGAGAAGGAGAGAGAGGACGAGAGGTGTTCGCCTGGCAGGAGCCAAGCGCACATTAAGACTTAAGCCGAGCGGCCGTTGTCTTAATATGTTCCTAATCAGCCAGTTGGCTTATCTGGCTGAGCTGCCAGATTGCGCTATTTATTTAATTAAAGCATATATTCTGGCTTAACCAGCCAGTTGACTTAAAAGGCGTAAATGGCTTGTTCAGGTGTACATTATTGAGTTGCCAGATTGCGCTATTTATTTAATTAAAGCATATATTCTGGCTCTCCGCCAGTTGGCATAATCCGTCAGCGGGCTTAATCCGCCAGTTGGCTTAACCCGCCAGTTGGCTTAACCCGCTAGTTGATTTAGAAGGCCTAACCAGCCATTTGGTATAATTAAATAATAATAACGTTTATATATGTACACAACCAAAAGAATTAAATAAAACACCATCACATCACTCTGTTTATTTAGACGAATTATTGGATTGGCATAATACGTCAGCTGCCTTAACCCGCCACTTGACTTAGAAGGCCTGACCAGCCATTTGGTATAATTAAATAATAATAATAACGTTTATATATACAACCAAAAGAATTAAATAAAACACCACTACATCACTCTGTTTATTTAGACGAATTATTGGATTGGCATAATCCTAGTTGGAGTGTGTACGTGTATTGTGTGCGTTTGTCCCCGTCAGCTGGCTTAACCGCCAGTTGGCATAACCCGCTAGTTGAATTAGAAGGCGTAACCAGCCATTTGGTATGATTAAATAATAATAATAACGTTTATATATACAATCAAAAGAATTAAATAAAACATCATCACATCACTCTGTTTATTTAGACAAATTATTGGATCCAATTTCACAAAATATATTGAAAATAAATATACATTCCTATACAAGCGAAGGAATATATGCAATCAAAAATAATATCATAAGAATTACGAACGAGGAGTATATATATAATAAAAAATGATAATATACAAACCCGGACCTATCCAAATTGCTCATTCTAACGAAGGCCAAACTTTTCACCCCACCCTAGACCTACAGTTTAACGGAGAATCTGGATCTACTCGAATTGTTCATTCTGATGAAGATCAAACTTTTCATCCCGCCATAGGCCTACGGTTTAACGGGGAATCCAGCATCCCCAGCATTTTCTCATTCATCTCATACAAAATGCTTTCAAAACAACTTTTCTTTTTATTCCAAGAAAGGCAAAAAATACCCGATTTGCTCATTCCGTCGAAGTCAAACTTTTCACCCCACCCTAGACCTACAGTTAACGGAAAATCTGGACCTACCCGAATAAGTCCCCTATTATTATTATATTATATATATATATATATATATATATATAAATAAAATAAGATGCATGCAAAGTCCCAATAGCAAAACCAAAACATATACGAACAAAATTCGAAACCAGCCAGTTGGCCTAATTAACCACGACCTGCAGTTTAACGGGGAATCCAGACCAACCCAAATTCATTCTGACGAAAGTCAGACTTTTCACCCCACACTAGACCTACAGTTTAACGGAGATTCCTCACCTACACGAATTGATCATTTTGACGAAATTAAGACTTTTCACCCCACCCTAGACCTACAGTTTAACGGAGAATCGAACCTACCCGAATTGCTCATTCTAACGAAGGCCAAACTCTTCACCCCACCCTAGACCTACAATTTAACGGAGAATCTGGACCTACCCGAATTGTTCATTCTGACGAAGGTCAAACTTTTCATCCTGCCCTAGACCTACGGTTTAACGGGGAATCCAGCATCCGGCATTTTCTCATTCATCTCATCCAAAATGCTTTCAAAACATTTCTTTTTATTCTAAGAAATACAAAGATACCCAAAATGGGCATTCCGTCGAAGGTCAAGCTTTTCACCCCGTCCTAGACCTACAGTTTAACTGGGAATACTACTACAATAGATCTAGTTGGCCTGGTGAAGTAGTGAGTTGACTTCTTTTACTCTCCATCTCACAGGTACACCCGGATCATCGGGGATCTTCTTTTCTCTTCCATGGAATTTTAGATCCTCCCCTTTTCTGTACCGTAACAGTTGAATTTTATCAGTGTTAAACTTCATATAAAAACCATGCAACATCTCCTAAAACTTACTACATCATTACCCCTAGCCCATCTTTCATGCATTAAAAAAGTTCTACTTTATCGGCAACCTTTGTTTAGCATCCCCCCCTGATTGCTCATCCCGGCGAAGGTCAAGCGTGTCACTCCGCCTTAGACCTACAATTTAACGTTGAATCCGAACCACGTCTAAAATAAAATGTTAAAACACTCCTTAACACAATAAAATCTAATTTCAGAATTTTTTTTTTTTTAAACAGCCTAACCATACAAAATATCACTCGGAATTGTCCTGAAAATGAAAGAAATAAAAAATAAACAACAATCAGCCCACCTATAAAAATATGAAAATTGATGAATATATATATATATATATATATATATATATATATATATAAAGTAAAAAACAAATTAATTTATCAAAAGAATTTACGAAAACAATTTCTCCATTTCAATTGAACATATTTTTATCTTTTTATAACAAATTTTGCTCATTTTGAAGTCTCACACAATTTATATACGGCAAGCATAATAAACTTTCGACTTTAAACCTTAAAATTAACTTAAAATTATAAAACGAACTAAAACTACAAAGCGATGCCTGTAAATCCATTATTTACATCCAGTCAAAAAATAATCTTAAAAACTCGACTAGATTCTGGAAATTTTTTTTACTTCTTTATTGAATCTCTTAGAATGCTCTACTATATATATATATTATTAGCTAAAAATGCGTCACCATATGCTCAAACATTTTAAACCTTACCGTATAAAAATGCGTCACAATCTATTTAAACAACTAAAATAACACTGGGTAACAAAATTTGAAAAAGTCTGTTTATTGTGATTTTTCTGCCGTTTCTTAATGATTTCGGGGCGCTGATTCCAAAAATGATATTGGTTTTGCTCTATCATCAACCGTTTCAAAAATATAGGTTATCACACTTTTCATATGGCAAAGTATATAAAGAAGGCTAACATAAATATTTTCAGAAAATAAAAACACTATTGGAAATTAATGTTTATTGAGCCAAAATTGTTGACAAACCCAAAATGGTGCAAAGGATATAATATATATCATGAGGAGAACCGATAAGAGAATAACAAGCCTCGTTATGCAGTGTGCGTTCCTTAAAAATGCACTGAAGAACGCGACTTCCGCGTATGAACATTCTTATCCTTTCTGATCTTATCCTTTCCCATCATGGAAGCATCCCAATGGCCCTGGTACTTTTTCTCCATCGTTTGAATATCTTGATGGAATCTTTTGCCATGTTCTTCACTCACATCGCCCAGGTTATCACGAAAAAAGTCTAGATGTGAATGCAGAGTGTAATTTTAAAGACATACGGCACCCCATTTTGCCATAGCACTTAATCAAGTTTGACACTAACTCCTTATAGTTTGGTGCTTTATGGTTGCTTAAAACCCACGAACCACATCACGGAAAGCACACCAAGCCTCTTTTTTGAGCGGAGTCATCTTGGCTTCAAGGTTCTTTGAATTCAACAGCGCCTTGACTTGTGGTCCTACAAAGATGCCAGCCTTGACTTTGGCCTCGGAGAGTTTAGGGAACATGACCCGAATCTGTTGGAAAACTTCCCCTCCAAAATCTAACGCAGTTACAAACTGCTTAATTAGACCCAACTTAATATGGAGAGGTGGTAGCAGAACTATGTCAGGCTTCACAAGAGGTTCCCTGAGTACATTGTACTTTCCTGGTTGCAGTCCTTCACGTGGGGGCCACTGAACTGTTTTATAGTGCTCAGTTGAAGCCCTGCTATCCCACAGGCAAAGAAAACATGAATATTTAGTAAACCCTCCTTGTAAACCTAACATGAAACCAATCATTTTGAAATCACCACACACGTCCAAGTTATATTGTTTATACCTGATTTGAGTGAGCAGTTGTTTGACATTTTCATAGTCCTCTTTCATTTGAACAGAATGTGCAACTGGTATAGATGGATATTTGTTCCCATTGTGCAGTAGAACAGCTTTTAAACTCCGAGTTGAACTGTCAATAAACAGGCGCCACTCTGAGGGTACATGTGTTAACCCAATAGCTGTGAATAGACCATTAACCTCGCTGCAATAACAGAGAGAGCCATTGACATCGTAGAACCTTGCAAACTCTTCATGCCGCTTTCGGTATACAGTGCTCTTGCAGTCTTCTCCAAGCAAATTCCACTCTTTGAGTCTGGAAGTCAGAAGCTCAGACCCTGATTTCGTCAGACCCAAATCTCTAATTAAGTTGTCCAATTCCCTTTGATTTGGAAAGTGAGGGTTTGTACTGAAAGTTACTGTATATTCTTCATCATGACTGTCCTCACCAGCCGACATCTCAGATGAGCTAGCTGCATCCTCATTTTCAACCTGCAAAGTAAAGAAACAAAATATAGGCATAGCTATATATGTAGAAGAGTATCAGCACTAAGAAAAATCGACACAATGACCCACAGTCTGTAAATACAGAAGGTAAAGTAATGGATAGATACCTGTTCTGGTGGACGTGGTATTGGAAGACCTTCGCCATGTGGTACAGGAGCTATGGACGACGCTATGCTTGGATACTGAAGAGTCTGCCTTCCTTTAACTTTCCTGTACTTAGAAACATCTACCATGCAGTAGTAGCAATCGTCGTGGTGGCTCTTTGGTTCTCTCCATATTCTGGGTACCGCAAAGGGCATTGCCTTGCGTACTCCCCGCAGCCACCCTTCAAGTGTGGAGCGGCAGCTCCACAGATCACATGGGGTGCCCAGGGCTTATCTTGGTCACCCATAGGCATACCAAAATAGAGCCGATACGCGATCCAGAACTTGGTGCCTTTCACAATCTTGTGCGATACTTGCTTGGGGCCTATGTAATACCCACAAACGTAGCAGAATACTATATATCCGGCGTGTTTACAAGCTCTAGTTGCCATTCTCTTTACCATACTGTACTACATTAATCATAACCTGCAGATATAGAGAGAAGAGTTATTAAATCTGCAACAGATTACAGATTCCAGAAAAAAGATGTATTCACAACACTGAAATAATGTTCGCAATAAAAAAGGATTGATAACACTCAAATCGTCAGCACAAAGAAGCACAGAAACACAGTACCTCAGTGCTGGTAACCATCAGACAAACAACCTGCTTTCTTTGTGTGCTCACACTTACTGACTTCTCAGACTCTGCGCTCTTCTTTATATAACACAGTGGAAGTTTCGGGCAATTTCTAGAGCAAGAAACCGTCAACGAACATCCGGATTGTTCTCAACAATTCCTGATTATTCTGATATTGCTGCGCCCATAATAACATTATGCTGGTAAAACATGAAAAATGGATTATCTCTGAAACCATTGATGATACACACAAACCAAGGCCAGATTTGGACTCAGCGCCCACAAATGCATATAAAAACAAAAAATTCTATATAAACAGAATCAGTGTTACAGTGTAATTTAGTTCATATAAGTGTAAAATTTATTTACTAATCATTATTATTATTATTATCATCATAATTATTACTAATTCAGAAAATGTAAACACAAAAAACTTTAAACACAAAATAGGTAGGCTTCTGACAGGAGTAATAAAAGTCGAAGGAAAGAAAAAGGAAACGAGACATCGGACGACCAATACCAATTTTTTTTTAATTTCGTCTCCCTCTTTCCGACGGAACGAAACGAAATCTAAAGAAAACGGACTAAGGAAGGAATCAACGCGAAGAAAAAGGAAACAAACAACTCTCGAATTTCGACTTAATTTTTGACTCCACATTATTACGGCTTCGACAAGACGACTCAGAGAAATTTTGAATCGGAGAGGTTTGGAAATCTAGACTCCAATGAGAAGAGAAAAAAACTTTGACCGCGAAAATTACGAAAATGCTCGCTATGAGAAGAAATTTTGAAAATGATAGATGCCATCTTCAAAAACAGTTACAATGATTTGTTAAGGAATGAGAATCGAAATTTGCTTGCAAATGGGTTAACACAATGCATCTTACTATTTAAATAATCGAAACAGAATATTTGTTAATGCTATAATACGGGTAGCAACAATTTTGACCGAAATAAAAGGCGACGTGGGAAAGTCCTTATATTTATATAAATGAACACCGCGTAGCCACCAAAATGTGTTTAATTTCTTTAAGAGCACATTTCTTCATTATTATAATTCATTATTTACTCTACTTTCTATTCATTTTCTGTTTTTTATTTCACTTATCGTTCTCTTACACTCGTTTCGCTGTTTTTATAAATACGGATAGCACGTGAACGAGTTTGAGGCGCCGTTATGATTCGAACAATGCAAAGGAGACCGGGGGATTAATTATACACTAATTACATTTTACTAACTTTTATTTATACCGAAACGCTTTTAGATAAACGTGGTAATGCGAGAGGGGTGAGTAACGTTAACATTTTAAGTCGGAGAGAGACGTAGTACTATTCTAAATTTACAATTACTATATACATCGTAACACACAAAAACACCTTCTTAAGCCCAAGGCCGTCCGATGACTGAACGGCATTTCTACCCAGCCTCTAGACCATGTTCAGGCGTTGCCAACTAGTATAGCCAAACAATTTTTTAACGTAATTACATTTTTATTAAATATTATTATCTTCTTTATTAAACAAACATTATTAAATTCTTATAAACAAACATTTAATTCTTAATTAGACATTACTACACAACAGCACGGGGGGGACAGAAATTACAATGTCATCGTCCGGATTCTTCCTCTCAACCTACGATCAACACCCAGCATCTTAAGCACCGTGATATCTAGGGCATCCATTTATCTACCACTCAACCAGACATTTCATTTTCACGAGCTAAACACATTTTTATTCACATTCCGTCTAATTCTGCGAATTGTCAAAAACATTTAAAAACGTAGAAGATTGGGATCTATCTAACAATAAAGAATTATGAAATGCTTCGATATATATATATATATATATATATATATATATATATATATGTTATACACAAGCCACTTGATTCCCCATAATACCCCATGTTTTATCTTCAATATTTAAAACAGCCCTTGAGATAAACCTCGAGTGTCCTCATTGACTCGTGCGACGCTCCCCCCCCTTTTTTTTCTTTGTTCTTAAATGCTTGAACAGCGCCTCAACGGGACGCAAACCCCTAAGTTGCGCTCTCCCCCACAAATTAGTCTCCGTTGATTGGGCTCGCCTCGGCGCGCCTTGGACTCTGACGTAGGAGGGATGGAGTACGAAAACAGACGCGGGGGGAAGATATCTTGCGCTTCGTCGGGAATGAGTGATAGGGTGGCGATCTGGTAATTCTCCGAGTAGGCATTTGAGAGGGTTTGCTCGTTAAAGACTAAACTTGAGAGTTTCATTGAGTGAGATTTGAGCTTTTGAGACATCGAGTTTGTGAGAGAATATTGAGCCGTTAGCCTAAACTACAGCGAGGGAAGTAGTGGACGGGCAACGACAAATTTTGAATTATTTAATTAATGTTAAGACTAGTTTGAGAAAAAACCTGAACTTAATCGTATTATATTTCGAATTTGAGATTGAACTTGTAGCAAAATGGGACTTCAATTTATTGATTAAAAGCTATTCAAACAAACTACACTACACTAAAATCGGGGGTACAGAAGTAAGCGGAGGATAAAGAATTCACGCAGAGGGTCACTAACTTAAAAGAAAGATTTATTATAACTTCAATTTATTCATCGAGCCTTGGCAGTGACCTTCGAGAAACAAACAACTTGTAATAAGGGTCCGTCTCCCTGACAACGGACATTTTTATTACAAACTGGTGTCAGAAGTGGGATAACGGACATTTTTTATTACAAACTGGTGTCAAAAGTGGGATCGGATTTTTTATTACAAACTGGTGTCAGAAGTGGGATAACGGACATTTTTTATTACATATATATATATATATATATATATAAGATCTACTAATTCCTTTTTCATCCGGTAGTTAAAAGAATACATTAATTTTCACCTGTTCAGTCTCATTTGTTTAAGGTTCAAAATTGAGTGTGAAACACGATGCAAGTGAGCATTTCCCTCCTCCACCAAACGGTCATGTGTGGCGGAGAGCGCAAGAGAGCAGCTCACTCCTCCACCAAGCCAGGTCTAGAGACGCGGTATGGCTGCAGGTATGTCTGAGTTACCCCTTGCCTTTCACACCCCTCACAGTTTCTAAGAAGCAAAAAATTGGGGATCTTTCTTGTCAATACTTTAAAACTTGTGCACCAAGTTTTAAAGTATCGCTAATAAAGGTCCCTTTTATAATTCTTAGAAGTTGTGAGGGGTATGGGAAACGCAAGGGGTAATTCAGACACCTGTAGCCAGCTTCACAACGGCCTACGCCCGCATCATGCTTTGGGGACTACTGCATTCTCTTGGGCGGAAAGCCGTAATACTGTAGCACAATAGTAACACTAACCGGGGCGTAATGATACATCCTGGGATATTATCAGAGACTTAAATGATCGTATCTCAGGACCGCCACAATAGTCAAAGTTGAGGTCTTCAAAGCAGGCTAGATGCTTGTCTCAGTACAATACCAGATGCGCTGGGTGTACCTTGTTATGTACGGATGAGAGTGCAAGAGAGCATCTCCCTCCTTCGCCTGGGTGCAATATGCAGTTTGTTTAATTTCTTCATTTCTACCATATCTCAAGAGTTGAAATTTCTCGGTGTTAGCTGCCCTATTGTTGTCTTCTGACCATTTCTTAGTGTCCCCCTCTGTTCGGCCTCTCCTCACCCGGAGGTCAAGCTGTTGGCCCCGTCTCTATGCCTGACTTGTTGTAGGAGCGATCTGCTCTCTCCGCCGCACGTAACCAGGTACACCGGTTCATCTGGTACCGTCCTGTGCCAGGCATCTAGTCTTCTCTTGAAGACTTCAACTTTGTTTCCTGTAACGTTTCTGAGGTCCTTAGGAGGTTGTTAAAGGTCTTGACCCCCTGACAACCAAGCTATTTTCCTTCATTGTTGGGGATGTTCCCTTGTCAGGTCTTTAGTTTGGGAACGCTACATAGTCTGCCTTTTCTATTGTCCAGCGTTGTTTGGTTGGTTATTGGGCTTAGTTTGAGGTTTGGTATCACTCGCCGATTTTTCTCTTTGCGTTTTTGATAATTTCGTTCGTAATATTGCCTTTGGTCGCGCTGAGAGACACTGACTGAGGCAAATTGTGGCGGTATGGCGGGAGGGACCCACGAATGTAAACACCTCCAAGTCGCGGTTAACTTCATGTCACGATCACGGATAAGTGCATGATGGTAACAATTAGTAAGTCATGTTAACTCAATTGACGACAGTGAATCACGGTTAACTGCATGAATAAAATGTGTGTGTGTGTGCCACCATGCGTTTCCGCGTGTTCTCTCTTCACACGAAGGTCGAGCTGGTGGTCCCTGCCTCTAGGATTGGCTTGGTGAACGAGCGAGTTGCTCTCTCGCGTTCTCCACCGCACATATTCATGTACACCCGGCTCATCTGGCCTAATATGCACTCTTTAATTTCTTAATTTCTACCATATCTCAAGAGTTGAAATTTCTCGGTGTTAAATGCCATTTTGTTGGCTTCTGACCATTTGTTAGTGTCCCCTTCTGCTCTGCCTCTCTTCACACGGAGGCTTGGTGGAGGAGCGATCTGCTCTCTTACGCTCTCCGCCACACATGACCGCTTGGTGGAGGAGTGAGTTGCTCTCTTGCGCTCTCCGCCACACATGACCGTTTGGTGGAGGAGGAAATGCTCTCTTCAACGCGTTTGACACTAATTTTGAACCTTAAACAAATGAGACTGAACAGGTGAAAATGAATGTATTCTTTTAACTACGGATGAAAAAGGAATTAGTAGATCTTATATATATATATTAGGGTGTGTCAATTTTGTCAACTTTTTTCAAATCAATTTTGGTAGTGAAAATATAGTGTCTTTTCATGTAAAAACTTGAAATTAGTAACCCTTACCTAAGTCAATTTTACCTTAAAGTTTCAGAAATTGACTTTTACTAAATAATAGGACATAAATTGATTAACTATTCATCTGTCACAGAATTATCCCACTGATCGCATATGGAGTGTTTTCAAGGTCATATAGTTGTTGTACAGTGTATGTCCTGCACAGCTGTTCTATACATAACCAGAAAACGAAAAAAGTGGAAATTTGAACACTTAAACTTGATTTTTAGCAAAAGCTCAAGAAAACAAACCCCTCCTAAAATTTAATTTTACATAGGAGTACATACTGCCAATCTTGAAATTCGCGCTTCAGTGAGCATATACACTACTGTACACGCTTCAGCAGTTTATGGTGTGATTCGCTCCCCCCAGCGAACCAACCACCCGTGTACCTCACCCCTCCGAAACATACGAGTTCGAACAAACCCTACACGTTTCATCAGCGTGACTCACTCCGCCCGTCAAGCCGATCCGCCCACCTGTGGCTCATAGCCATCTCAGAGCTTGAACCGACTAGACGTGCGAATACGATGGAACTTCCTTTGAGAAGCATTCTCAATTCTGCGTACGATGTGTCCGTGACGAAGTCATTGCGCGTGTTCCGGCGTGAAACCGGTGCCATTAACTATGTACTTGAAACGATTTGCAGGCAAGCAAACTCTGGTAAACGTAATGTTATTTATTTAAGTGTTGAGGAGATGAATAGAGTCTTCGTGATAGTTGAGGTGGGGAGAGACCGTTATAAAATACCTGCAGATGTAGGTACAAGAAGAGAGCAGATTAGTGATGCCTCCTCATATGCCGTTGTTTGCACGTTGTGTATAAATAACGATCAGCCATGCATTGATATACGACTGATGTGGAAGAATGCATCTGATAATAACGTTCTTGTCCCTACCCGAAACCGTTTCATCATCGACAGAATGTTTGAAATCGTCGGATTCCGCAAGCCGAAGCCTATATTAGACGCTCGGATATGATTTAGTTTGACACGGTTCTTGAACACGCATACACCGCTCTGCTCGACGGATTTATCGAATGTAGGAATGAACAAGGCGAGAATGGTCTAGAGCTGGATGCATATTTAAAAGGTTTAGACTCTTCAAAATATCCCGAACTTTGGTACAAAGCACTTAAGCGGTACAGGGCAGAACTTGCCTACACTGTTCACCCTGAAGAGCTGTATCTCTGTATAATGAGTAGCTGTCGTTACGACTTGGAAGATTATTTCAATTGCCGCTATGTAGAGTGAAGAAGAGTTCACGATTGGAAAGCTCGGGACGGTAAGAAAAAACCCTCGACTGGAAAGGAGTGTTTATAAACTTGTATTTAATAATGATGTTGAGGTTAACGATGTCCGCTTTGTGCGTGCTTTTGATTGTATTCTAGCCGTGTTTAAAGATAACTTGCCAACCGAATGTAAAGTGGGCACAAAAATAGTATTAAACGATATGAAAGCCATTTATGTCGAGTATAGGTATCGTATAACTTGAGGGGTGAAGTATATAATGCTTGGACGGTTTTGCCGTGTAGTGCAAAGTAATAACGATGTGAATGTAGACTCGATTACGTGTGAGTTTAGCGTTTTGTGCCGTAGAACATAAATATTTTGATGTATATTTATTTATTTAATTATTTAGTTGTGTGTGTATATATATATATATATATATATATATATATATATATATATATATATATAATATATATTTCCTGTACTAATATGCAATTGATTATACGTTTCGTATATTATTTTCAATATATTTAATTATTTAATATAACTGTGTATATATATATATATATATATATATATATATTTCCATATATTGATGGTTATACTACAACGTTTTGTATATTTTTGATTATATATTCCTCGTTCGTATTTCTTATGCTATTATTATTTTTGATCATATATATTCCATTGTATATTTATTTTCTATATATTTCTTGAAATTGAATCCATTAATTCGTCTAAATAAACAGAATGATGTAATGGTGTTTTATTTAATTCTTTTGGTTGTACACGACATTTAATCACAACAAATGGCTGCCTTCTAAAACGGATTTTTAAGCCAACTGTCAAAAATATCTGGATAGCACAATCTGGCAACCTAATAATGTACACCTGAACAAGCCAATTACGCCTTCTAAGTCAACTGGCTGTTTAAGCCAGAATATATGCTTTACTTAAATAAATAAACGCAATCTGGCAACTCAGTAATGTACACCTGAACAAACCATTTACGCCTTCTAAGTCAACTGGCTGGTTAAGCCAGAATATATGCTTTAATTAAATAAATAAACGCAATCTGGCAACTCAATAATGTACACATGAACAAGCCATTTACGCCTTTTAAGTCAACTGGCTGGTTAAGCCAGAATATATGCTTTAATTAAATAAATAGCGCAATCTAGTAGCTCAGCCAGATAAGCCAACTGGCTGATTAGGAACATATTAAGATAACGGCCGCTCGGCTCCTGCCAGGCGAACACCTCTCTTCCTCTCTCTCCTTCTCCTCTCTTTCTCTTGGGGGATAACTCCGCCTCCAAGTTGCATAACCTCTTGTTGCTCTTCCAACATTCCCCCTACCCCTTGCTGCATAACTTATGCAACATTGATCAACATTTGCAATTGCATTGCACTCTCTCCTTTTGCACCCATACTACTATTGTAGAAGGATTGGAAATGGGTAAATGTTGGAATATTCGTTTCGGAATTGTTCGAAAGTTAAAATAAGTGATTGCAGATTTCTTTTCCAGTGATGAGGCACGAGAATTTATCTAACTATGTTTAAGTTAAAGGCAGAACTATAGTCGTTGAGGGTTGGTTTTGTTCTAAGGATATGTAGGGATTCGAGGATGCGGAGGTCGGTTGGTTGGTGTACTGAGTTAATAATTTTGAAATTGATGGGAAGTATGGGGTGGTTGTGGAGGTGGTACAATGATCCCTTATTGCTGATTTGGACGGTTTATTTAAACGTTGTGATGTTCTAGTAGAAATACAGCGATGTTCGTCCAGTCTTGTTTGATGCTGACGAATGGTGCTTCCAATATAATCGCTTTGCAGCAAATACAGTTGAAAAAGTAGACAGTGGACGCGACAAGGGGCATACTCTCCTTAAAGACGCATATCAGGACGAGTTCCAAGATGTGGCGGCGGCATACTAAGTACAGGAGATCCTTCTCCAACTTCTGCTCCAACAGCACGCAGCCTCAGTTTCTGTGTCCCGTGTTTCTCGCTGTTGTTTCGAAGCATAGTGCCTTTACACAATCAGTAACTCCAACTCCTTCAACAAATACGCCACTGCGGAAACTTGGATATTTCCACTGCTTGAAGGTAACTTAGGGACATCAAGCAGTTGGTTCACTCCCGCTCCAGACAGCATCACCGGCAGTCGGTCCACCTATTTTTTCCCTGTAAGATCACTGAAGAGCTTGTCATTCTAGTGGACTACAAGTGGAACTGTTGGACCAAACTGTTCTTTCAAATTCTTGGAAAGTTCTGCGAGGATTCGTTCTCGAGCTCAGCGAATCAAGAAGCGATTGATTTTCACCTCCAGTTTATGGCAAGGCTCTGAGCCGTAGCGGCCAGAGAAAAAGTCGCCTTTCTGTCGCAGAGCTTCGTTCTGTCCAACGCTGCTGCCATACCGGTAGTGACGATGTTTCTTCTTGTCCTCTTATTAGGATTGGATGACGTCGTTTCTTCAGTAGCTCTTCCATCGTCATCACTAGTTACACCACCCTCATCACTGCTACTACTAGTTGATTCCAGGGTGGCGTACGTACTGAAGGCCGGCTGCTCCTGCTGACAACACTTCCTTTCTGAACGCTCTCGCTCTCATATATATATATATATATATAACTGCAATGACCACGCAGTATATTAATGTATAGAAACGACGTAAGTATAGAGAGCGTTCTGCACACGAGGAAGAGAAATAACGAACAAATGAAAAATGAGGTGAACCGCCCGGGAATCGAACCCAGGATCTTCCGATTGCCGGTCAGATGCGCAATGGATAGCGCATCTGACCGGCAATCGGAAGATCCTGGGTTCGATTCCCGGGCGGTTCACCTCATTTTTCATTTGTTCGTTATTTCTCTTCCTCGTGTGCAGAACGCTCCTCTATAATTAGTCTCATTACAATCTGGTAAGAAATTTTACAATTCTGTTTCGCTTAAACCATTTTATATTTTACTTTTCATCCATACTTTTATACTTTATATCATTTAACTTTTAATCTTTTAATTTAATACACATTGTAACTTGCTTTTAATTTTCGCTAATTGTAAGTAATTTTACAATTCTGTTCTACCTAAACCATTTTATATTTTACTTATTATCCATACTTTTATTCTTTATATCATTTAACTTTTAATCTTTTAATTTAATACACATTGTAACTTGTTTTTGATTCTCGCTGATTGTTGCGCCATTTTAATTTGTTGTTCGTTTATTTATTATACTTATTTATTTTTATTTGTTTTAAAATTTTTAGCACTGATGATGGAAATTGAATTTTTCCGAAACGTCTGTTAATAAACATGTACCATCTTTTCGTCCTCCTATTCCTCGCTAAGTTACGCTTCCCTAAGAACAAACCATTCAACCAAGTTATATATATATTATATATATATATACACAGGGTGTACATAAAGTCAGGATCTATTTTTGTGAAGCACTTGGAAATTATATGGAATTCAATGATAAAATGATAAAGTGGTAACATTTATTAAATAATTAAGAGAGGGATTCGACGTGACGCCCATCAGTATCCCTGCACAGCTCAAATCGTTCCGCAGCATTTCTAAACACATTCTGGAGCATTTGCGGGGTTATGTTATCTGCAGCAGTTCGTATACGTGTACGTAAGTTTTCAAGACTCGTAATCTTCGTCTGATAGACGTGCGATTCGATAAAGCCCCATGCAAAGAAATCTAAAGGGGTTAAATCTGGTGATTTCGCTGGCCAAGGTCTGTTGCTTCCGCGTCCGATCCAGCGATTTGGAAAACGTCCATTTAGATAATCCTGAACAATTTTGGCATAGTGACAAGGAGCACTATCATGTTGATAGACGACGGTACTAACAATCCTATCCCCGTCGCCTATCAACATGATGGTGCTCCTTGTCACTATGCCAAAATTGTTCAGGATTATCTAAATGGACGTTTTCCAAATCGCTGGATCGGACGCGGAAGCAACAAAAGACCTTGGCCAGCGAGATCACCAGATTTAACCCCTTTAGATTTCTTTGCATGGGGCTTTATCAAATCGCACGTCTATCAGACGAAGATTACGAGTCTTGAAAACTTACGTACACGTATACGAACTGCTGCAGATAACATAACCCCGCAAATGCTCCAGAATGTGTTTAGAAATGCTGCGGAACGATTTGAGCTGTGCAGGGATACTGATGGGCGTCACGTCGAATCCTACTCTTAATTATTTAATAAATGTTACCACTTTATCATTTTATCATTGAATTCCATATAATTTCCAAGTGCTTCACAAATATAGATCCTGGCTTTATGTACACCCTGTATATATATATATATATATATATATATATTAGTATATACACGGTGTTTCATATGTTTAGAGACATAGCTTTTACGTTTTTTGTTTTTTTGTTTTGTTTCAGGTTGAGAGTATGACATGATATGGTTGAGTATGGTTGAGAGTATGATCTCCGGACTTTACACCCCTTGAATTTTTCCTGTGCGGACATTTTAAACCTGTTGTCTACGTAGACAGACTCAAAACAGTTGAGGATTTGAAGTTGAGACTGGAATTGCAGCGAATATTTGCTGAAACAATTAGAAGTGTTCAGAAATCTTGCCAGTTACGAGTAATGAAGTGTCTTAAAGTTCAGGGTAAACAATTTGAGCACTTTCTGTAATAGTATGTTGAAGATAAAACATTGTCATGAAGTTGTATTACTCTTTATACATATTTCCAATATCTCTACACATATGAAACACCCTCCTAACTATATATATATATATATATATATATATATATATATATATTCAGACGAGCCGGGGGGGGGCTGAAGGGGGGGCTGAATTCGGGCAAACTGGCTCTGCATTCGGGCAAAATGAAAAAAAAATAATAGCTTATAAAATCAGGATCAGAAAGTTATAAGATAATTTCATATTTTTATTTATTAGCTGTTATTAAGTACTTATTAAGCTGTTATTAGTACTTATAAGCTATTTTTTATTCCAGGTTTAATCTACATTTTACTATGGTATTTAGTTGTGTTGGCTCACAAGATTTTATTATCTTTCTTATGTATGAATAAAATATTTGATATAGTCTTATGCCCTATTAATCAAAATTAACTAAGTACCGGTAGGGATTACAATACATCATGTAAGTTGCATAAAAAAAGAAAAATCATACAATTAATTTTGCAAAGCATGACACGTATCCTTTGGTAATGTTAGTGCTTCTAATAGCCTGCTGGAGTGAGGGAGCCTAAGCCTGTGATGATCCTAATTTCATATATATATTATATATATATATATATAATATATATTATATATATATATATATATATATATATATACACACACAGTTAATTACATTAGCTATCTAATTTCGGCCATTCTTTGTTGTAATTTAAAAATTCGGGCAAATTTGTATCAGCCCCCTTCAAAAAGATTAGGTGCCGTACGCCTATATATATATATATATATTATATATATATATATATATATAATATTATATATATAATTATATATATATATATTATATATATATATATAATAATAATGAAAGGGAAGACCAAGGAAGTAACATACAGCATGACGAATATAAATCCGACGTTTCGATGGATACAACCGTCATCTTCAGGGTAAATTCTAAAATTCTAAAACGTTAAAGATAAGTGAAATTTTAAAACAATTACAAAATAAAAAATTGTGAAATAAATTCTACATTAAAACATTGAAAGAGATAGGAAAGTTATGATTAAAAGACGGCTTAAGTTTAAAAATATAAATCGATTCTAATCTTACATTTAAAATCTTAAAATTATCTGGTGAAAAAGGAGTGTCACATCCAACCGAACGTTCACGTATTATGGATTCTAGTGGGTTAGTGATGGGACGATCGGTACGAGACGAACTGAAGTAACCGAAGGGTACTTCCAATGTAAGACTCGCTCTTACAGTGCGAGCAATCAAATTTATAGACGCATGACGAGCGGAAGGAATCTATCCTTAAAACGAAAGTAAGATCCTATAACGGAAGAATTTACAAAAACGAATTTAAAATTATTTTTTGGTAAAAATTTCTTCGGGGCTGCAGACAGGTCTTTCTCAATCTTTTCACTAATAAGACCGAAGTAAGGAAAATTAAGGTAACAATTGTCTTGGAAACATTAAAAACAGGTATTTTAGGTCTATAAATATTATCAAGAAATTTAGAAATATATTTTTTAATTAATTTCTTAACAAAGCCATTTGAAGTAAAAAAGTTAATTAAATATTCAAATTCAATATGGAGACCAAAAACGGACGAACATAAATGCTAAGATCTATAAATAAGAGTCCTAATGGAGTTAACTTTGAATAAAAAAGGTGTGTAAGTGAAGCAACTCACACCCGAACCTGTAAAAGTTGATTTACAAAATACTGAGGTAGAAAAAGAACCATTCAGTTTCTTAACAGACAAATCTAAAATGGGGAGGATGTCGTTATTCTCCGATTCGACAGTAAATTTAATGTTAGAATGCTGTGCATTAAGATAATTTAAAAACTTCTCAGCATATAATTGATATCGTCCACGTATCTTCGATAAAAGACTGGGCGAAAATCAAGAGGACAGGTACCAAGGACCTGTTCTTCGAAATAACACGTGAAAATATTTGCTGGAATGGGATCCAAAGGGGTTCCCATAGCAACACCTTCAATTTATTCTTAAAGTTGATTATTAAATATAAAATAGGAATTGAAAACCAACAATTCAAGAAATTTCCTAAAATTTGACCGAGTAAAACTATGAACGGTCTCGGTCTCATGGTTTTACTAGGTTAAATTTTAGGAAATTTCTTGAATTGTCGGTTTTTAATCCCTATTTTGGAATAATGGAAACGTTTATCCATCAATTTCCGTTGGACATGCAATTCATATGAAAGAATCATATGAAAATATGGAGCTTGTTTTGAATTACGTAGAGTACACTAAATACAACTGGCACATCTGTGGCGATTTAAAAGTCGTAGCACTTCTTCTTGGCATGCAGCTGGGATATACAAAGTACTACTACTTTCTTTGTGAGTGGGATAATCGGGCCAGAGATTCTCATTATGCCATTAAGGAGTGGCCACTTCGTGAAGCTTTAGTTCCTGGGCAAAAGAGCTTCGCACATCAACAGCTGGTTGATTCCAAGCAGATGTACCTCCCGCCACTTCACATTAAGCTAGGACTAATGAAAAACTTCGTGAAAGCGATGAACATGGAACGTGAAGGATTTCGATACTTAAAATAGAAGTTTTCGCGAATAAATGAGGTGAAGATAAAAGGCGTTTATGATGGTCACACAGAATAGAGAAGTTATGAATGACAGCCGTTTTGATGAAGTCCTAGACGGAACCGAGAGAGTTGCATGGGAAGCCTTTAAAGCAGTCCCCAAGATATATATATAATATATATATATATATATATATATATATATATATATCGAGAGAGATAGAGAGATAGAGAGAGAGAGTGTGTGTGTGTGTTTGTAGCGTATGCGCGCGCGTAGGCTACTAGGCATAAGTGAAGTTGAGTGTGTAATAATTCACAGATAAAGTGGAGTGAATTTTTTGTGAGGTAACACTTTTGGTACCTCGAAACATTAAAGAATTATATAAAAAATCTCGAAACATTTTAAATGTTGGATGTATTCACCCAAATATTTGGAATTTCATCGCATTCATTCGACGTGAACAAACTTCACAAGTTTACAGCGCACAGGCCATAGCTTGTCATGGTCCGCCGCCAAGAAGAAAGAAGTATGTACAAAGATGTAATAGCCCGACTACTTACAGTGATTCGAGATCAGAGAAACCGTCTTAGGGGGATATTGCCCACGGGAGGGATATTGTCCTAGAAGGCTTTCGAGTACATTTCAACTCTTCAGGGGAAACTCAGGAGTTGAAGTATATTCGAAAATACTCGAATTGGATGTTTAATTTTTCCTACAGATTATTATTTCAGGAAAAAAAATAAAAAATAAAATAAATATATATATATATATATATATATATATATATATATATATATATATATATATATATATATATATATACTGTACACACACACACACACACACACATATATATATATATATATATATATATATGACCAATAACTAACTTCTTCAGTAAACAAAGTACAGTATATCCATGTTTATGACAAACAAGATGTACAATACGAAAACAAAATAAGGAATTTGTTAAATTTAACCTCTGTACTGTGTGTTAACCACAAACGAATAGCGGGAAATGCGGGTTTACTGATCACTAAAATAAACTTTCATTCAGAACACAATTTACATTCGTAAAACTAAGCAGAAATTCTGAGCTTATTTTTGACGCTGTCCCGAGTTTTTCGTCTAAAAGACTTTTTTACTGTCATGTGACTCGTCTTCGGACGTGTGCCTTACTACCTCAAGGTGTTAAACCGAGAAGTTCGGAGCAAATGACCAAACTTTTTAACGAAACTCGACATGCGTTATTTAAAGCTGACAGAAAACTGTGAATTCTGATAAACGTCCAGACGGGCGACTTGACAATAAACTCTCAAGGAATAAATTATATAAACTATTCTGAGACTTTAGTTATGGAGGAACCATACTTGTTTGACCCAAAGAAAAGCAAAATCTAAATGACAAGAGTATGCAGATGATGAGACTACTGTAAGTGTCTAAAGTTTAAAACAGACTCAAAACCAATTACAAGAATTATGGCTTATGACAACACTCGACGTTGTTCCAACAGCTAAAATAGCAAATAAATCTCGCAAAACCATATCCGAACAAATGCGAAAATGTACCCACAAAATCGCAAAAGTTAAGCTCCATTATAAAATGTAAACGTGAAACCAAAGATTCGAAAATAAAAATAAAATTCACTCCTTCAGTAACATACTCCTGAGAATATTCAACCCACGAAAAGATAAACAACAAAACCAATTAAAAATAAAGTATTTACAAACGTGAAAATAAAGTGACCCATTACATGAACTTAACGATATATACTGTATATATATATACATAAAACAAGCTTACCAAAAATAGCAAATAAAATATAACCATTTGAATTTAGCAATAAATTTCCCGAAGCGGAGCAGAACATCGAACGTATTTTTAATTCTAGAAAGCCAACGTGGTCTACAGGGTGTCCCGTAAGTCTGGACCCATAGGGAAAAATAATAAAATTACAAAATAGTCCAAAAATTTATTTATAATATATTTTTTTTATTATTTTTATTATTATTTTTATTATTTTTTTATTATGATCTTACTCCGCTGGAGTTTTATTTGTGGGGCCACTTGAAAGCCAAAGTGTACGAGGTCAAACTTCAGAACATTTTCCACCTTAAAGCACGCATTGTGGAGGCGTGTCAAGAAATTTCTGCGACTGTGATTCAGAAAGTGCTGTCGCAGTGGAGATTACGTCTTCAACTATGTGTGCGACACAACGGCGGACACTTTGAACAGATTATGTACTAAATTTTTGGACTATTTTGTAATTTTATTATTTTTCCCTATGGGTCCAGACTTACGGGACACCCTGTATTACAATAAAAGAACACTTGTTTTTCTGCAAATGATGTCTTTTATTGTACGCAAGTTAATTTTTATTATTGTTTAGTAACAATAAATTGTTCAACTCGACCTATAAATACTAATTTTCATTATGAGGTTACATAGACCAAACGCTAGTCGCTTATGTCTGCGGTCCCACACCGGTTACTATGATTATGCATATTTTTTCCGGTTATTGTGCGTTCATTTTATACCATTAAACCACAACAACAACAGTTAAGTAAATATAATATTATAAACTTAAAAATAAAAAGAACAAACAAACAAACTACTTCAGTACACTGGCAGCGGAACATCAGCGCGCAAGGAGAGAGGCCAAGTAGGATTGCTTAGCGTGTGTATAGATTAGGTGTGTATAGATTAACGCAAGTGAAGAGACAAATCCGATTTGAATTATCATATATTAACGCAAGTAAACATGGACAAGTAATGCTTATTACATGTACTTTATAACTGCTGCTTTATAATTGCTCTTTATAAGTTAAAAAACAAGTTGAAACTAGTTTAAACCAGTTTAAATTGTATTTCTCTTCACTTGCGGTATTTATACACACTCTGTACTAGACTACATTCATTAGATTGCGTGAACGTACTACTGTAAAGTGCTACAGTTACAGTTAGGAACTTACAATTTATGAAATATGTTATAAAGGCCAAACACAAAGTAAATGTTTCCTAATTACACAATTAAAAAACTTTTTTCAGAGTTTAAAATGTCAAAATATCTTCGCTGGCAAGGAGGCTCCGGCCCCACTCTGTCAATTTAAGAGGGGGCCTCCGGCCTCCGGGCTCCCCGTTCCACCGCCTATGCTTCAGTGTTGAATTAACACTGAATAATTAAGAGTAATTCATCAAGTGTTACCAAATTTTTAAACTTTGTTACAACCACCCTTTACCCTTTACTGCCCAATTTTTTTTTTTACATTAAAATTTTTTTTTTTGTTGGTATTTTTTGAGTTTTATGGGGCTCTTATAACTAAATATACTATTTTTTTGAAATTTGACACAATAAACGAAAATACATTAATGGACGATTTCGTCCAATTGGGAAAGAGATGAGCATTTTCCTAAGAAGTTATTTTATATTAGGTTTAGAAAAAAAACAAGAAATCGAAAGGAAATGTGAAATAAATAATAGCTGGAGGTATTTCAACTTTATTAATACTTAAATCTTAAAGTAACTCTTACATATGCCAATGAACAAATTCTTACAGTTACAGGATTATTCTTGCATACAGTATTATTCTTACAATACCAGAGATCAAAATTTTCAATTAGCATGGAAATATGCAAAGCAATTATTTTTGATGTTCAAACATAAGTTTACATTATATTTTGAGCACAAGACATTTGTTTTTCCTTTGCAACCAGGTTTTTTGCACATTCTTCTAATGTTTTGTATGCTAGGCACATGACCAACATTATCAAGTCTTATTGATTTTTCTGGAAGTGCTTGACATGGCCTTCCCTTCTTGTATTTTTGCTCATTATTTCTACCCTCCAAAGAAGGTCTTCCTCTTTTGAGCCCTCCCACTGTTTTACCTTCTTTCATCAAGGCGAATGCCACCCTAAGTTTGAATTGGGCCAGTGCAAGAATTTCAGATCTTGGTAACTTTAGATTATTTGCATCTCGCCTGTAGAGCAACCAACTGTTAGCAATTACCATGTCACTCATATGAAAGATAAGTCGGTGATAATATTTCTTTGATCTTATGTTTATTCGGTAAAGCAATTAGACAATCAACTAAATCAACTCCTCCCATTGATGTGTTGTAAAGCTTTATGATATTTGGAGACACTGAACTTCAATTTTGCGAGTCTGCTTATAGTCATATTGGGATACAGTTGTCAGAGGATTTGCCTTAGCAAATGTTGATACAATATTTACTATCTTGTTATATATTCGTAGTTTTAACCCAGAATGGTACCAAAAGAAAAGTTGGCTTTGTGGTTGTGAAGTAAAAAATGCATTATTTTGTTTCCCATGTTTATTACTGGGAGGTGATTTAACGTGGACAAAAAACGGCTTTACAAATATAAAGAAAATGAAAGAAAAACTGAAAACATGAGCGTTCAAAGAAACATATCGATAATGTGATTTCGTTATCGCTTTTAGGAACTGTTAATATTAAAAAAAACTTAGTGAGGCCTATAGACTCTCCATTATCGACCATAATAAAAAGGTTACAAAGAACCGTGAAATTTTGTCGAAAATAATAGACTGCATTAAATTTTGTGGAAATTTCGAAATTTCTTTACGTGGACATGACGAGAAAGAGGATTCAGAAAACCCAGGCGTATTCAGGGGATTAATAAATTTTGCTGCAAAATTAGATCCCAATTTAAAGAATCATTTATAAAGCAACAGTCTTCAAAGGTGTTTAAAAACTATTCAAAATTATATTCTCGACTGTTTGCTGCAAATATGCCGCGATCAAATAAAAAAAAGATTAAAGAAGCTTCATTCGTAGCCGTCATGGCTGATGACACTACTGACGTTTCAGAACACACACAAATGGTTATTGTTCTGAGATATGAGCTAAATGGAGAAATTTTTGAGCGGAATTACAGGTTTTCTACAGTAGACCTGATATGCACAATTATGGCAATTTAATTAATTTATTAAAATTCATCACAGAAAATAATCTAGCAGATGTGCTTTGCGAACTTACAAAACTCATAAAAATCCTTTTGACAATTCCTATGACTACATCAGAGCCAGAACGCTGCCACTCAACGTTGAAAAGAATAAAAACGTTTCTAAGGAGCGCTATGAATCAAGAACCGCTAAATGCTCTAGCAATGATTTCAATGGAGAAAAGCATCATCAACAGTACTCCAAATTTCAATAAGAAAGTTATCGACCTTTTTGCTCAGAATAAAAATAGAAGAATGGACTTCATTTTTAAATAACTTTGTAATTGAACCTGACGTACCTCGTAAGTGCACAATTACTTATTTCATTAGTACCATAATTACTTATTTCATAACTACCTTATAAATACCTATATATAATACCATAATCAATGATACAAAAAATGTTCAAAGCAGCTCATTCCCATTCTTAGAGACAGCACCCCTAGAATTTTTAGTCACGAGCCGCCACTGATCATCATCATCCAGAGAAACTACTTCTTCAGTTGAGACTTCTTCCGCAGCAGTTCGGTCAGCAGTAATATCCACCATTTCCTCAAGATTGATGTCTATAATTAGAAAAAAGCCTAAGGTTAGAAGAAGTTATTCAAATAATATCTAAATATATTATTTTTTTTATCTGATTGTATGCAATTTTAGTCCAAAATAAAGCCTACCTTCATCATTATCTCGTTCAAGAACATAGTCTGGATCTACCACAGTATCATCATCATCAGGATCTATGTCACTGTCAGCATTATCAAGAGCTATTGCTTCAACTTCTTGAAAAGGTCTTCTCCCTTGATGCATCTGAACTGCTTTTCTATAGAAATTTGACACTGATAACTCTATGAAACAAAAGAAAAAATCTATAAAACTAAAAATTTCTAGATTTTATTATTTATTACTAATTTAAATTATGATAGTTACCCTTAACTTTCCCAATTCGTTCATTTTTGTATCCACATTCAATTTAAATTACCTATTTTCTGTCTTTTATTTAATATATATTTATATTTAATGTTGAAATCAACTTTATTTATCATTATTTAAAAACTTTTGACCTTCTTCAATAAAACCCGGCTAGGCTCTTTTGTAAAGTATTCTCTAAAAACACCAACATCCTTATGCCAACTGCTTTTGTTGAGAAAGTGTAACTTCATGAGGCAACATAATTCAACAAAATAATAAATATAAAAATTAATTTTATCCTCAGGGGGGGATCCCCCAATCACCCCCTCCCATCCCCATACCTTGACTGTGGCCAAGGGCCTATCACTATGCATTCTAGATGATAAAAATTGGCCATATAAATTTTGGAGGAATGGTGTAAATTTTGACTAGCTCATGAATTTCATCATCACGTGGCCCAAATGGACGAATTCGTCCAATATATATTCACTGCAAACACGTTTTACAAAATATATTTATTGCACTTTTCAACACATCTATCAACTACCATATACTTTATTTAAATGTGTAAATTATTTCAAAGTAATTACATACCTGGTATAGGGTCCATAGCTTTCCAAATGTTATAGGATCACAAGAGAAAAATACCACGTGCATCTCCTTCGTAAGTTGGTTGAATACTAAAGCCAGGAATAGAAAATCGTCGAACTGAAGACGCCGAGAAAAACACAGTAGACGTAGTTACTGGACGGCATCGTCCATTTGGGAATTGAGAAAAGCATTTTCCAATATTACACATTTTTATATTAGTGAACGAATTCGTCCGCTTGGGCAGTAAAGGGTTAAAACAAGACGTTTTATCCAAGAAAATGAGATAAGGGATGACTAAAAAGGACACTCGATTAAAAACGTTAAAGTTAAACTCCAATCAAAATGTTCATTTTCTTCGAGTGTGCAATGGAATGGTGTAGCTGCGTGAATCTGAATCTTGCATAACAACAGGGGCGGAGTGCAATGGAATGGTGTAGCTGCGTGAATCTGAACCTTGCATAACAACAGGGGCGGATCTACCGCCGGTGCAGCCGGTGCATAGTACTGGGGCCCAAACGTCTTAGGGGCCCACTCCTAGAACCCAGTAAAATTAATCTGAAGAGTTATTCAAACAAATTACAATTGTGCCAAAAATGTAAATCAAATACACGAAAGATGATCAATACAAATTACAGTATATGTATAGAAGAGATCTTCAAAAGGCCGCAAGAGCACTACAATCAGCTACAGACGATATGGAGAAGTATCGGTTTGCATTTGATGGAGCAAAATCTGAAGCTGTAAAACTGGCAGAAAATTGGTGTTGCAGCTTATTTTGAAGACAAAAGAAGAACAAAAATCAAACGACATTTTGATGAGTTATGTTCTGATATGCGTTTAACGAACGCGGAAGAATACTTTAAAGTAAATGTTTTTGTAAAATGTATTGACATGATTTGTGTCCAATTAAGACATCGTTTCCAGAGCTTAAACCATGTATCTGAACGATTCACTTGCATCCTCCCTGCCTCTCTTACTGCATTTATTTACAAGGAGCTGTACGATGAAGCTGATCAGTTACGTCGTTGTTACAAGGACGACATATCGCCATCCTTCCCTGGGCAACTCCTTCCTTTCCGATCAAATTTTTAAAAATGACACTGCAAAAAAATCAATGCTTAGAGACTTGGCAAATATGCTCATAGGTAACAATACCAGTAACAGTAGCAAATGCGGAGCGATCTTTCTCTAAATTAAAACTTATTAAAAATTATCTACGAAGTACAATGAGACAAGAACGACTGCGGAACTTGGCATTATTGTCCATTGAAGACAACAAAGCATGCAAATTAAACCTACAAAACATTATAGATGAATTCTAGACTCGTGTATATTAACTAATGATTTCTATGAAAATGTCTTTCATGCGTACAATTCCATGTCCATACTACTATTAAGCACATTTATGCGGCGACATACTGTGTATATATATATATATATACACAGGGTGGGTCAAAAGTCTGGCCCCATAGGAGGTTTATGTTCACGTAGACTAAAATTTTTGTCTATAATTATTTTTATTTTTTCAGATTGGTAGATCGTCGTCGTAGGGAGTATTGTCAGTGGTTTATGCAACATAGGCAGTTGGAAAAGCGTATCATGTTCACTGTTCAGTGACGAAGCAATTTTTTTACCTAAACGGTTCAGTCAACAGAAATAATGCACGATATTGGGCTAAAGAAAATCCACATTGGATTGAGGACGGAAGCTCGCAGTACAACCCAAGAGTTATGGTATGGGCTGCTATGTGGGGAGATACGATAATTGGCCCATACTTTTTCCCCGACAAACTGGTGAATCATACCTTCATTTGCAAGCAAATTTCCTTACGACTCGATTGTATGAACTACCATTACGGCATCGGAGAGCTATGTGGTTTCAGCACGATGGGGCTCCGCCGCATTTCGCAAGGGCCGTTCGTGAATTTTTGCAAGAAACATTTCAAGGGAAATGGATTGGTCGACGTGGGCCAATTGAATGGCCGCCCAGATCTCCGGACCTGACTCCTTTGGATTACTTCTTATGGGACACCTTAAAGCAGTTTGTGTACGTTAACAGGCCAAGAACAATACAGGCGCTAAAGGATACCATAACAACAGAATTTGAAGCCATAAGAACGAATATTACCATCCTCAGGAATGTGCAAACGTCTTGCGTCAACCGGGTTACAAAGTGTTTAGAAGAAGGTGGACGTCAATTTGAACACCTATTGTAATTTCTGAATTAAAACATTAAGGTAGGCCGAAATTTTCTTTTCCATTATAAACTTCCTATGGGGCCAGACTTTTGCCCCACCCTGTATATATATATATATATATATATATATATATTTTAATAGTGGTTTACTGAAATTTCGCTTTGTATTGAAACTAAATTTCAGAAATTTAAAGTTATGAATTTTAAGTTTTTAATCATAATTTTGTTCCAGAAACAATTATAAATTTAATTATAGTTACCAGTCTGTAATTTTGTTCGGAAATTTTGGCTAGCTACGATTTATAGTTTTATGTCTCGTTGTAATAGCAAGGTAAAACGATGTTCAGTCTGATCAGTGATTGGATGAGTGTCTATCCTTTAAGTGCAGTTGATGCAACGACCTGTGGTTCGTATTCCAAATAAAGTATGAGGTGCCTTTCCATCGCGTAAGCTTTGCTGTTGCGAAAGTTAAAAACTTTTTAAAAAATTATTCTAATTAATATTTTTTATTGTATTATGAATTGACTGTAAAATTAGGTGAATTTAGTTTATGAAAAATATTGTGCTGGGAAAAACTTCGTGACCTTTGTTTTCACAGAGCAACAGTGTTGGTTCATCATCAGTGTTGGTTAGAATCAAATTGTCATTTCAGAAGAATCAGGATAATTGTTATGCAGTGGCGGAGCTTGCCTCTCACGGGCCCAGGTGCAAAAATTATGCATAGGCCCCTATTCCATATATATATATATATATATATATATATATATATATATATATATATATATATATATAACTGCAATGACCACGCAGTATATTAATGTATAGAAACGACGTAAGTATAGAGGAGCGTTCTGCACACGAGAAGAGAAATAACGAACAAATGAAAATGAGGTGAACCGCCCGGGAATCGAACCCAGGGCCTTCCGATTACCGGTCGGATGCGCTACCATTACACCACGGACCTCTCAGGGCATTGGTTTCTGCCCTATGTAGGAAATTTCGACTTATGACTGATCGAGGTCCGTGGTGTAATGGTAGCGCATCCGACCGGTAATCGGAAGGCCCTGGGTTCGATTCCCGGCGGTTCACCTCATTTTTCATTTGTTCGTTATTTCTCTTCCTCGTGTGCAGAACGCTCCTCTATACTTACGTCGTTTCTATACATTAATATACTGCGTGGTCATTGCAGTTAAATGTACATATTCACGATTTGCGAGGGTGCCCTCTCAGGGCATTGGTTTCTGCCTATGTAGGAGAATTTCGACTTATGACTGATCGAGGTCCGTGGTGTAATGGTAGCGCATCCGACCGGCAATCGGAAGGCCCTGGGTTCGATTCCCGGCGGTTCACCTCATTTTTCATTTGTTCGTTTATTTCTCTTCCTCGTGTGCAGAACGCTCCTCTATACTTACGTCGTTTCTATATATATATATATATATATATATTTTCCATGTTTTTGGTATAGACGTAGAGTTTTACGCTGATTCCATTTCTGCAATCCGTTTCTTGGAGAAATAAACCCGAAAAAAGTTATGGCCCAAAACTTGTATTCAAATATCCACCTATACTTAACCTAACCTAACCTACCGTACCCAAATCTAACCTATCCTATCCTATCCTAACCTAACCTAACCTAACCTACCCTGCGTATGAACGCATCGAACAGCTCAAAGGGTACAGCTTCATTCACAAAACAGTGAACCACAGCGAAAACTTCGTGGACCCTTCAACTGGAGCACACACCCAACGGATAGAGTCAACGTGGAACCAACTCAAACGCGGTAACAAGCGCCGGTGTGGTACGCACCGTTCCATGATCGACTCGAATCTCTGCGAGTTTCTCTGGCGTCGCCGACACGCAGGCAAAGATCTAGTGCGCCAAATGCTGAACGATATTGCGCAGTTTGGCAAGTAACAAACTTTGGTTTGTGTTCCGTTCTGTGTTCTGTAAACCTGTAAACGTAATAAACTTGCACATAACTTTTTTCGTCTTTATTTCTCCAAGAAACGGATTGCGGAAATGGAATCAGCGTAAAAATCTACGTCTATACCAAAAATATGAAAAAAATCTAATGCCGGACCTAAAACCGAAAAGATCCCTATTTTGGTTCACACTTCAACAATTTTATTACGTTACTGAATGAAGAGGAAAGAAACAGTTCGATTAACAGTTCACAAAAATCTAATTCAAATAGACAAAAATTTTAAACAATATGCAACAGTGTTTCAAAACACATTTTATCCATTTTTCTTCAAAGAATAATTTTCACCAATACAAATATTAATATTCAGACAAATTCCAGCAAATTGCAAAGGCGAAATTGTATGTAAAACACTTGACAATAATAATCAAACAACGTAACAATAATCACAATTCACACAACGGAGGAATGTTTTAAGCACAATTTCTTTTCTCAGGATTTCTCGAAACGAAGCTGTTCACGTCTTAAGTACTTTTAGAGATGTGGGTCGGTGGATTATTATAGTAAAAATGACAACCTACTCGTACAATGAGAGACTAATTTATGAATAACAAATCATTTCTATTATTTCTGCATTTTTGGCGAAACAACTACTGTAATTGGTACATCTTAGAATGGGTGTGAATCCTTTAAAACCAATGGAAGTACCTTTTAAAACTGTCTAATCAATATTTTATTTACAAAATTTATGGTTATTTTATACAGTAAATTTGTCTCTCGCAAATTACGTAAGCAGTTTCTCACATTCTTTAACAACCAAATTTCTTCCATTTTAATTACATTTTTATAATAGAAGCCTTGAAAGTGGTCATCATTCTTAAGTTATGCTACGATTAATATAAAATTAATATAAAATTTTACATAATTTCTATAAAATTGGTATATGAAAATATAAAGAGATTATCTTATATGATGTTTATATGCCACAAAATAAAGAATGTTTAGTCATTACAGTTTGGCTCGAATGGCGTAAAAGAAAAAAAAGAAATTATTAAAATTATACTTAAATATTTTACATTCGTTTATTGTATAAAACAAAGGATTTTCTTTTGTTCCATCTATGGGCGGAGCATAGTTAAATGTAATGAGGATTTGTTTAAACTACTTCGTGACAATAAAGGTTAGGTGACGGAAGAGACTTACTTATACGTAGCTTTACGTGGGATCCAAAGTTGACGCGGAAGAGGGTCCTCCATCCAACTACTACTCAAACCCAATGACGCTTAACTTCGCTGATCGACGAGAAGCGGCGTTACGACATTGGCCACCAGGGTGCATTTGAAGAACAAGTTAATTCCATGGAGAAAAAGTATTAGTAAAAAGAAAGAATGAAAAAGAGAAATTACTTGGGGGGTTTTGTCTTTAAGGAAACTGGTAAAACTGATGAAAAGTGTTTTTTCTTTTCAAAATAAACAACAGAGATACAACTACAAACAAGGAATTAAATTAAGGAATTTAACAGTGAAGTTGGGAAATATTTATTTACCAAATAAAGTTGCAAAAGAATGAAATAAAGCTTCAGCTCACGAAGTTTCAAGTTACGCAGAAAATACATTTAAATTAAGATTAGACAAATGCGTTTTGTTCCGTAGAGTTAATGTGAGGAGGTGATAAAGTTAGCGTATCCGCTTAGGAATCATTTAAAGGTATAGTTTGTAAATATCCAGTGAACAAGGATGTTCTCCGTACAAATATAATCATATCCCAATACGAAACCTAGACAGGGACAAACGGCTCTTCTTTCTTACAATGAATTAATTAATTTACTAACAGAGCGGATGGAAATGTGCAAAAATGCGAGTGTTGTGTCAAGTGGCATTTCATTTTAGAAATTAATTTTACAGATATAAATCGCTTTTTGTTAAAATGACACCCGATTTATGGATGTCACTGAAAGATCATTTCTGTAAAGGTCACATTTACAATGTCTTAACTGGAAAGAGAAAAGGCATTAAAATGGGAAAATAGGAGCTTTGGTGACTCGAACCAGCATCATGTGGCTTTAGTCAGTGGCCATTGGATATTCTATCTTGTTTTAAGGTTCACAGTCGGCAATTTGCGTCAGTATTCCTTCGTAAATGTATGAAAGCAAACATTTAAACGTTAATAAAAGTCAGTTTTATTGCTTCATGCAGTAAAATACTATTTTATATGAAGTAAAACATACTCTAATTATGTTATACCAAGAAGATTACAGTCAAAGGAAAAGTAGTAAAAACGCGAAGATTTCTAAAATAGGTGTTCAAAACCTAATCATAAACAATGAAATTGGCACCGCTAATGATATGAGCAGACCTGGAGGACCATCAAAGTTAGTAGAATCTAATATATATTATATCTGGAGATTAGGTTGATGAGTGAATGAATGACTGAGGTTAATAACATTCAATTTAATTAATAAAGGCTAAGAGTAAATGATAATACAGAAGGAAATGAAAATGCAAATTAAGAAAATGAATTCAACGGAAGCGATGAAAGAATGAATGAAGTGAAAATGCAAGGAACTAAAAACTGAAGGAAAAAGAATTACAAGAGAGGGAGGAAAGAGGCAGCACTAACTAACAGACGTAACTAACAACTGCGTTGTTGCAGAATTGCGGGAAACAACGGGTCAGAGTTGACCTTTCCATGATCAGGTATTAATTGCATCATTGATGGTCCATGAGCCAGACCAAATTTGAATATCAAATTGGGGGAACTAATTCCCACTATGATTTTTCAGTATCATCAATGTGTTTGAAAATGTGTGATGGACATTTCACAAACGTATGCTTAATGCCTTTTTGGACGCCATCTTTAAAAATGGCTGCCATTTTCAAGCATAATTCGTGGAATTCAAAACTATAGCTCTACGGCGAAAACTAGTGGTTGGATCTTAAAGCTGTGGTAATTAAAGCTATTAAACAAAATTCTGAGTATGTTAGTACTCATGTAAACCATTTTGGTACATCTTTGTCAAAAATATAGGAAAAAATCTCAAGAAAATACCAAAATTTTGTTATTCACGAACATTATGACTGTCGGCGACTCCGAGCACAGTTGCACGGCATCTGGAGCTGGCAGGCCTGTTATCCGTCGGATCGTTAGTGCTCCTTTGTCGTTGAATTCCCAGCAGTGACCTGCTGACGGCTTCAGAATGTCCGGGGAGCGATTATTTCTTTGTTTGTGCCCTTTACAGACTTTTACTTGACTTCGGCACACGTTTTCAAGTCCAGTTTCTTGATGGTGTCATACGAACCTTTACCTTCTTGAAGGCGCTGTTCCTGAAAGTTCCGGTAAATCTCCTCCCCTGTCTGCAATACGTGTAGAAAGTCACCAGAAACTTCACGTGTGGCAGGTGCTCCAGTCGAAATACTAACGAGATTTGAAGGGTCTTGGCCAAATGGATTTGTCCATTCGTTCTTCAGTAAATCAACAATTGCTTCGACATCTGATTCATCTTTCTGAATGTGAGGGTTCCCAATGGTTGAAATGAATTGGGTCCTGGACAAGGATTTTGTCATGTTGAAGAGGCCTAACTCGGACAGAATTTATGATTTTGACAGTCAGTTTCATTATATGCTCATAGTTAAACACTTTTGATCATAAAACTTGGTGTATGATGCATTGGTAACTAATGAAGTGTCGAAAAGCCTCGTCCTTTTTGCAAAGGGTAACAAAACCGACATTTTTCCCAATCATTGCTGGTGCATCATCTGTTGTCATTGAGACGAGTTTCTTAAGAGGTACATTATATTCTTCAACAAAAGTCTTGAAAACTTTGTAGATATCTTCACCACGTGTTTTCTCTTTTAAAGAAATGAGAGTCAAAAGCTCCTCCTTGACACTGTTATCCGCGAAAACCATGCGTATAAATACGATAAGTTGGGCAGTGTCAAGAACGTCTGTTGACTCATCGAATTGTAAGCTAAAACATGTGCACTTTTTCATATCACACTTTATCTGACTATGTATATTTGGCGACATCATTTCTATTCTCCGTGTAATCGTATTTACTGAGAATGGCATAGATTTTATTGCAGACATAATCTCAGTCTTATTTTTATAGTTTTCGAACAAAGCTTCTGCAGCAGCAGACATACATTCCTTCATCATTTCCCAATCTTCAAATGATTTTTCTTTTTTGCAATAACATTTGCAACCATAAAAGATGCCACAGTAGGTGCAGTTGATGGGGAAATAAGTTTTGTTATTATTCCTTGCCTATGAATCAAATGGTTTTTTAATTGTTTTACTTTATCATTCCTTACGGCACTGCGGGCTGGATACTTCTCATTATAATCTTTGTGAACTGTGTTAAAATGGCGTTCTACATTGCACTTTTTAGAAAGCGCAACAGTAGCGTGACATATCATACAAACACATTTCTCATTGAAACTAGTAAAATAATAGTTTGCTTCCCATTCCTCATGGAAAGCATAGTTATGAGTTCTTTTCTTTGATGTCATGGTGTTAAAATTCGATAACACAAAGGTCGTTTTTGTAGCAAACAAGGAAATCACACAACCGACACTACGCACGAAAAAAACAAACAAACAAACTACAAATTCTCCTTCAATGCTACGTACAATAACCTATATAAATGTTTTCAAACGTTTTTCTTAAAAATATAGAATTTTCATCTTATTGCTTAACTTAAGCCCTTCAGTCAAATATTTGGATGCAAATTAAGAAAAGATAATTAACATAATTTATAATTATATTGTAATTATTTTAAAAGATAATTTAATAAATTAAGATAAGTAATTAAGATAATTCATATGCCAAGTGATTCCTTGCAACTCTTAAACGTGTATCCGTGGTGATAAGACCAGTGGTGGGCACCGTTAACCAAAAAGTTAACTTCGATAACGATAATCCATTAACCCCAATTTTTAACTCCGATAACGATAATCCGATAATTTTACTACAAAGTTAACGGAAGTTAACGATAATCCGTTAACGATAACTATTTCTTTACTAACATTTAAAAAAATCAAGGAAAAAAGCTTTAAAACCCATAGAAAATGTTTATTTATGCAAAATCCAACAATAAATAGGTATTTAACTGTATTTTTATCGTTTTGCAAATTTTTTGCTTAATAACTTTTTTTTATTTTTAATAAAAAATGTACTGATTACATGTTTTGAAACCCTTGTAACCACTAACCATTAACTAAATTTTAATTTACCAGGGAATTATTATGGCGGGAACTGAAAGGTAAAATTAAATTTTAGGGACATTTATTAAAGACTATGACACAATGTGCTGGTTGCCCTTCAGAAAGACCAACTTCTCAAAGTTAGGCCCAACTGCCAGTCTTGACCTCTTGGGCCTCAGGATGTCCTTGCCGAGAGAGAAAAGCCGTTCCACTGCGGCAGAGGACGGAATTGGCGTATTGTACTTCAGGAAGAGGTTGATATAATATTACGTTATATAAAATATTTTATTTTACTTAACCTTTTTCTGTGAATTTTCAATAGAAGTAATTTTTCTCTATGTAATTATTTTATCTATAAAATATTTTATCTATGAATTATTTAGTCTCTAAAATAAAAATACTTTGTCCATGAATTATTTTGTCTATAAAATATTTTGTCTATGTAATATACGCAATTGTTATTTAATTCGACGACAATATTACAATCAGTGAATAAAAACGATTATTCAAATTTTACATACTATATATACTTTTTTAGAGATTTACTAACGCAGTGTAAAAATACTTATTCATTAGTCATTACTATAAATTAATTTTTCTCAACCGTAAATTTTACTATATGTATCTCCATACGTATTAATATATATATAATAATATAGGACTTTTACTAACGTTAAAAGAACCTTCTTACCTTCAATAAAAAGCGCACAACCTCCCCTTGCGAGATCTGGAAGCAGACTGAAGTTATGGCGGTTTGAATTCATTCGCGGAGCGGTGATCTTCCGTGAATGACTCCTCGCAGTTAACGTGTTAACGGACTTTAACAGACTAAATATCGAGTTATCGGAAGTTAACTGGTCCGATAACGATAAATGAAAATTAACTTCCGTTAATAGTCCGTTAAAAAAAGTTAACTTCGTTAATTAACTGTTATCGGATTAACGCTTTAGTGCCCAACACTGGATAAGACACACCCACTAATTTAGGGTATTTTTGAAAGATATCGAGTGACTAAGTCTAAGACTTCACTACACTGCTGCGTTCGACTGCATGACTAAAATTTCCAATTTTACACTGTTAATATATTACATATTTTTAGGATATGTTTCTATATATAGGGGTTTGTTGGTCATTATATGAGTCAAACCTCGTTTAAAGGCTTTTTAGGAGCAGTACATAAGATACATTAGGAAGATTTTGAAAAAAATAAGCTTTGACTGTTTAATTAATTTAGAACTCTGAAAATTCAATAAACAATGATTGCGGGCTCCAAAAAAGGGTTTCGCGGGCGCCATGGCGCCCGCGGGCTATAGGTTGGGGACCACTGATCTAACATATTTGCCGAAGAACTGCTGTACTGCTCTTGAAATTTAACCAATGATTCTTTTGTGAGTAAAGCCTGATCTGCACGCCTTGTGATAGTACAGTATATTGAAACGGTCAAAAGTTCAGCTGTGCTTTCTTGGGCAAGCCGCAGAATAGTCTCAAAATTTTGCACGGCTGCTGTATCGCATAGCGTCCGCCATGAATTATTCTTATTTGATCTTCTCAGCTCAGATAGCAAGGGCGGATCTAGACATTTCAGTGAGGGGGAGGGTCCAAAGAAAAAAGGGCGACCCGCTAAAATAAAAAGGGCACAGTACTAAAAATTGTTTCTTAAAACAGACCATGAATGAGCGCGTGTAAAATCAATTGTATTGTTTTATTAGATCAGTCTCATTCAAATACGATACAAAGTAAAAATCTATTTGTACAACAATTATCACAGAAATTTTTCAAACAATTACACATATCTTGCCAATTAAAAAAAACTATCCAGTCCCATAGCCAGGACTTCAAAAGAGGAGAGGGCGAACTTGTAGAAAAGCGGACCTTTTGGTGCAACTACCTTGTCACTGCGGAGAGGGTTTAGAGTAGTTTAGAGAAGTTTGTGAGGTTTCAAAAGAAAATGCAAAAAACTGCAAGTGTTTATTTACTAAATGATGATATATATATTATAATATCACATCATAAGTTATAATTATGGTTACAAAAGTGGACTTTTTTCTATGAAGAGGGATTGAACGGGGGAGGGGGGTCGTTCGACCGCCCCCCCTGGCTACAGGCCTGCTATCAGAATAAGATGAAGATAAAAATAGTGATATGGCTGCACCAGTAGTAAGGGCACCTATGAAAACCACTGGAAGTACAATGTATACAGATAAAGACTCAAAATAGAATTTGAATAAAATAAAATAACCATGATCTTTTTGCAAAAACAAAATTTGTTTTCAAAGGCATACACATCATTCAAATAGGGCACTTGCAAGAAATTGAGGGGGGGGGGCCGGACGTCGCCGACCCTCCCTCTAGATCCGTCCTCGGACAGGGCTGATTTCTTGCTGCGAATGATAAACGTTCCTGTTCCATGCTTCAGCTTTCTCCATTTCGCTTTTGTATCCGTCATTCTTGCGATCTGAAACATGAAGAGAAAGGGAAAATTACCATACTGGTATACATGTGTGGAATAAATTTGGCCGGAATAAATACTGACCTATGACATTTTGATAAATGAAAACGTACCACCTTAGACAGGATAATAAATTAAGTGTATTTACCTTAAACGTACTTGCAACTAGCAATCAGCAGCAAAGAAATTAGAGTGGAATACGTCAACTCTCAAATAAATGTGGTAAAATACTAACTATAATAAATTAAATCATCAACACACATGGGAATGATAGACTCAGCTTTACTCTTATAAGTGTAAGTTCTTCAAATGCGAGTACGTAAGTACTTCAAGAGGACAATTTATACAGCCACTTTACAAATCTTCAAAACAAATAAATCTTCAAAATAATAAATCTTAAAGTAAATATCTGACTAAATATATGACATTTTTCCCTATATTTTTAACAAACATGTACCAAAATGGTTTAAATGAGTACTGACATACCCAAAATTTTATGATGAACAACTTTAATTCCTACAAATTTAAGATCCAATCGCTAGATTTTATCATAAAGCCATAATTTTGAATTGCACGAGTTATACTTAAAATTGGCGGCCATTAAGCTACGCCTGTGAAGTATCTATCACACATTTTTCAGACACTTCACACATTAGTTCCACAATTTGATACTGAAATATTTTTATGTTTGGCTGATGGACGAGCAGGACTAAAAGCGGCCGTTGCTGTTGCAATAGGTATGTAAACAAGGTAAGTGGTATACGGGTTAGGTTTTAAAGGTTCTAAGTAGTGGTGTACCGATTAATTGGCATCGGCATCAGTATCCCCAGAATCGGCATTTTGGGGCATCGGCCAAATTTAACCGTTTCTCTTACCGATTACTTGAAATTTTAAAATTTCCGAATCACCTGAAGATCAGTTACCCCAGCCTTTTTTAGTTAGCTTTATAAGGCTAACTAACGAAAATATCACGACCTAACCTAACCAATCGTCAAGAGCAGTACAGTTGACCTAACGACTGGTTAGGTTAAATCGTGATATTTTCGTTAGTTAGCCTTTTAAAGCTAACTAAAAAAAGGCTGGGGTGACGGATCTTCAGGTGATCCAAATTTTCATTATAAAACAAAATTTATATTTATAGAAAAATGAACAGACAAAAAACACTATTTATAATAAACTTATTTCAAAGTGTAATTATATAAAAATATTTTACATTCACGAAAAAGGCAAAGCTTAAAAAATTAAGTTGCCCATAAATTTACATTTTCTCTAACTAGCTAATCTCTAAATATTATAAACTATTGTAATCTTCAGATCACCTGAAGATCAAGGCCCCCAGCATTCTCTTAATAGTGATGCATCGGAGGCAGATTTTGGCCGGAGGGCCGGAACCTCCGGCTTAGTGTTTTTTCCTCCGGCCGGAGGTTCCGGCCAATTGATTTATTTCAGTATTTATATGTGTGTGTGTGTGTGTGGTCCATCGTCTCATCTATTTAGGGTTTATATATTATAGCCTGCTATTTTAAATTATTAAGTCTTTAATAACTTAAACTTTATAAAAGTCGACTTTCTATGCTTTGTGTGTGCTAATTTCTCTAAAAATTCCCATTGAACAGAATATCCTCAGGTTATGAAACTTATGATGTCTTGCTGAATGCTGAGTAAAGTAGCCTATATCAAATCAATTATTAATACAATCAGTGATCACTCATAAAATAAATTATTATTACAGTCACTGAGAACTGAAATATTAATACAATCACTGATCACTCATAAAATAAATTATTATTACAGTCACTGAGAACTGAAATATTCAGATAGGTGCAGAAATGAGGTTTTATAGTTTCATAGAATTAAAACTAAAAGTTGTCAGAATTGAGTTTGGTGTACTTGGCACCTCCAGCCAGAGGCCGGAGTTTAGTGAGACCTCCGGCCGGAGCAGGAGGTTTTCTAAAATGGCCGGAACTCCTGCTCGGCCGGAGCTGGAGCCGGAGCTCCGGTGCATCACTACTTCTCTAGCTAGCCTTACAAGGCTGACTAACGAAAATATCACGACCTAACCTAATCAATCGTTAGGTCAACTGTATGCCCTTGACGATTGGTTAGGTTAAGTCGTGATATTTTCGTTAGTTAGCCTTATAAAACTAACTAAAGAAGGCTGGAGGCCCTGATCTTGAGGTGATCCTAATACTAATCTCTTACTCCATATTAATAATAATTCACTGCCCAACAAAAAACATTTTTTGCTGCTGATTTAATTCTAAGACCTGTTTCTGGATAATATTGATGTGCTGATTTCAAAAATCACCTTAGATTTTGTCCATCACATCAGGTTTTCGTGCAATGCAATATGCCTATTTTGGGTGATCCATGAAGGGCGCTTATCAAAATTGATGGTTTTTGAGACCTGTTAACAGCTGTTTTGCTGTTAAAATTTTATCTGTGGAATACGCAAATCTGTGCATTAAATCTGAAGGTCATGTACAACATATTAAAATCTTGGGTATCTGTGATTTCCCCAGGTGTGAGCGTGACGTCATGATCCAAAAAGTCTGAAAATTATAAAGATCTTGTAAAGGATTTACTTGTAAACTTTCAGCAGTTGGGTTGCAACATGAGCATTAAAGTTCACTATCTCAACAGTCATCTGGATAAATTTCCAGAAAATCTTGGTGATGTTAGCGAAAAGCAAGGTGAAAGGTTCCACCAAGATATCAAAGTGATGGAAGAACGATACCAAGGAAGATGGGATACCCATATGATGGCTGACTACTGCTGGAGCCTGCAAAGAGATTGTCTTGACATCTCTCATTCTAGGAAGTCCTATAAGAGAAAATTTATCAGCACTGAAAAGTAAGAAAACAAGAAAAAGACAATGTTAAGAAAACTGGTCCCGTGCTTGCTTTAATATGGATTCATTTTTTGCTTATTTAAACACTTTTAATCACTTTGTGTCAATATTACCATTGTATATTAAATAAAGTTCACTCCCTGTACAATTGTTTACTTTTCCATGCTGATTCTGAGTATGTAAAAACTTATTTTTTGAAAAGAAAAAAAATTGGGCATAACCCTGCCAAAATGCGATATCTCCAAAATATCCGTATTTGATTGCTCGAAAACCTGATGTGATAGGCAAAAACTAAGGTGATTTTTTAAATCAGCACACCAAAGTTACCTAAAAACAGGTGTTAGAATTAAATCAGCAAAATTGGTGTTGGGCAGTGTAATTCTATATTAAATTGTATCATACTTTATAATTTACATATTAAACCATCTTATTATGTTGACTTTATTCTAAGTATTTTAATAATTTTATAAACCCAAATTGTATATCCATTTTTATTATTCAAATTGGGCACCAGGGACTCGAAATTTTAATGAAAAATTTTGTTGTTTATATTGTTGAAGAAAGAAAATACCTTCAGCATAAGGAAAAGTAATTACTTTAAATGTTGATATTCAAATTGTGATACTAAAATAAAATTATTTTATCACTTTACTGAATAATAAAACAATTTGACATCACTTTATTTACGGTATATGAGTAACAAATACTGTACTCATATACCGTTACTCATATACAACATCTATACATCTATACAACATCTCACTGTTGCCTCATTAAGTGAAGCAATTAATCCGTCAATATACACATTAAACAGCATAGGGGATAGCAGGGAGCCTTGTCTCACCCAGCAAGAGGAGCCAAAACACTTGGATAGTACATTGCCCCACCTAACGGTGAAAGATTGGTGGGAATACCAAAATTTCAATACGTATAATATGTACATGGGAACCTTCCTGTATTCTAGTTTTTCAAATAAAATATTATGGTTCACCCTATCATATGCCTTACTTATATTTAGGAAACAGCTATAAATAATTGAATTACTGTCAATGTATTTAGATATTGTTTCTTTAAGTACATAGACACACAGGTCAGTTGAGTGGGACCTTTTAAAACCAAACTGATTAGGAGATGTCCATAGGAAATCATTTAATCGGAGTAACAAGAGTTTTTCTAGTAGTTTCGAGAAGCAGGAAGCGACAACAATAGGCCTGTAATTATTGCTGGACAGAATGTCTCCGTACTTATTTTTGACTAGGGGCAAGATATATACCCTCATGATCTCTGCAGGGATATAGCTATGAGCAAGCATGGCTGATAGAAGCAATGATATATGCAGACATACTACGTCATTTGCATATTTTAAGTGCTCATTCGATAAGTCATCTACCTCTGACGCAGAACCTGTCTTTAACTCTTTAATTAACCTCTTTACTTCAGAAAATGATATCAAAGTATTTTCCCTTGTCCCTCCCACAGTCGTTTCGCTGCAATCTATCTTAAGATTATCCCTACTCATACTGTTTAGAATGTTAGAGTAGTGGTTTTTCCACAGCTTTGCAATTTCATCCTCCCCCGACACCCATCGATTGTCGGAGGGAGGACATTTTTTACACCCGTTTGATTCTTAACAAATTTCCAAAATTTGTTATTATCGTTATTTATGCGAGCTTTTATCTACCAACAGCTGGGTTTTGCTGCACGACGCCTGCCGTTACCGGGTCTCGATCACGGGACCGATGGATTCGTAGTCAGCGATACAAACCACTATACCACCGAGATGGATATTGTTAAACTATTTTATTATTTCCGTACAGTATTAATAGCATATGGGAAATATTCGGATCAAGTAAAGATAAGCACTCCCAGCCTTCTTTAATTAGCCTTATAAGGCTAACTAACGAAACTATCACGACCTAACCTAACCAGTCGTTAAGTCAACTGTACGCCCTTGGGGCCTTGACGATTGGTTAGGTTAGGTCGTGATATTTTCGTTAGTTAGCCTTATAAGGCTAATTAAAGAAGGCTGGGGGTGCTTATCTTTACTTGATCCAAATATTCTACAAATTATTAATCGTTTAACTTAAAAACATTAAATTATCATAATATCAAATCAATAGCGTTTAAATGTACGATGAGTGCAAAACTATAGCGCTCGCTAAATTACCGGTGCAAGTAAAGTATTAAAGAAAATGCACATAACCTTAGAGAAAATAGAACCGCAAATATCTGGCGGGCGTACGTTTTAACTGAAAAATTATATTGCCAAACGTTTTCATGCTGAAACGATCTTCAACACTGCGTGTTCGGGGCGTATATACACTGAGTATCTGAAATTAAAAAACTGATATTCTTGTTTCTTTATTATTATTTCATATCACGATAATTTTCTGTATTTTCAAAACGGTACAAAATATTCTTGTTTCTTTTTTGTTTCCTCGTTTCGTTATCAACTTTTAGGTTTTCTCAATAAATAAAAGTTTATTTTGTATATTTTAAATAAGGTTTTCGAAGCGTTGCAGAAGGGTTCAAAAAGGCCGTGGATCGCTTGTTAAAAGTAAATTTAAAGTAGAGCTTCCTCCGGGAAAAGGTTGTCCATCCTTGGTATACAGTTTACTGTCGAAGCTGAAGTGCTGCCTTGCCTTACACAGTTTTGTTGAAGAAAAGTCTGTAGTTCGTTCAACGAATGGATAAACTACTATTGTATTTGTCTGAAAGATGACAATTGCCCAAATCGTTCGACTCATCAGATTCACTCGCAGTATGTCACTTCAATTAATGACTCGTTTCAAAGGAAATTGGCCTTTATAAATAACAAGCATCTACTACCGTAAAAGATGAATTAATGCAGATGGCAAACGCTTCTAAATTCAAGACTTGTACCCATTTTGTCGAAGGAATATTTTAACCACATTCTAATAAACTAACTTAACCAAACCTAACTGAGAATAACCGAACCTAACTTAACGTAACGGAAAAAACTTTTGAATTAAATGTCATGTCAAGAGAATGACGTTACCATGTTAAATTAAACCAATCGTAGTACATCTACCGATAAAAAGTTCACTAAATGTAAATTTTAAAACATTAAAAATAATACGATTTCAATTAAAACTGTCATTATCCCAATAGAAAAAGACTCTAAAATTTTGTTTCTTTCGAAATCCGACACTTTACATCGCATTTGAACTTAACTCGTCTCGATTAAATGCTCAAATTTATCTGTATGTTTCGCCAAACAACTCCAACGATTGCAATCACCTGTTTCATGTTGTATTTCTTCTCATAGATTCTTTACAACTTTCCAATCAATCACTTCTACTAATTAACACAAGGAATATTATATAGTATTAACATTATATCACACACACACACACACACACACACACACACATATATATATATATAGTGTTTCAAATTGACAAAAAAATAGCTGTGAAGAACTCGCGGAAAGAATTTTTAATTTTCCGTTAAAATTCTGCAAGAGTTTGCAACATTAAAAAAAAAAAAAGGTTGATAATTATTTTCTTTACAGTTTTGTAGCATCAGAAAAGGGTCGTCCTTTTTTTCGGGTGTAGGGGGTCCTTTTTCTTTTTACAATAAAATTGACTCCCGTACGTAACTTTCTTTTCTTCATTTCACGGAAAACGATGCAATGCATGCAAATATATGGATATGTTTATTAGATGAGACATACTATATATATATATATATATATATATATATATATATATATATATATAATATATATTAAACCCTCGTCCAACGCGTGTTTGTCTAGCGCGAATTTGCTTATACACGGAAAAATAAATGCGAACAATTATTTGCCGAAAGCGGAAAATTTGATTATACACGGTCTCCGCCAAACACGCTCTTATACAGTAGTACTGTACGCGTGCCAATGCGCGCTCTAGTGTTTTCTCCTACACTCTCCAACACTCCTGTATCTCCCTCCCTCTCGCCTCACCCCTCGCATCACCCTTTGTCTCAGTCCCGCTAACGCGTTAAGTTCAGTGAAGTTGTGTTGGATTGTTTTTGTCGTATTTTGCCCGTTGTTTTGCTATTACCCTTAGACAGCAGTATGGCACCAAAACGTAAAGCATCTGCAAGTGATATAATAGCGAAAAGAAGAAAAGTCGTAAGGTTATGACATTAGCCGAAAAAATAAAGATTCTAGATAAGTTGCGTGGTGGTATGAGCATAACATCACTTGGCCGCGAGTATCACGTGAATGAGTCTACCATACGCACCATCCGAAGAGTGAAGAAAAGATATATGCTATTTTCATTTAATATATTTTATTTATCATATGTAAATATCATTATGTTTATGATTTTATTATGTTCTTATTTCATATACAGTATAGGTAGGGAAATCATTTATGTGAATAAAAATCTATGTATCTAAGTATTAATGGGAGACTTTACGCGGCCGCGTTCACTTATCCCCATTTATCCCATAAGGTACTAAGTTTGTCCAACGCGGATTTACCTAACGCGCTGTTCTCGAGGAACCTAACCCCCGCGTTGGATGAGGGTTTACTGTACACGGTGTTTATAAAGTCCCTATCTATTTTAGTGAAAACGTAGCAAAAAGGGTAAAATTCAACAACAATATAATAGAAGGCATACAGTTAATGAATACTTAAGCATATGATTCTACATGAGCACCATCAGTATCTCTACAGAGTTCGAATCTGTCAGCAGCATTGCGGAACACATTTTGGAGCATGACAGGGGTTATTTTTGTAACTGCTGTTACGATACGAGCACGTAAATGTCCCAGCTTCATTCAGATAGCATTTTAAACACCGTCGTCGTCTTTCAACAAGATAGGGCACCTTTCATTACGCAAACATTGTTCGGGAGTACCTAAATGAACAATTTCCAAATCGGTGGATCAGACGTGGAGGCAACAGGCCTTGGGCGGCTCGATCTCCTGACCTAACGCCCTTGGATTTCATTGCATGGGGCTTTATCAAATCAAACGTCTATCAAACGAGGGTTACAGATCTGCGAGATTTACGTGCTCGTATCGTAACAGCAGTTACAAAAATAACCCCGTCATGCTCCAAAATGTGTTCCGCAATGCTGCTGACAGATTCGAACTCTGTCGAGATACTGATGGTGCTCATGTAGAATCATATGCTTAAGTATTCATTAAATGTATGCCTTCTATTATATTGTTATTGAATTTTACCCTTTTTGCTACGTTTTCACTGAAATAGATAGGACTTTATAAACACCCTGTATATATATTACACACAGACCGTGGATGGAACAAAGAACTCTTCTGGGAAAATTAAATCCACCATAGTTCGAATAAGTGATGGTAAATGACAAATACTATAGTTTTTCGTTTTCATGATGTCAGCCCGACGTGGGCAACGGGTTACTCGCAGAGGCCCCAAAATATATATATATATATATATTTTTTTTTTTATTTTTTTTTTTTTGGCGGGGTAGGGGCGTTCCTGGCTCTCTGCAATACAGTAGATGTGCTTACATAATTATAGTGTATAACGATAATGCATTAACGAATAAAAAATTAGGTGAGGCCTTTCCTTGGCGCTGGATGGGCCATAGTGGACCGATTGTATGAGCATCTCAATCACTTGACTTAACTACTTTGGATTTTTATCTACATGCAGGGCCGGCGAGAGCTGCCACGGGCCTCAGGGGAAGGATTGGTATATGGGCTTCCCTGTTTACTCAGTATTTTATTATGAATGTTTTGTGTTTTACATAGCAAGCAAACTGATTATATGATATATCCAAGTCACTGTTCAAAACACACAGTATGATAATCTCTAAAATGTATGTTCATTAATTATATTTCCTCTGTTATTTAATCAGTTGCTTTATTAATATTTTTAGATTTTATTCCCCTCTTTCCGGGCCCCGGGGATTTAACCCGGCTTCCCCGCCCTCTCGGCTGCCCTGTCTACGTGATTATATTAAGATACTCGTGTATTGTAACAAACCCAGTAATCTAGCAGGACTCCGTCAAAGGAACTGGATCCATTCCACAAGAGCATCTTGCTAATGCACTAATGAAGTTTGAGCTTCGAATATACATTATAGCGATAAATGATGGTCATCTTGTGAAAGTGTTCTAAACTTGGAAAGTTTGGAAATGTAAACAACAATATTATACTATATTGTATACATATTGATTAATTAATAAAAAAAATGTCAAAAGAAAGTTTTTACATTATTAAAACACTTTTAGGTTTATATTTTAAATAAAATTACTTTGAACAACATAAAAAACCAGAGTCTATGTCTTCTGGAGGAAAAAGTTTTTTAAATGAATATCCCAAAATACTTCGCATCATTATACACACACACACACACACACACCAAAGCTGGGCACTTGCGGTTTTTTTGCGGTACTGCGGTACACACACACACACATGTTGGTTTTGCTTCCGCCCGAATTGTTCATTCTGACGAAGGTCAAACTTGTCACTTAGACCTACAGTTTAACGTGGAATCCGAGCCACACCCTCCAGCAGCCCAGCGTCTTAACCACAAAGCTACCTAGGGTATTCATTTATCTACCAACCAATGTTTCTTTTATTATGTGGAAAAATGAACAGCTGGGTTTGGTAATTATTCGTTTTAGTGCTCCCTCTCCTTTCTGGACCAAAACACATTTTTCTGGTGTTTTTTGGTGTGATTTGTTCAAATCTGAACTTCATTTCTTTGGGAAATGAGCCGTTTTTGAGAAATTTTCAATTTTAAAATTTCTCGAAAACGCTCATATTCCAAAGAAATGAAAGCTAAATTTAAACAAAAAACACCAAAAAACACCAGAAAAATGTGTTTTACCTAACGTAACTTAACTTAACCTAACCTAACCTAACCTAACCAGCGTTTTTTCGCAATTTCTTACCTTAAATAGCAGCGTTGGGATGTTTGTACATATCAGCGGCGACCAACATGAATTTATGGAGATAAACACTGGGCCAATGGCCTGTAATGGCTGGTTATCGACTTCTAGATTTTTTTTTCGTAAAAAATAATTATTACATTTCCTTGATTTTTATAAGTTTCCCTGAGGTTTCAAGGTGTCCTGAATACGAATTTATATGTTAAATTGTCATAGAATGTCTCCTTCTAACGAGAACGAAGGGAGCATTAAAACGAATATTAAACCCTGGGTTTGGCTGCGCGCCGCCTGCCGTCACCAGGTCTCGATCCCGGGGCCGATGGATTCGTAGTCAGCGACGCCAACCATTACACCAACGAGGCGCATATATATATATATATATATATATATATGGAGGAGGAGATTGGAGTAAGGAGGAGATTGTAGACACCACTCGCTCAGGGAAATACTCCGGGATAGATGTTAGACAGAAGATAGGGAGTGCTGGAACTCCCGTTTCTCTTGTCACTGTCCTCCTTAGCTGATCTTTTTCTGTGTCTCATCTACCCTGTGAGTAATCCAGCATGGTCGCTAAGACACACTTCTCTCTCTATTCCTCACCACATATACTGCATCTTACACACTACATAATTTTTTCAAAATTAAAAAGAAAAAAAATGGCATCAACCTCAAGAGCTTCGGAGTCCACTGGGGAAGGGACCATAAATGTCCCCACTTCTGGCTTCCCCGCTGCCCATACTGGGAACGCAGACCCGGGTAGCGAGGCTAAATCTGCTACCGCCCATTCGAAATGTTCTGGGATTTAAGATTCACTTTTCTTAAACTTCTGCAAAGTTCGTGGCCTTTTCTCACATTTTGAATCTGTTGAATACCACCACTCCTCCTCTAAACCTCATCTTCTTCTCCTCATTGAAACTCAGGTGTCTGAGACGACCGACAGCAACCCCTTTTCTGTACCCTCTTACTTTCTCTATACTCAATTTCATTACAAAGGTGGATGTTGCGGATATGTACGCAATGACCTAACTTGTTCCCGTATTCCCGAACTCGAATCTTCCTCTGGCTACGGCTTACATACCAATCTCAAACTAAATACATCTGCGCTGCTTACTTTTCCCCTAATTCTACTGAGAATCCAAAATTCTTTGACTACCTCACTTCCAAAGTGGAATACATTCTATCTCGCTCTCCCTTTGCTGAAATCTCCATTTTAGGAGATTTCAATGTTCACAACCACCTTTGGCTTTCCTCCCATTTCACTGACATCCCTGGCGAGCTAGCTTACAACTTTTCTATCGTAAATGACCTAGAGCAGATTGTACAGCACCCTTTGCCTACTCGTATTCCCGATCACCTTTGAGATAAGTCCAACATTCTGGATTTATTTCTTACCTCTCATCCTTCTTATTCTGTGAAACTTTTTCTTCGGTTGGGCTCCTCCGACCACAATCTTATATCTGTTTCCTGTCCTATCGCTCCAATTCGACCTTTGGATCCTCCTAAGAGGAGACGCCTTTGGCACTTCGGCGCCGCTGATTGGGAGGCCCTTAGGCAGTAATTCTGTGATTTCCCATGGAATGATTACTGCTTCCGTGGTCGGGGCCCTTCCGAGTGTGCTGAGAGCATCACAGAGGTGATTCTCTCGGGCATTGAGGGGTACATTCCATATTCTATTCCTACTACTAATGCAAAAAAACCTTGGTTTAACTTTACTTATTCTAATGCTATCCGCAACAGAGAGGAGTCTTTCAAAAGGTACTGTTGCTATCCAGCTCCTGACTCTCACTCAGCTTATATTTCTGCCCGGAATCGTGCAAAATCTGTTCTTCGACTTGCCAAAAATTCCTTTATCCGACAAAAATGTGAAAACGTATCCAATTCTAATTCTTGTCGCTCTTTCTGGCATCTAGCTAAGAACCCCTTCAATAACTTTACTTTTTCTTCTTTCCCTCCTCTTTTCCATTCTGACGGCTCAGCCGTCTCTTCTCCTCACAAAGCTGAACTCTTCGCTGAAACTTTCGCTTCCAACTCAACCATGGACGATTCCGGTGCTGTCCCTCCATCTCCTCCCCTCTCTCCCCTTATTATGTCTGAAATTAGAATCTCTTCTAAAGATATTTTTCCTGCCCTATTTGGGCTCAACTCCAGAAAGGCGTACGGTTCTGATGGTGTTCCTCCTGTTGTTCTAAATGTTCTAAAGAACTGTGTTTCTGTGCTGACACCCTGATCTGGTACTTTTCCTTCCTGCTGGAAGTTCGTTTTCATTCAGCCTGTCCCAAAGAAGGGTGACCGCTCTCAACCCTCCAACTATCGTCCAATTGCTTTGATTTCTTACTTTTCCAAAGTTTTTGAATCTATCTTTAATAGGAAGATTCTTAAACACCTCTCCTCTCACAATCTTTCAGATCGTCAGTATGGGTTCCGCAACGTAAGGGATGCTCTACTGGCGATCTTCTTGCATATCTCTCTGACTCTTGGTCATCCTCCTTTCGGGATTTTGAAAGCTTTTGATAGAGTCTGACACAAATCTTTAATTTAATCTTTAACTGCCCTCCTTCAGAACCCTCCAACTATCGTCCAATTGCTTTGATTTCTTACTTTTCCAAAGTTTTTGAATCTATCTTTAATAGGAAGATTCTTAAACACCTCTCCTCTCACAATCTTTCAGATCGTCAATATGGGTTCCGCAACGTAAGGGATGCTCTACTGGCGATCTTCTTGCATATCTCTCTGACTCTTGGTCATCCTCCTTTCGGGATTTTGAAAGCTTTTGATAGAGTCTGACACAAATCTTTAATTTAATCTTTAACTGCCCTCCTTCAGTTTCTATTTTTTATGTGTGCCTTCATCTCTAATAGCCTTTCTGACAGTTCTATAGCTGCGGTTGTAGATGGCCACTGTTCTTCTACTAAAGGTATCAACAGTGGTGTTCCTTAGAGTTCTGTCCTGTCACCCACTCTTTTCCTTTTATTTATTAATGATCTTTTAATTCGCACTTCCTGTACTATTTACTTCTATACCGATGATTCCACTCTTCACTTCTCCACCCGCTTCACAAAGCGTCCCTCACAGCAGTCACTCCATAATTCGCGTGGGGCGGCTATGGTATAACTTACCTCTGATCTTTCTGCTATATCTGACTGGGGCAGAGGAAAACTTGTGGCTTTCAATGCCTCAAAAACTCAGATCCTCCATCAGTCTACTCGTCACAATTTTCCACACGACTCTCCCCTTACCTTCAACAACACACAACTCAATCCTTCCTCTTCTCTTAACATTCTTGGCATTTCCTTTTCTTGTGATCTTTCCTGGAAAGATCACAATACTCTCTTTCCGAAACAGCTTCTAAGAGGTTAGGGCTGCTGTACCACCTCCGCGGTTTTTTCACCCCTACTCATTTACTTTTTCTGTACAGGGATCTTGCTCGCCCCTGTATGGAGTATGCTTCTCATGTGTGGGGTGATTCAACCCACACAGCCGTACTTGACCAGGTGGAATCAAAGGCTTTTTGTCTCATCATTTCCCCGCCTCTTCCTGACTATCTTTAATCTCTCTCTCTTCGCCGTGATGTTGCCTCACTCTCTCTTTACTATCGCTATCATAACGGACACTGCTCTTCTGAACTCTCTAACTGCATGTCTCCTCCTTTAAGGAGAGCATGCAGCACCAGACTTTCTACACCTTCTCATTCTCTGTCCAACTCTCTAATGCAAGGGTTAATCGGTATTTTCAATCTTTCATCTACCCCACCGGTAAACTCGGGAACAATCTTCCTCAGTTCATCTTTCCTCCTGTCTATGACGTCATATCTTTCAAACGCAGGGTGTCTCGGCATCTCCAAAACCCTGGACCTTGATTGTGGCTCTCTTCTTCTTCTTCTATGGAGGAGGGGTGCTTTTGCGGGAATTCACCCTTGGCTCCCCCTTCCTGCACTAAAAAATATATATATTATTCACGAACAAAACCTTAATTAATGACAAAAATAACCTCAACATCTGTATCTCACCACAACATTATCTCAGTATCAACCAATATGACGACAAACAAAATGAAAATACACACTCTAAAGAAAGAATCAAGTTTAAGATTTTTAACATAAATCAAAGCCTAAACTGGGAAGAAACCAGACCAAATATGGCCCAAATAGACTGGAAAATAGTCTTTAGGTATAAAACAACTGAAGAAACAAGACAAGCTGAAGAATATCGATGGGGAAATACGAACTCTGATTAAAGGTCATTCAGAGAGGTGAAGAGAAAGATGTGGTAGAAGTAATCAAGGAAATCCCAAACTGCTTATATAACTTTGCGAAAAGTAAACAAAATTTGCGCCAGTGTCGGGCGGGCCCTTGAGGAAAAAAAATTATGACCTAACCGACAATCTAAAAGAAATATCTGAAATATTAAGAGCATAGTATGAATCACCTTTTAGTACCCCAAAAAGTGACAGTGTATCTCATCCAAATACCTTCTTTGAAGAGAAATTACAAGGAGAGAATATAACTGATTTTGACTTTATCCCAGAAGTTATAGCGTGAGCTATAGGACAGATGAAATCACATTCAGCTGCACGTCCGGACAAATGGAATGCCTCAGTGATTAAAAACTGTAAGAATGAAGCAGCTACACTCCTATATCGGATATGGAGATCTCTGGACACGGGAAATACATCGTGAAGAAAGCGAACTTTGTCCCTGTATATAAAAGAGGGAATAGGTTCCAACCAGTGTCACTGACATTTCACTTCACCAAAATATTTAGAAGAATAGTTAGAGAGAAAGTTAATGGCTTTTAGGAGACAAGGGAAAGATTCGATGAGAACCAGCACAGATTCCAAGGAATATGTTGCCTATCACAACTAAAAGAACTTTCTAACAATAGTATTGATGCATTTGAAAACGATAAAAACTACAATGTAATATACACAGATTTTGCTAAAGTGTGACCATATGGGAATAAAGGCCAAAGTGGAAAAAATGGATCTATAACCTTCTCAGAAAACGTCAGCTCAGCAAACACACTACACAAATACAACGTTGTATCCTGGTTGAATGTTGGTCATGTCAGAAGTTGCGTTGTACTGACATAGTTACAACGTAAAAGTTAAATGTTATATTGCAACGTTGATACAACGTTGCAAATGACGTTGTATGCACGTGAAGTACAAGTAAACTCTGACGTAATTTTTTGTATGTAGCATGGACTTTGTTTGCACGTGAGGCTTTACATCCATAGCATATAGTTTCGTATTACATCATTTTTTGTTACAAAATTGTAACGGAGTTACATACGGCATACTACTATTTCAAATAGGGCGTCTTTGTTGAACCAAATTTTATTCTTGAGACGTTAAGACAACGTTGTATTTACGTAAAGTTTACATAATATCACAACGTTGTGAAGAGGTAAGTGAGAACAGACAAATTTACGTTGCATCTACGTCACAGTCATTGCTAAACTGCAACCTTGCGACAACGTCGTATCTACGTAAAATTGTTAGCCGGGAGCAAGTTGTTAAAATCCAAGGAGTATCATTATCAGAATCGGAAGTACGTAGCTCAGTACCACAAGGAACAGTATTAGTCCCACTCCTATGCATTATCATGCTACAAACATAAACAATGAATTAATCAACAATTATATATTAACATCCTTTGCAGACGATACAAAACTCATCAAAAAAATTAGAAACGCCTGACAGACGAACACAAACAGAGCATACAAATGGTCAAAAGACAACAATATGATATTTAAAACTGAAAATTTTCAGCTCTTAAGATATGGAAGAAATGAGGAACTGAAACAGATAGAATATTATGCCCCATATAGACATACAGGAAATTCAGTGGAACGCAAAAGCAAAAGATTTAGGAGTTATAATGACCGACGATGCAAAATTTAGCACTCAAATGTAGATAGAGGTAAACAAAGCAGAACGATTTATGGGAGAGAGATAAAAAGGACATTAATAAGCTATAAAAAATTCAAAGGAATTTCACAGCTAAGATCAATGGCTGCGAAGCACTTAAATTACTGGGAAAGACTACGTATAATACATTAAATCTATATAATCTGGAAAGAAGAATAGAGAGATACACCATAATGTATGCATGGAAAATAATAAGGAAACTAGTACCTAACCTCAAACTGAACCCGATAACCATCCAACTAACATTGGAAAATAAAAAAGGTAGAATGTGTGGTTTTCCCGAACTGAAGACCAAACAAGGAACGCCCTCAACTCTGAAAGAAAATAGCTTTGTTGTCAGAGGATCAAGACTACTTAACCAGTTACCCAAAGAAATCAAGAACACCACCTCTGTGAAACAGAAATCTCCAAAGAAGAGTAGACGACTGGCTCAGGACAGTCCCGGATGAGCAGGGTGTGCCTGGTTCTGTGAGAGAACTCAAGAAAACAACTCTTTTACATAAAGTCAGGTCTAGAAATTGGCCCATCAGCCTGACCTCCGTGCGAAGAGACAGTGACGCAAGGAACATCTGTAGTATTGCGGGTAACATCCAGGAAGCTCATTTCCACACGACGTGAAGGTGAGGAGGTTGCAAGGTACAGTATATACAGTATATATACACACCAAGTGTCCAAAAACAAGTCCCTATTTCTAAATAAGTGTTATAAGCTAAAAAACAAAGGAATCTAGACACAAAGACAAACGCAATAAATATGTAAAATATAAGAGTTTACTAACCTTAATTAAACATGTTCAGTGTAATAGCCATTTTTTTAACACAATATTCAACCTTACACAAATGTTTGACAATTTTTGGAAATAGCTCAGCTGGGATGTTGTTGATTACCTCATAGACTTTGGTCTTCAGGTCTTTAAGTGTCTTAGACACGATAGAATAGATCCTGTCTTTTACGTAACTCAACAAAAAACGAGTCAGGGGGTGTAAGGTCTGGTGAGTATGAGGGCCATTTCACTGGCTCATGAAGGGAGATTAATCGCCCGGAAAAATGCTTCCTCAAAAAGTTGCGAGTTTCACAAGCAGTGTGTGGCGGTGCTCCATCCTGTTGAAACTACTGTGAATCTGGGGTAATGCAATTATTTTTTTACGGGGCCAACTAATTAATTGTGGTACGTAGAAACCCTGTAGCATCCGATATGAATTCTGCGTTGCTGTTACTGCTTTTCCAGTTTCACTCTCAAAGAAGTAAGAACCTACTACACCGTACCATCCAACAGCGACCCAGATGTTAGTTTAGCAACACTACGTGGAAGCTCTATTGGAGCGCCAGCATGACTTCCCCAGTAACGAAAGTTTTGCTTATTAATCTTCTAGACAGATGTACATACCACTCATCAGTGAAGTGGATGGGTTTAAAAAACTCAGAATCTTCTCGCTCTGCTAATATCTATGTTGCGAATTCTATTCAATTTTGTTTTTGAACATTAGTCAGTGAAGATTGTGAAGGAATTCTGTAAGGAAAAAGGTTTAATTCAGTACGAAGTATATGACGCACAGATATTCATGAACTACCTACTGCTGCTGACAAACGTCGAATTGATTTCTGCGGACTACGCGCAATAATTTCATGAACCATATTTACGTGTTGCACAGTTCTTGTGGATCATCGCCTACCCCTATTACTCTATGTTGATTGCTTACATTTCCTTTGGTTTCAAATTTCTAACAAATCGTGATATTATCTTTCTACCTTGGGGATCTTCGCAATATACAACATTTATTAGTTATTAAATAATGAAAGATGAGAAATGTATAGATATATATGCATAGAGGTATATGCGAAATAAAAACCGCTACCCGTTACCTTTCTGAAGAAGAAACCCCAATAATAAAATATACATCCATCATAAAGTAAACGGCAAATAAAAATAGGGACATTTTTTTCGAACACCATTGTATATTTCTGAAAGGGATCGCTTCTAAAAGGTTGAATTCCCAATTTGATCGGGAACAAGACTAGAAGAGATGTGATCATCTTTATTGGCCGACGTTTCGGGTTTGCCACCCATTTGCAAGACTAGAATTGAAAGAAAATACACTTAAAACATGGTATCTTTAAAACTCTAAATAAGACTTAAAACTTTAAACATTAATTATTTTATTATTGCAGTTGAAATACAAACATTCAACATACCTTGTCTTAACTCTAATTTGATGAAAACTAAACCAGAAACAGAATTTAAAAAAAAATTTAACTGTTGGTTGGTGGATTAGGTTATGAGGAGTGGAACAGCTGAAGAATCATGATTGAGTGCGAGTTGAAGTTTTTTATATGAAGGGTCTAAAATACAAAACTCGAAAGGGATAAATGAGCAGCTAAAATTTTAAAATCATTAAAACTAATATTGTGACGTCGAAGAATGGTATAGTCTCGTATCGGTGAGTTCTCCGTCTTGGTCAAAGCTATCATATTTCAGTCCTGTCACGTAAGGTTGCCAGGTCTCCGGTTTAGGGCCGGTGTCTCTGGAAATTGAGCTTTGTAAAAATGTCATTAAAAGTTAGAATTTGCCTCTTTTCTCACAGATTTTTGGCAAGATTATTATTATTGTAAAAAATAAGGAAGTTTATATATCGGTTCAGCTACATAAACAAATAATGATGAGCTTCGTAGGTAAAATATCAGGATTTTGAAACCATCTGATCTGGCAACCCAAGACTCCTGTGGCTGATTCCTTTAGGGAAGCAAATTTCTCACCATTAGCAGACTGGTGATAGAACCTATATATGTTCCTCGCTCGCAGTGAGGACGAGAAAACGTGTAAACAATACCACACCGCCTTAAGGGAGGAATACAAACCTTCAGCTGGGTAAAGAGAACCCAAAGTAAATGGATTTTTTAATGTAAGCTTAAATTCTAAGACGGGGAAAACTCTGATGTAGGATATCCGTAAGATGTCTTTTAAAGGACCTATTAAGATATCCTAAAGTGCGGAAAGCAAATGTATTTTATATCTTTGGGGACAGTATATATATATATATATATATATATATATATATATATATATATGAATAGAAACGTTCCTTAATACTTATGTCGTTTCTATTCATTTATATACTGCGCGGTCATTGCAGTTATTTGCATATATAATATATATATATATCTTACCTTATGAACCTTATGTTGTTTCGTGTGTTGGTCTCTCTTCACATGGAGGTCAAGCTGGTGTCCCCGCCTCTAGGTCTGGCCTGGTGGAGGAGCGAGTTACTTTCTTGCGCTCTCCACCGTACATAGCCAAGCACGCCCGGCTCATCTGGTACTGTCCTGAGCCAGGCATCCAGTCTTTTCTTGAAGACTTCAACTTTGACCCCGTTACGTTTCTGAGGTCCTTAGGAAGCTGGTTGAAAAGTCTTGGCCCCCTGACAACCAAGCTATTTTCCTTTAGGGTTGAGGAGGTCCCTTGTCGTGCTTTTAATTTGGGAACACTACACATTCTGCCTTTCCTATTTTCCAGTGTTGTTTGAATGGTAATTAGGTTTAGTTTTAGGTTTGGTACCAGTTTATATATGGTATATATATATATATATATATATATATATATATATATATGACCGAGATTCACATTAAACGCGTGAACTTCTTTATTTTGAAATAACTTGCAGGAAATATGAAACATCCACTCCGAGTATTTTCGAGTATATTTGAACTCCTCTTCAGGGTAACTGAAAATACAGAAGAGTCCGCCGAGCTTATATAAATACATTATCAGAAACTCTCACCAAGGATGTAATCCCTCGGATTAATGAAGGGTGGTGGGAAACTGTTTTTATACTGATTAAGAATAAGGTTCGAAATACAATCACCAAGTTTATATGTACCGGAACCGGAACCAACATGAAAATTACTAATATGTTTAATACACATTGCTTTATTTATATTTCAACATTATTATTTCCGAACAAGACACCTGAATTAGTCCAATCAATTGCATGATTATTGTTCCGTATATGAACAAATATGACGCTAGATTCATTAATTACCGTTTGAGTCTAGTGGGCAAAGTTTTATCCGTTTGACCAATACAGTATGCTAAATTACAATCTTTACATTTAATAGAATAAATACATCCAGAGATTTAAATAAGTGAAACACAGATATAAAGTGTCGTCTATAAACCGCAGCCACTTTAGATCAAAGTTAAATTGAAGTATATTGTCCTTAATACATGGCTCAGTGAGAGACATTAATGAGTTTACATCAACAAGGAATGAGCAATCAGCCAGTGTCTCCTTCAGAAATTGTAATAAGTCATTAATTGGTACTTTAGTAAGTAATAATACAACATCAAACTTACTAACTAGAACTTAATACGACACTCATTAGCATTTAATTTGTGAAGTAAATCTTGGTTATTAATCATTCGAGAATTAGAGACCGTACCAACAACAGGAAAGTATATACACTACCAGTCAAAAGTTTAAGTACACCTAATAATTTCCAATGTTTTGCTGCTTAGCTCATGACATAAACTTCAAATGTAAACTTAACAGGTACTACTAGAGATGAATTTGCTTACCTGGCTTTCATATTGTATGCGTCATTGCATCTGCCCGATGCAGTGTGTTGTAACACAGAAGCTTCTTCAAAATAGCCTTCAAAATTTGTTAATTTACGTCTAGCACGCAACCTAAAATTAATGCCATTAGCTCTGCACAAAGGTCCAAAAACAGTTTAAAAGTCTTTACTGGGGTAGTGTGTTTCTTCAGGAGTATATTAATACACGTGTTCAGTTATTAACATGCGCTGCAGGTCTTTACATATAAAATCCTTGCAGAGGAGCTAACTGTGTAGTTTAAGGTATATTTCTGTGTTTCAAAAAGCAAAAATGGGTGCCAAAGCTCAGTTAACGACAGGAAAAAGACAGTCGATTGTAACTTCGAGAAATGAGGGCCAATCACTGAGGCAAATTGCAAAAAAATTAAAAGTTTCTGTGAAAGCGGTTGTTTGTGCCATTAAACGGCACGAAGAAACTGGTCAAAATATGGACAGAAAAAGGTCAGGGCGACCAAGAACCACAACAGACTCAGAGGACAAGTATATCCGAGTCACCAGTCTGCGCAACAGACGCTTCACAGCACCTGAAATCAAAGCCCAGCTGAACAACTCCAGAAGTACAACAGTTTCAACATCACCTGTTCAGAGAAGACTAAGAGAGGCAGGATTAAAAGGACGAACTGCAGCAAAGAAACCAATGCTGAGACTCCAGAAGAAAAATAAAAGGCTAGCCTGGGCTAAAAAACACCAAAAATGGACTGTTGAGCAGTGGAAATTTGTCCTTTGGAATGACGAATCAAAGTTCGAAGTTTTTGGATCCAAACGCAGAGTATTTGTGCGGCGCAGAGCGGGTGAAAGAATGACAAAGCAGTGTGTTGTGCCAACAGTGAAGTACGGTGGAGAAAGTGTGATGGTCTGGGGATGTTTTGCAGGGGAGCAAGTTGATCTCCACAGTCACTGGAATACTGAACCAATGTGGCTATCACAGCATTCTACAGCACCATGCCATCCCATCTGGACTGTGACTAGTTGGCCAACAGTTCATAATGCAGCAAGAAAACGATCATAAACACACTTTCAAGCTGTGTCAAAATTACCTGAAGCAGAAAGAACGGCAACGTCAGCTCAGTTATGGAATGACCAGCACAGTCCCCGGATCTGAACCCCATCGAGCTAGTGCAGTTAGTTTTCGTACATTTATTTACAAAATTATTCAATATTTTGTGTCCACCTTAGGCTTAAAGGATATATATAATATAAATTATATAAATTTAACGGGGTGTTAAGTTGGTTCAAGACTACAACGAAACACTGACAAAGAGTGAAGATCAGAACAGTAACTATTACAAGTTGTTCGTGATCACCGCACTCGTTATCCAAAGGCAAAAAAATCTGTTATGTTAAGCCAGTAAAAAATGGATGTAAATCTACCATGAACATAAAAGTTCTTTTTTAATCTCTTCTGTGCATTTTAAAATTAAAAATGTCAATTACACAGGCCTGCGATGGTTTTGTTGTCCGAAATATTTTATCACTTATATAGTAATTTTTGCACGCTGATTCCGAAAATAATATTCATTTTTCGCCATCACGTAAAGATTTTTCACAAAATGCCATATTTCATATTACATATGTAAGTAATTTTCATTAAAATTGACTCAATTAAATTTTGATTAAAAACTACTGCCTATAAATGCTTCCAGATCAAAAGTGACGTCATAGCGTTTTCTAGAACATTCGAGAAACGCACCGCTAGTATATAAGTGATTGACAAGCCACGAGATGAGTCAGTCTGTCTAGTGCGTGCGAGGTTATACTTCTTTATTATTCAAAGGTGCGCGGTGACTATATTTCTCTTTTGAAATTTGTTTATTTGTCGCTATGGCAACCAGAGGGTGTATAAATGGCCCAAACATTTTCTGTTATATTTGTGGAAAATTTACTGTGAAAAAACAAAGGCGAGATATTGCAGACTTCGTCAAGAAAGCATACTATGCATACTTCAGAATGACACTTAGGGATCAAGACAAATCATGGGCTCCACATAAAGTTTGCGGTTTTGTGTTGAACAACTTAGACTGTGGAGTAAAGGTAAAAAGGATTCGTTACCTTTTGGGATTCCAATGGTCTGGCGTGAGTCTAGAAATCACAGCAATCACTGCTATTTTTGTTCATGTAACGTGCAAGGCTAAATACTAAAAATAGAAAGGAAATTTCTTATCCAAACTTTCAGTCTGCTATAAGACCTGTTGCTCATGGACTTGGTATACGTGCACCTACTAAACCAAATACTCTTGATATAACTTCATCTGATTTGGTGTCTGATGACGATGGAAACGATGATATTGATTGTTTTCAAACCGAAACATCTGGTGAACCCCAATTGTTTACACAAAGTGAACTTAATGAATTGGTAAGAGATTTGTGTCTCCCGAAGGATTCTTCAGAGATTTTGTGAGCCAGACTTCGTGCAAAGAACTTGTTTTCTCCTGGGACGTCATTTTATTGGTACAGAAATCGAGAAAAAGAATTCATCCAATATGTTTCTCAAGAAAATTGACCGGTATATTGCAACAATGTTTCGGAACTAATACTTAAGCTAGGCGTTGCAGTCTATGACCCAAATGAGTGGAGACTTTCAATGATTCCTCCAAAAGAAGTCTAAAAGGCGTCCTCCTTCACAACGGTGACTTGTATGCATCCGTTCCTGTGGCTCATTCGGTTCACTTGAAGGAAACGTACAAAAATCTTGAGCTTCTTCTAGCTAAGGTTAAATACGAAGAACACGGTTGGCTACTTTGTGGAGACTTAAAAGTGATTTGTATGTTGTTTGGTCAACAACCAGGTTATACGAAGTTTCCATGTTTTTTGTGTGAATGGGATAGCCGAGCAAGAACTAAGCACTGGATATAAAAAAGGAATGGCCACGCAGAGTCAACCTGACACTTGATTCTAAAAACATTCAAAGTGAAAGTTTGGTTCACACGAAGAAAGTCCTTTTACCTCCGCTTCACATAAAATTGGGCTTGATGAAGCAGTTTGTTAAGGCCTTGGAAGAAGATGGAGATTGTTTTAAGTATCTGTGTGGTAAATTCCCAACTCTTTCGGAAGCAAAATTGAAAGGAATTGTCGTTGGTCCCCAGATTAGAAAACTGACTTTGGATGAACACTTTGAAAGAACAATGAACAATCTTGAAAAAGAAACGTGGATTGCTTTTAAGGATGTTATTAGCAAATTTTTGGGGAACAACAAGGACCCAAATTACCAAAACATTGTGAACACCATGCTAAATAAGTTCAAAGAGTTGGGTTGTAATACGAGTTTAAAATTACATTTCTTACATTCACACTTGAATTACTTCCCTGAGAATCTCGGAGCACTCAGCGAAAGACAAGGAGAACGGTTTCACCAAGAGATCAAAGAAATGGAGAAGAGATATCAGGGAAGGTGGGACATCAGCATGATGGCTGATTACTGCTAGATGTTGAAACGGGATACTCCAGAATTATTACATAAAAGAAAAGGAACAGCGCGTACATTCGAGACTAAAAGGCATAGATCTCACAAGAAAACTCAGGACAGATAAAGATCTACAGATCTACAGAAGCTAAGACTAACAAAGACCCTAAGATCCACTCTAAGGTTAGCCCGAGAGAAAGGAAAGAGTAGGGGGTTAAGAGAAGAGAATAAGATGCATATGTAATTGATGTTAATAGTCTTCTTTCTTTTTAAAGTTGTTTGCATTTGTAATTAGTATAACAAAGCGAAATAGGTACCTAATGTAAATTGAAATAAATAATATTTATTTATGTTGTTTTTTCCCTTCCAGTTTGCAGAAAATCCTTAGTTGATAGAAAAAATGCACACCTTATTCGAAATGAGCGTAGTTGAATTATATAAAATCGGTTATTAGTAAGAAAACAACTCTTACAAAGTTCTCATTCGTAGGCTTGTGTTATTTTCAAATATTAACCAGAATTATGATAATAAATGGTTCAAATATGTTTGTTTCAATATAGCTGCCAAACCAATTACTGTATTAGTAAAAAAATTTCAACATTCATACGCCACCTCTAAATATCATCGGATTGCTACAAAATTTCAGAGAAACTGCTTTTTCTATAAATGAAACAAAATAATGAAGAAGCTCTGATAAATTTTCAACTTCTGATGTTAAGAAGCACCCTTATATATATATATATATTGAAAAGGTACATATTGTGAGGGGTTTGAATAGAACACAGGAACCTCCTCATAAATTATTTTCGCTGTTTAAAGCCTCCTACCCCTGGCACAAATTTTCACTTTTTGACCTATATTGAAGAATATTCCATTTATACGAGACTTACTCTACATTCAGGTTTTTTGATGACATAAATCTTTATTAACGTATAGTATTTTATTTAATAATGTACAGTATTAGGAAAATTAATTAAATACAACAATATATTCAGAAGAAAAAATTAGAGGCATAATAAATGTGCTAAAATTCAATTAACTTTTTCATTGTTCCTTATCACATCAAAAGGGAAGAAATTTTCAATATCATTACGAAATTTTATTTCATATGTTTCTTACTCATTCCATTGGGCCTTCCATTCAAACTTGGGCAGTTTTCGCTTTGATTCCAATGAGTTTAAGATAAACTTTTGATGGTTGTCATATCCTATTCTTTCCTGACATGCTTTTGTTACTGGGTTCACTGCCCTTTCCGCACTTTGACTGTGGCATGGAAAAGAAGCTATCTCCAGTGGCTTACATCGAGCCTGTAGTAGCTCATCGTCGCTAAAATTGCTTAGCAGCGGTGGAGGAGTAATGATCTCTTTTTGCCAATCGATCATCTCGGTGTAGTCAGTAGATTGGAAATTGAGGGTTCGAGGCAACTCAAAGTTTCTGGTACCTGAAAATCCTGTTCTTGAAAGGATGATTTTCTGAATAGCTTGCTCCCTAATTTCTAATCTCTTGTCAGTTACCATTGATATGAGTATATTTTCTGGGTGGGCAAAGTAGGCGTTATTCTTTAATACTGGTTCTATGATTGATCTACTGTATGTTGTTCATCTAAATTTCGAAGCAAGCACATTAAATTCCAAAAGTTATATGCACCATCAGTTGCATTAGGATGAGATTTTATCCAAAACCACCCTGGAGCATAGAACTGCATAATAATCTTGACTATATCTTGAAGGTTTTTATCGGGATTTGGCGTTGAGATATATAATCGAAGGACCCTGCTGGCTAGAGTTAGCCAGCGAGCATGGTGAAGGGTACCTGGGGATCGAGTGGACAGATCTTGAGAAGTGTCTCCAGTTTGCACTGCCAGACACACATCATAGAGATATCTTTGATCACTGCTTAGCTCCTTCACAACATTTGCTGGAATTTCTTTAATGTTTCCCTTTACGCGAGAATATTTGACTACCTCCAATTTTGTTAAATCTGTTTTCAGTTTATTCCCAATTGAACCCACGAAAGTATTTGGACCTGTTGTTTTACCATCAATGGCTTTGTAGACGTGCATAAAAGGCAGCTCATTCAAATGCAAGAGGCACACCAACCACTGCACTGGTCTGTTAAGATGAATTTCAACCAGTTTTATAGCTCCACCAATTTTTACTGTATTTACAGGAGTACCATCACATAGTAAAGCTTTGATAGTATCTGTGCTGTTCGAGTCTGTAATAATAGTTATCAACTCTTCTGCTATGCAGCGAGCAGTTCCATTATCTGGTGTGACATGGTCTACATAGATGCTTCCAGGTTCTTTCACAATAACGTATTTTTCTTCTTTTATCTTTCCACTTTTAGTTAATGTGTTATCTTTCCTTCCATCAAATCCAAAGCACTCCATCTTCAGATTTTCGGATTCAGACCTAAAAGTATTTGTTTCACCCATGCGATTTATCTCTCTTTCTAATTTCTTCCTGTCAAGCATGTTGGTGTGGTTAAGGATCCCCATATCTTTTAAAGTTGCATTGACTATTGCAGCTGCAGCCCTACAACTTACACGATAACGATCTGCTGGTAATGCTAGGTTTTTATAGAAGTGCCTGTTCTGAATATTCTCAGTCAATTCTAAATCGGCCTCATAATCTACATCCTGACTCTCTGAATCTACATCCATGTCTTCTTCGGTATTTTCTATAAATTCCGATGGTGAAACATTGGTGGCTTCAATCATTTCTTCTTGTGCTTTTAGTTGATGGTTTTGTGCTTCTTGGGCTCTTGCTAAAGATCTCTTCTTTGTTGAACTAGCTATGCGATCAATTGGTCCTAACTGATTTTTTCTTTGTGTTTGACCCACAAAAGACTCCCATTCTGCCATTGGTATTTTATCCTTACACCTGCAAGATTTCCTATCAATTCCCTTATCATACATTCACAAGAAGATATATCAAACATTTCATCATACTGAGCTACTTTTAAGGCAAAACTTTCATTTCTTCGATGTAACGGCACCTTGCTCAATTTTGAGGCTTCTTCTATTAGTCGACTGACTTTAAGATAGATACCTTTGGTGTTAATCGTAGGAAAAGAAAATTTCATCCAAATGTCTTCAATATCTTTTACAACAACCCTGTAACAATCATTAGCAGTTGTTGATCCTTTTGATTTAGCTTCTTCACGACGGCGCACAAAAAGGTAGTGTCTCACAACATCTGCTTTTGAAGGAGTCATGGCTGCTGGGAATTCCGTAGGATATCCAAAGGCTGCATTTGAGGACTTGCTTCTAGTAGTCATAGTTTATATTCAGAAGTAAAATCAAATTATATGTAATTTATAATTTATGATAATTGAAATTATAATTAAAGCAAATGCAAATTATTTCTATTTATCTGAAAAATTATTTCTATTTATCTGAAACATAAAAATATCAAGCATTAAACAAACAACTTATCATGTAATATATAACAACATTAAACATATGCAAATATGAAGGTAAAAAAGGGAGGAGGGGCATGTGATAGGGGTAGTAGGGTAGCACATGCTTGATTTTTTAATATTTTGTTAAAGTGATAAAAAAAACCTTCTCACATGTGTACTTTTTAAGAAATAACATTTTTTCCCATTTAAATATATGCAAATATGAGGGTAAAAAAGGGGGAGGGTATGTGCTAGGGGTAGCATGGGTAGCATGTGCTTGATATTTTAGTATTTTGTCAAGATGATTAAATGAAACTTCTCACATATTGTACTTTTTAAGAAATAAATTTTTTTCCCATTTTCGACCCGGCCTAATATATATATTAATATATATATTATATATATATATAATAATATATATATATATATATAGGGTGAGTCACGACGAAATGTTCATGGGAATTTATAGTTGAGGTCATTCCCAGTCAAAAATTTCATATGAACATAGGTCCGATTCTTAACGGTTATGAAGCTATGGATGTTTGAATATTTAAAATAAGAAGCGAACAAATAGCTGCTAAAGTTTTTATTCATGAATTTACAATAACTGTTCAAAATGACGACCCTCGGCCTCAATACACATCGCGGCTCGTCTGTGAATCGCCCGTGTAGCTCGCATTAGTTCATTACGATTGTCCTTTATGAGGGTTGCAGCATCCATAATGCGACGGAGCCATGCATCTCGTGTTTCCACTTTTCTCTGGTACACCAGCTCTTTCATGCGCCCCCCCCCACAGATAAAAATCTAGAGGGGTTAGGACTCACCGTGTATATATATATATATATAATATATATATATATATATATATATATATATATATATATGTATATATATCGCAGACAGGCTTGTTTCTACAGAATCTCAATTTAATGATGAACGTGAAGCCAATGTACATAGTCGGAACATTTTAATTGCATAAAGGGCAAACGTTTCGGGAGTATTCCATTCCCATCTTCAGTGTCTAAAATCAAAGTTAAAAATTAAAAATTAAAAATAAAATAAAAACGAATCAGATAAATTAGTTTAATTTTACAATAAAATACACAGATGCACGAGCGGGGCGTACCTGGCTATGTGAGGTCGAGAGCACAAGAAACCAACTCTCTACTTCACCAGGCCAACTCGAAAGGAGGGACGACAAGTTTGACCTTCATGAAATGAGGAATCATCGCACGGAACGTTTGAAAGGTCGAAAGGGTTTGCAAGTTATTAGAAAATTTAAATTTTTTGCCTTCTTGTTTGAGCGTCGTATTTAACCGTCATATTTGGGAGAAAAAATTCGGAAAAGAAGATAGTTAGTTGTTTCAACTTGTTTGTGTTAAGTAGTTGGTTGGTTATATTACATAGTACGTAGTTGGGTTGATGAGGATTGTTCATTTAGAGATGGTTTAAAGTGATGTATACATATATACACATGTATACGTACATGTATACATACATGTATACATGTATACATATTATATACACGCAGAGAAAATTTTTTGAGTCATTTTCCTGGTCGCTTTATAAAGATTAGTCGAGTAACTACGCTCCAAGTCACTTACCTAAGTTTAGAAAGAAATGTCGCAAAATCATTAGTCGATTTTCTACCTTTTTTCACGATAAAATTATCGTAATTCTTTCTGAGTTGAACTCGTCAATTTATTAGTTAAATGGAGTTATATTATTCAAAATTCAAAAATTCAGAAAACTTTATTCAGAAAAAGAAGAAAAGTGACAGAATTTTAAAATTTTTAGATATTTATTATGACATTAATATATTCACAGTCCTCTCATCTGAATATGCATTTGGAAGCATGGAGGCTTTTTCTGCTAAAATTAATGACATTTAGCTTATTTATTGAATAAAAATAGTGAAAGTGGCAAGTCACAGTAATAGACAACAAAAAATAATAATAATAGCAATGATATTAATAAAAAATACAATATAAAATGCACAAAATGTTACATGTTTTTAAATTAAATGATTTATTGTATATTTAGTAGAAGATAAATGTTGCTTAATAATAATAATAATAATAATAATAATAATAATAATATTAATAATAAATAATAGATTACAAAATTAAAGGTGATTAATGAAATTATCATAATCTAAATAGTTGATTACGAAACTGATTACACTGGTAAAAATGGCAGTAGCGAAATTATACATCAGTAGGAGCTAATGAAGTGTTTTTTTTAGTGATTTGCGAAATACATTTAGTGATGAAGCCTGCCTGATATGCATTAAATTGCATTCCATACATCTGCTCCTTTGAAAACAAAAGTGCATTTCCAGCAGTTTCTATTGTGTAGTTAGGTTTGTATATAAAATCACTGAACAGTCTGGTGTTATAACGATGGTGTATTTGATGGGGATTGATTACTCTTTGAATGGGTGATGTATGTCCATTTTTGTTGATAACTTTGAACATATTGACATCAACACTGAATTTGTATAGGTCATTTAGTTTTAAAATATTTAGCTTTTTAAGCATTGGGGAAGTGTGATTTTGTTTGTTGTCATTAGTCGAGAGTTTGCAGACATTTTTTTTATGAATTACTTCCAAAGGATGTTTTATATATTTCTTTGAGCTACTCCATGCTGTAATGCAATATAATAAATGTGGATGGATGAAGGAATCAACTGAACAAGCTCACAACCGATGAAGAAAGTCATCCAATTTTTTAACAATATCTGCCTGGTGCATCTGACTAGTATCTAAAATTTGCTGGTCCAGTATATGATCTGACTACCTTACTTCGTACATGAAAAACTGTATCTGACTACCCTCATCTACAGTATTTTACACGAGTAATCTGACTCTTGGTATATCAAGAAAGTAATAGCGCATTGATTAGCAACTAAGATTTACTGACATATTATCTGATCAACTCATTCGTGAAGGAGATACACGGCACCAAAATACATAAGAGTAGTTAGATGCAGTGTATCTCCTTCACAAATGAGGTGATCAGATATGTCAGTAAATCTTAGTTGCTAATCAATGCACCATTACTTTCTTGATATACCAAGAGTCAGATTACTCGTGTAAAATAGGTGAGGGTAGTCAGATACAGTTTTTCATTACGAAGTAAGGTAGTCAGATCATATACTGTACCAGCAAATTTTAGATACTAGTCAGATGCACCAGGCAGATATTGTTAAGAAATTGGATGACTTTCTTCATCGGTTTGTGATCTTGTTCAGTTGATTCCTTCATCCATCCACATTTATTATATTGCATTACAGCATGGAGTAGCTCAAAGAAATATATAAAACATCCTTTGGAAGTAATTCATAAAAAATGTCTGCGAACACTCTCGAATAATGACAACAAACAAAATCACATTTCCCCAATTTTTAAAAAGCTAAATATTTTAAAACTAAATGACTTATACAAATTCAGTGCCGATGTCAATATGTTCAAAGTTATCAACAAAAATCGACATACATCACCCATTCAAAGCGTAATCAACCCCCCATCCAATACACCATCGTTATAACACCAGACTGCATCTAACTACTTTAATGTATACATTAGTAAAGCATTTGATGCTATCCCACGCTTCCCTCTCATAAACAAAATACTCAACACAAACATGCACAATAACACCAAAAGGTGGCTGAGCAACTATCTTTCAGGAAGATATTCACATGTCACATTTAATGGCAAGTCATCCAAAAACAAGCTTTTTCCGAACGGCGTCCCTCAAGGCTCTGTCCTCTCACCAACACTGTTCAACTTGCACATGCATGACATTCTGACACCCATAGAAAACAAGCTTACCTCATCATCATATGCAGATGACATCACAACAACATCGGCACCGCTACAAATAACCTACAAACATACATAAACAGTATACAAGACTGGCTCACACACGATAGACTCAAAGTAGCGCCCACAAAATCATCCATTACCTTGCTAACAAGCAAAACAAAAGAACACCCGATAACTCCACAGCTTACACTAAACAACACCAACATTCTACACACTCACAGGACCAAAATACTTGGGGTCACATACAACACATCATTATCTTTTGCAAACCACATTCAGGACATTAAAAACAAATGTACGTCAAGACTTAACACGCTTAGGGTACTAACAGGCACAAACTTTGGATACCAGCAGGAAACAACATCACTCATATACAAACAATATATTCGCTCAGTTATGGACTATGCTAGCCCATGCTGGGCACTCATTGTCTCAAACACACATACAAACATCTTACAGACAATACAAAACAACGCACTTCGTATCATTACAGGATGTACTCAAACAACACCAATAGAACACCTGCATACAGAAGCAAAAATACTGAAAATTAGGGAACATTTAGATATGAGGGGAACACAATTCATGGCAGCAGCGACAACTAACACACAACACCCTTGCCACTACATGTACAATCACGCACCAACACCTCGCATCATTAAGGTAACACCAGAGAGACATTATAACCAAATACTCCATTCCATACCACGTCCCACAGACATCACACAGTACAGAAAACACATACACACACACACCTAACCCACAAAGCACTGACACGACTCGGTCCGAATACAGTCCTAGGTGCGAAGCCGCCACCCAGTGACAGGTCAGAGACCAGCCTGAGCAGATCGGATCGAGTTAACTTAGCACGATTCCGATGTGGACATCACCCTAACTTACAGACATATAAACACAGACTAGACAACTCCATAGACGACACGTGCAACCTGTGCCAGGACACACCAGAAACAATTGAACACATTATGACAGACTGTACCGCTCTGGCACAACATAGAACACAACCCAACACAACATCACTAGTGCGCTGAACCTCTGGTCCACTCCGGTGAGGGCGACAGGTTACGGGCGTGCCGCCGGCGTGCTCGATCAGGGTGAACTGATCGGCTAACCAACGACAACAACAATAATTCTTATGTATTTCCAGGGGCGTACCTAAAGTATTTGGCACTCGGGGCGGATCCTTCCTTTGGCACCCCACATAAATAATTTTTAAATTTAAACACAGAAAAATATATTATGTTTGCAAGTAGTATTTTTAAACAGTACAGTACTGTCATAAGCAAATTGGAAATAAGAAAAATGCAGGACATTAAAAATTCAGTGAACAGGTCATACTGCATTTTATTTTTATACAAAAAACAAGTGAAATCCAGTCTCAACACTCAGCCTATTCTTCAAAGGTAAATAGAAAGGATTTACAGTCTCTGCTTTCAAGCATTATTATTATTATTGTTATTATTATTTTTGGGGGTGGTGGTTTAAGTGCAAACACGACTCCTGAAAAAGCAGAAAACTATGAGCATTACTCACAAATAACTAGACCACTGACAAAATGCAAATTAACAGTATGCATTTACCGGGTATTATAACATCACGACGATGTATTTATAAACACTTAAACATCACTATGATACCACAGTGTCAAAAATTACTGGACACTGGTATAAGTACCATGATATTGTTATAAACACCAGCACTTTATGCTTTATCATAATTATTTAATGAAACATACCTCATGTATGTGGAGTCACAGTGTCAAGTGAACAAGACTTGGAATGTCAGTTGCAGCCAGCTGGCTATGTTCAACAAACTGATGACTAAAACGTCAACAAACGATCGCCTTTCGATGTAATTTTCATCAAATATTTAATTTTTCGTTTGTAAATTTTGTATTGCCAATAAAAATAAAAATTTATTTTATAGTGGAAATTAACATTAAACTGTTGTAATAGTTTGAACATTTTAAATTTTTTTTTCTTACTTTGACGAATTTTTCATTTGGTTTGAAAACTTGTACTGGTATTTCAACTCTCCCGATGGCACCCCCCCTCCTGGCTGTCACCCGGGGCGGACCGCCCCCATCGCACCCACCTTAGTACGCCACTGTACAGTATTTCACAAAGTAATCTAACCATATGTGTGTATAAAATGTACAAATATTTTAGTTACCCTTCTATTATAAAAAATGTGTGGTACAAATGTAACCAATTAACAATGTAATGTGCTCATGTAAGGTAATTTGTCAATTATTGTGGTTGATATAATAATTCGCGCATTTCTTCTAAACGTTTTCGAGCGAGTTTACAACTTTGACCGTTGTTCTATGAAAATAATCTTTTGTTTCTGGCTGAAAAAGGGGAATTTTTTACTAATGAGTATTACTTTTAAATATTTAAATTAATAACATATTTCTCTTTTTATAATTCCCACTTATATTAGTTTCTCTTTTTCTGCTAACCTTGTTACTCTAACATCGCTGTTAAACGCGTGATTAGCCATGTGATTCGTTTCACTTTTCAAAATTTAGCCTATCTGCCAATTAACCACAAAATAAAACTAGTCAACTGATTTAAAAGTAGAACGAACAATTAGTCATTTGACTTATTTCATGAAAATCAAATAAATAAATTTATTTTGCATCGCCAAGTGAGAGGTTTGTCTCAAGACAAGCCACAAATTAACTACTTCAAGTTTAATGACTAGCTATAAATGTTGTAGGTCAAATAACTCACAAGCTCAGTTTTGAAATGGATGAGTCTGTTGACCTCATTAACATAGTCTTGTGACCTAAAAAAATTTTCAGTGTAGGATTTTAAGATCGGTTGCAGAGAAATTATTACTTAATGCAGTGTTTTGTTTGTACCTTGTAGGGCATGGACGTGTTGGGTCTCTCTCTGTATTAACATCCAAATAAGAAGGGAATAAACTACTCGGCGGTTTATTCTTTTTACACCCGAAAGTGTATAAAGTATCAGTGAATCCGTGCATATAAATTATAAAGTGAAATTCATTAAAATTAAGAAAGTGCAATACAGTTTATATAAATTATCACTAGTTTAACGTATATATTTAGATTGTAATACGGTTGGCATTCGAGAAAAGTTTGAAACAAAGCAGGAAAAAGGTCATAAAACGCAAAGGTCATAAACCCCCGTGACAATCGAAAAGAAAGAAAAGAAAAGGAAAGAAAAACAATGTGTGTGTGTATTTCTTTTTACGATAATTAATGAACAGCATGACCATGGGTCCAAATTCTCACTTAATCTGCAAATTGTGTAATCTGGAAACAACTGAAAATGCAGCAATAAGATGCGATTTTTGTCAAAAACTGCACGACTTTATCTGCATGAATTGGGATGATAGGAAAATATTCCTCGTCTCGAATGGGAAACAGATCGCGGGAGTCAAATTTCTGTGTGACGTATGTACACAGACTGTAAACTCCTTTGGGGTATTTAAAGAAATGGAGAAAGCGAATTCGAGTGTTACAGAAAAGGTGGGAAAAATTGGAAAACAAGAGTCCCGAAATGTCCCAATGAAAATTCGGGTGAATGAGAGAGAAGAGGAAATAACAAATAACAATATAATACGGAATGAAGACATAAAAGCAAGAAAAGAGATAATTAAAAGTTGCGATATAATAAAACTGCCCGACGAGCAAAATGATGAAAAGAAAAAACTTAAAACGTAGGAAATAAACAGCCGAAGAAAAATAATGATAATATCAAAGTAAGAACATAGAAAATAATCAGATAACAAGAATTAGAAGCGTAGAAAATACCGTTTGTAAATACTACGCAAAAGGGTACTCCAGATATCGGGATGGGCAATGCATCTATGCACATCCCACATTATGTAACACACATTATACAAGAGGATATTGCAACTTTGAAGAAAAGTGCAAGTTCCACCACATTACTGTCTGCAACACCTATGCAAGATATGGGAGGTACAAATACGGACAAAAATGCCGTTACCACCACTCTCAAAGGAACGCAACAGGTGAACAGGAAAAACGAACATCAAAGAGGGCTACCAATTTTTAGACGTAGTCAACGCAATTCAGCTGCTAAATACCATCCAGCAAATACAAAGCCAACCGACAAATACAGGGATCCGAGAACCGTACAGAAGGCATACTGAAATACATTACATGCGATATCGGGACAACGGGTATCGAAACAGGTAAAGAGAGGAAAATTCTCGGAGGTTCACACGGCAACGAAACCGGCACCACCATTGGAAAACGAATCGGAAACACAAGTATGTAAAAATTAAAGGGAAAAAATAAAAATAATCCTAGCCAACATTCAGTGCCTTAAATCAAACCATTCTCCGGACAAAGTTTTATACCTGAAAGGGCTCATGCAAGAAACTGGAGCAAATTTTGCATGCCTCACGGAAACCCATCTAAAGGACTGCCAGGCGAACTGTGAAAACTGTGAGTTCTGTATTGACAAAAATAAATACAAATTGACAACTATAACATCCTTCCGAGCCGACAGAACAGTAAGACGTAAACGAGGATGTGCTATTTACACACGCGAAAGGCATATGGCAGAAATGACTATAAGTACTTCAAACAGCTACGTAGAATGTGTAGCAGCAAAAGTTGAAAAATTAAATATGGTACTAATTGTAATGTACAGACCCCCGAACACGCCAACCTCAAAATTCTCAGATTCCATTACAGAAGTAAGAAACTGGGTAAAAGATCTACATTCTCCAACCCCAAATATTTTTCTCTGTGGTGATTTTAATTTTTCATTCATAAAATATAAAAGGAGAGGAAAAAATATATGTATACACGAGGGCTGGGCATCCAGGATCCCTGGATATTATTTCACCCCATACTCAAGCGAAAACGGTTTTCGTTTAAAAAAAAAACAGGTGAACGAAAACTTCAGTTGTGGAAAGCCTTTGCATGAAATAAATATACCTCATAATAAAACTGTTTAAAAGTCTCCCCTGAAAATAGAATACGGGGGAAATCCCAGGATCGAAATCCTGGGAAATGAGCTGTCTACTTTACTTCCTCCGGGATCCCGGATGCCCAGCCCTAGTATACACCATGACAAGGGGGGCACACGGGAAGACCAGGAGCAGGTAAAAATGCTACTAGCTCTAGTTGAAGAATTTATGTCAACACAAGAAATAACGGAAAACACAAGAAAAACAACTGCCTAGATTTGGTATTCACAAACAACAGCAACCTAATTGATAACGTAGAAATATCCCCAACTATAATATCGGATCACAACATTATTGAAATAACAACCAATATAAAAGCAACAGGAAAGGAGAGAACACGGACAACAGAAAGGAGCAAATTCGAAAACCACACGACTATCGAATCTTTGAAAAACGAAAACAGTGCTTTATCTGATGATCTAACAGAAGAATCTGAAATATTAAGAGCTCAGTACGAATCATCTTTCAGTATCCCAAAAACTGACAAACTGATATGCGATACAAACGCGTTCTTTGAAGAAGAACTACAAGGGGAAAGTATAACGGACTTGACTTTACGACAGATGATATTACACAAGCTAGAGGGAAACTAAAAGCACACTCAGCGGTAGGATCGGACAAATGGAATGCCACACTGATCAAAAACTGCAAGAATGCAATTGCTGAGCCTCCATATTGGACATGGAGACGATCACTAGACACGGGAGAAATACCGGGCATCCTGAAGAGCGCGAACATAGTCCCAGTCAGTAGCCGGCTATTGAGGCTGAAGCCTCAGGCTCCCATGCTTGAGGGGCTCCCCAATTAACTGAGTTTCGATGATATAATTCAAGACTTCGCAAACTTCTTTGATTAAATATGACAGAGTACACAAACTGACAAATTCCATGTTTTATTTCATGTTTTATAGGCCCTAAAGTAAAGTTTGTTTAATACTGTTTGGTTTTGGCAAACGGCAAAATACACTGTGTTAAGGTTCTTTTAAGTTTGTTTCTCAATTAGCCTGAGCACCGTACATATAATTCGTGTAAATGTACTATGTACATGTATTGTTAATAAAAACCTATAGAAAAGGGACCCCATATTCTTCATTGCCACGGGGCCCCGAGGTGTCTTAATCCGCCTCTGGTCCCAGTATATAAAGGAGGACATCGATCCGAGGCCAAAAACTATAGGCCAGTGTCGCTTACATCTCATCTCACCAAAATATTTGAAAGACTAGTTGAAGAGAAAATCAATGACTTTTTGGAAACTCAGAAAAAAATAACCAACATGGATTTCAGTTAGGCAGATCATGCCTATCACAACTAATGGAACACTACAACAACATTATTGATGCCCTGGAAAGTAATGAAAACTACGATGTAATATACACAAACTTTGCCAAAGCGTTCGACAAGTGTGACCATGGAAATCATAATCCATAAACTGAAATATATGGGAATAACAGGAAAAGTAAGGAAATTTATAATTTCCTTAGTGAGCAAGTCGTTACAGTACAAGGAATATCTTTTTGAGAATCAGAGGTCCTCATCTCAGTACCACAAGGAACAGTATTAGTTCCACTACTCTTCATAATCATGCTAATTGACATAGATGAGGACGTTACCAGAGACAGCACAGTAAAATCCTTTGCCGATGACACAAAGATCAGTAGAAAAATAAGAAACCCAGAAGATATAGGATCTCTGCAAACAGACATGAACAGAATCTACAAGTGGACGGAAGACAACAATATGAAGTTTAACACTGAAAAAATTCAACTGCTACGGTACGGAAAAAGGGAGGCCCTAAAATCCATGGAATACTATACTCCAAATGGACAGGAAATTCCATAGAAATTCTAAAGCAAAAGATTTAGGAGTTTTAATGACTGATGATGCGAAATTTGAAACACAAAATAAGATAGCAGTAAAAGAGCAAAGGGAATAACTGGGAAGATATTGAGAACCTTTAAACGAAAGGATAGGAATATAATGATTCCTCTGCTGAAAACACTCGTCATACCCAAATTGAAATACTGCTCGGTCCTAACATGCCCATATAAAAAAAGAAGACATTAGACAGCTAGAAGGGATTCAGAGAAGCTTCACAGCCAAGATCAATGGGTGCAAAGAATTAAATTACTGGGAAAGGTTACGCGAATTAAACCTATTTCACTGGAAAGGAAAAGAGAGAGATACGCCATTATTTACATTTGGAAAATAAGGGAGAAACTAGTCCTAATCTTACTCTGAATCCTGTAACTCCCAAACAACAGTGGAAAGTAGAAAAGGAAGACTGTGTCGTGTTCCCAAATTAAAGGCTAGACAGGGAACATCCTTAACCCTGTAAGAAAATAGTTTTATTGTGAGAGGACCAAGACTTTTAATCAACTGCCCAAAGACCTAAGGAACACGAGTGGTGTCGCGGTGGATATCTTCAGAAGAAGATTAGATGCTTGGCTCAGAACAATCCCCGATAAGCCGAGCGTACCTGGCTAAGCGAGGTGGAAGGTACAAGAAACCAACTCATTACTTCACCAGGCCAACTCGAGAGGAGGGCGACAAGCTTGATGTTTGTGAAATGAGGACTCATCGCACGAATATTTCAAAGGTTGAAAGGAAAGCGAAATTATCAGAAATGATAAATTGGAAGTATTGTTCAGAATGGTTGCATATAGAGTAGAATTCTGGTTTAGATAGTGTAGTGGCGTCCTGTTTTGTAGGATATTTTTATGTTTGTCTGCCCTTGTTTTAACAAGGGTTGTGGTTGCAATCAGCACAATTATATTTATAAACAAGAGAAGACCTAAGGTGTTAGGTGGGTTTGCTTTATGACGAAGTATTCTATATATCGAAAGTGAGTTGGTAGTTATGTATCTCAAGTTAAACTGAGGATAAGTATCAAAAAGGATTGATTTTTAAGGTAGGGCAGTTATTTATTCACTGACTCAGTGTCCCCAAATATGTCAGTTTTAGGTACAGGCCGTTATGGTTGATATAAACTTCGTAAAAATTTGTCAACACATTTTCAAATTCATGGTAGGGAATAAGTTGGTACAAAATAGTTTTTTTAAACATTCTCATTCTTGAGGGAAAGAGACCCTGTTGGAGCATAGGCAATACATTTGAAAAAATCGTGACCTAATATAATACTCGAGATCTTAAAATTACTTGGTATATAACTAAAATAGTTTGAGTCTAGAAGGGTGGCGGTCTAAGAACAACAAAACTATTTTTAGTTTTATATCAATATTATAACATTTGGCCTTTATACAATTAAAAATGTTCGAACTATGTGCATTGGTCTTGTCTTCTTCATATATATATATATATATATATATATATATAATGAGGGGTCGCGCGTCTTAAGGTACCTAAGCGCCACCACAGGCGAAAACGTGTTTTGATGTTGATGGATTACTATTTTCACCCTTCCTCTATCGCGTGGTTTGGGTTATAATGACCTTACGACACTAGAAGTATGGTTGAAACCCTTATGAAGCGAACTACTTTTTTCACCTCTATCGCCAGCCAAAAGTTCACCCAAAGTTCGGCATAATAATAATAATAAAAAAAAAAATATATATATATAAAATATGAAAATCTATTCCAAAAACTGATCAACATCTTCATTAGCATACTTAGAACTCTAATTTAGCCAAAAATGAACGTTCTAGCTCAATTAATAACAGAGATACTATTGCCAGAATATTGCTGAACTTTGGAGGCGATTTCTGACGCATTTTAATTTTGGCGCCTAGGTACCTTAAGACGCGGGACCCCTCAATTATATAGTACAACACTTCGATGCGCTAAAATATGCTTCCAATTGGAGGTTTAAGTCAAGAAAAACCTAGTTTCTTTTTAAAGAATTCGATCGAATGGGACGATAATTTCCCGGGAGTGATTTGTCCCCTATTTTAAATATTAGCGTAATGTTTGAAAGTTTCCAATTGACCAGAACTTCTCCAGACTGTAACGATTTATTAAATATATATGTGAGAGGGGAGACTTTAGGATTAATTTTACTTATGCTTGAGAGCACTTCGCTTTCACTAATGGTAAAATCGTGAAGCTTTAACTGATCATCACTGAGTATAATTACGGGAACAGGAATGTTATTCATATTAGCGTTAGTAAACACGGATTTAAAACTTTTGTCATTTGTAAGTTATCATCATAAATTTTTTCGTTGTTTTCGCCTGTGAGTGTACCAATAGTTTGCGAAGCTACTTTTTTATTCCAAACATAATTATAGAATTTCTTTGGAATTGATTTAATTTGGTTCACTATATAGTGTACCAAAAAGTTAAGGATATAAATAGATAGAAAAGAAGTAGCTTGGGAGTGCGAGAAATAGAGGGGAGAAATGGAGAAAAACTGAAAAGACCAGAAGATATAAGGAAGAGATGGATTGAATATACTGAAGAACTGTATGATAAAGAGAACAAACCTAATAACATTGAAATGGAGGAAGCAGATGAGGTGAAAGTAGATTGTATGAGACCGGACATATTGGAAAGAGAAGTAGAGATGCCTGTAAAAGACCTAAGAAATGGCAAGGCCCCAGGACCAGATGATCTACCGGCAGAACTTCTGAAAAGTCTTGAAGGTGATGCTAGAGAGGAGTTGAATGTATTGTGCAGAAACATGTATGAAAGTGGAGACTGGCCTACTGACTTTATGAGAGCCTTTATGATTACTATCCCCAAGAAACCGAGAGCCACCAAGTGTTCAGAATTTCGAACCATAAGCTTGGTAAGCCATGCATCAAAAATAATGCTAAGGATACTAACCAGAAGACTAACGAACAGAGCTCAGCAGTACATTGGAGAGGATCAGTTTGGATTTAGGTCAAAATGCGGAACAAGAGAAGCTATTGGTATTATGAGAATGATGGGAGAGAGAGTGCTGGAACATGATCAGGGAATGTTTGTTTGTTTTACTGACTTTGAAAAAGCTTTTGACAGAGTCCAATGGAGGAAACTAATGGAAATACTGAAGAATATTGATGTTGACTGGAGGACCGTTGGCCGATGAAAAATCTATATCTTGGCCACACTGTGAATGTTAGAGTTGCAGGAGGAGAATCGGAGCCTGTTGGTTGGGAGAGGGGTCAGGCAAGGATGCTCCTGTCCCCCGTTATTTAACATCGATGCGGAAGCAATGATAATAGAAGCACTCTCAAATCTGGAAGAGGGAACCAGAGTGGGAGGTAAATTTGTCAAATCTGTAAGGTTGCAGATGACAAGGCATTTGTTTGTAGTACTGAGGAAGGACTGTAAAGAAGGTCAATAGCTTGACAACAACGGCGGAAGAATTCGTAATGAGAATTAATGAGACCAAGACAAATAATGAAAATTGCAAGAAGGAAAGGAGCACAAAGAACCTAATGATAAGAATCGGACCTAAGAAGAAGCTGAGCAGTTTAAATATCTGGAAAGTTTATTAACCAACAATGGAGATTGCAATAAGGAAGTAAGATCTACAATTGGTATGGGTAAGGTAGCTTTTGAGAGACAGAGAAGACTACTTACAGGTAAACTCAACTTGAAGCTGAAGAAAAGATTAGTAAAAAGCTTGATATGGAGTGTGGTACTGTATGGAGCAGAAACATGGACACTGAAAACAACTGAAAAGAAACTCCTGGAAACTTTTGAAGTGTAGATTTGGAGAAGAATGCTAAAGATAAGCATTAAGGTGATAAAAGAAAGACAAGAAATGAATCGGACATGTGTTGAGAGGAGGATTGTTGAAGGATGTGATAGAGGGTAGATATGAAGGTAGAAGGCCGAGGGGAAGGAAAAGGAAAGTAATGCTGGATGATTTGAAGGCAGGCAGGAGCTACGATAAGATGAAAAGGATAGCTCAGGATAAAACACTGGCGGGACACATGAGTTGGACCTGCCTGATAGGTAGAACACGATGGATGGGTGGATGAATATACTGTATAGCTCATAGTTGCGCTAACTTTTCCCAATCAATTTTTTACTTCGCCTTCTCAATAGCTTGTCAGCATTTTCATCGGACAAATTGTTTGTTTCTGTAAATTTAAAATACGCGTTCCTTTTTAACTTAAGCTACTTTTAATTTCAGCATTCCACCATTTTGGTTTAACAGACTTCGCCAGTCTCTTTTTACGTAATGGGATATTACTTGACTATAAACGTTTAAAATAATTATGAAAGGAACTCCATGTACTATTGATATCATCATGCGATGGAGCCTCATCCCAATTATCGGTCGAAAGTTGCCGTTTCATGTCACGAAATTTAACTCTTTTAAAATCCAAAACATATTCCAGACTCTCCGAATTATGAACATTAATTTTAATTTCAAATGTTATTTGCCTATGTTCAATGGTGGAGAAGTAGCCTTCTACAGAGATATTATCAATTAAGTCTAGGTCTGTACTTAGAACTAAATCTAGAATATTGTGTTCTCTAGTGGGTTCCTTGACCATTTGAAAAAGTGAACTTTCGAGCAAACCCTCGTACAATCGACGACCGGAATTAGACTGCAAAGGACCACCCCAATCCCTGCACTGCAAATTAAGATCTCCCATAATTATTGCATCATGTTCGTTACGCACATCAAAAATTAGTTCCTGAAATTAATTATCACTAGTGACAGTCTGAGAGGGAGGCCTATTTACTAAACCTATAATTAATTTCTTTCGTGAGTTGTCTTTGATTTCAACAAACGTCGCATTTATATTATCAATTTCCCCAGTGTTTTTAATTGTGGGTTTTTTAAGTGTGACTGAACGTATAGTACTGTACCACCACCCCTTCTTCCTTTTCTATCACTGTTAAACATCTCATAACCAGGGATATGATATTCTCCGAGAAAATCTCTACTCTCTGTATTTGATCAGGGTTCAGTAATTGCTACAACCTCAAAAATTTGGTCAAGGACAATATTTAATGGTTCATTTAATTTAAATCTTAAATTTCGAGCATTAATATAAAATATACTTATAAAATATTGAGTATCGCAGTAGAATCTCGAGGTTCTTCGAGGAGGCAATCGTTCTCTGTCAGGAAAATTTATGTTAGGCTGTTCGCTGTCATAAGAGTTACGCCGTGGTTTGCCTAAAAAGCCATCGCAGAGCCATGCAATAATCTACCAAGACGAGCTGCTCCCACGCCATTTAGATGAAAGCCATCACGCAAAATTAAATCCTTTTTATTATAAAAATGACTCCATAGATCGACGAATTCGACATTTTGCTGTTGTCAAAGGGATTTAAGAATATTATTTATGTAGGTACCTCTGCAGAAAAAGTTGTTAGATCCTGTGATTCTTGGGAGAATTCCTGAAAAAATTAGTTTATTAGACCCATCCTTCAGAGTCTGCATCAGCCGCTTGTATTTCTCTATTAGCTCCTCCAGTAATTATTCGTTTTACCCCTGCTGGTCGATTTTCATATGAGAATAGGTTTTTCTGGTGTATTTTGCTGTTTTATTCAAATCTGACCTTCATTTCTTGTGCAAATGAGCAAATTTTGAACCAAAATACATCAGAAAAACCTATTCTCATAATATAACCAAACTAACCAAAACGAAACCTAACCTAACCTAATTAGTATGCGCCCGGCGAATTATGTCGAAATACAATAACTCACAACCAGAGCACGTACCGGGTTCCATTTCGAAGAAATTTGATCAACGTATGTGCGAAATAGTTCCTATCATCTGCGCATGTGCTGAACATGTTACGTCACGGCAGACACAGATGACGTCAGGGATTTCCATATGCACCAGTATCGGTGAACACATCGTGCAATTGAAAGTAGTGCTACCTTTGAGAGTAAATAACCGAAAAACTAAGAATTTGCACAAGAAACGGCTGTTATACAGTATTTGGAATCAGTATAAAAAACTGATTATTTATATGATACGCAAATAGTTGAGGGCTCCCGCAGAGGTAAATCGAATATTAACAGCTACTCCGACCTGGTAATTAGTCTTAATATCGTTCGTCCCAACATGCACCAATAAATATCGTATTATGATCAGCATCTTTACCAAACTCGTCTATGGAGTCCATGATGTCGTCCACACGGGCTTCAGGATAGCAGTACCTCCTTCTCCGAGTTGGGTCCCTGCCGCAGAACTCCTGTAATTGCCTTCGAATAATGGAATCGCCAATCAGCCTAATTCCTTGCATGTCATTCTGTTTTGGCTCTAAGACAGAAAATCTATTAGTTGTAACTACTCTTAAGCAAGGTTTATGCTGCCTAGGTCGGTAGGGCGGGTCATACTATGCATTTTTTTTAAATCAATGGAGAGGGGTGTTCAATTGACATATTTTGGTGTTTCGAACACAATTCTGAAGAAAATATTTAATTCCGATAACCCTAACCTACATCATTTTGCAGTTGATTATTATTAAATTGTTGATTATTTTACTATTGTAGTTACCCCAGAATATGTCTTCTCACGTTTTCTATCATGGCTGCTCACGTTATCTCTCATAGAGCATTGTTCTAACTAATTCATATAAACACATATAATGTAATTCATATAATAATAATAATATTTAAATACTCAAATAAAAAGGTGTGCCATTCCACTTAATTGTAATTATCATACAGTTTGGTATATGAAATATTTTGACGGTTTTCTGACACGCATAAGGCCATTTTCTGAAGGAGAAAGAGAAAGAGAAGGTTGGAAGTAAGGGACCCCACCAAATAGGGGGTCCTGATCTACCAGAGCACAAGAGACAGGTGAGGACATTGAAAAGGCAGTGGATGGAAAGGAAGGCAGAGAAAAGGAGAAGGAGCAAGGAGGAAAGTGCTGCAGTAGCAGAGAAGGCAGCCAGGAAGGATGTTAAGAGATTTTTGGCAGATGGTGATGAGGATCTGGAATTGGAGAGAAGTGGTGATGAAGATGAGTTTGTTCCTGAAGTTGAGCTCTTCCTCAAACTGACCCTGAGCCAGCAGCTTCGGCAAAGGTACAGAAAAACTATGATGAGATTCAAAACATTGCCCTTGCTAGTGTAAGGTATGGCATAGGGCTGAGGCCAAATGCAGCGATAGCAACAGCAGCTCTGATTGACACAGGAATCATCACAGAAGACAATACAAGTAAAGTGATTGATAAGAGCAAGGTCAAGAGAGCACAGGAGAAGTTGATGAGAGAGCTGGGGGAACAGTTCGAGAAGAAGTGCAGGGAGGAGGGGGGGATCTCTTGCATCCTCTTTGATGGGCGGATTGACCTGACCAATGTGATGATGGAAGCTGAGGGCAGTGACCAATCTTTTCCCGCAAAGATCAAGGAAGAACACTATAGTGTTGTTAGTGAGCCTGGCAGCTACTATCTGTTCCACTTTACCCCAGAGAAAGCAACTAAAGAGGAGTCACATGCGGAGAAGATTGCTAAGGTCCTGTTTGCCTGGCTGAAAGAGAGGGGTTATGATAAGACCTTGTTGGCCATTGGAGGAGACTCAACAAATGTCAACACTGGTGTGAAAGCTGGAGTAATGCGGAAGCTGGAGCTGCACCTGGGGAGAAAGCTGGTCTGGTTGGTGTGCAACCTGCACACTGTTGAACTTCCCCTGCGCCATCTCATTGTTGACCTTGATGGCCCTACTCTGTCAGACAAAAAATTATCCGGGCCAATAGGAAAGCTCCTTGATTCTGCTACAGACTTTGATATCAATCCAAACTTCACCCAAATCTCTGTTGGCCCTCCACTGATCAAGCTTCCTGACAAGGTCATTCAAGATCTCTCAACTGATCAATACTATGGCTATAAAATTGTCTGTGCAGTCAGGGATGGAGTACTTCCTGCAGGGCTGGCTCTGTTAGAGATAGGACCAGTAAACCACAGCCGCTGGCTCACCACAGCGAACAGACTTCTCAGGTTCTGGGTGTCAAAGCACGGACTTAAAGGAAAGAACCTGAAGATTCTGCAATTCATTGTGGAATTCATCATTGGAGTGTATTACCCATGTTGGTTCAACGTGAAGGTCAAGCACTCCTGGATCGAAGGGCCTAGGCACATCCTCTTTCAGCTGGACTGCCTCAAGTCCCAGAGAAAGGAGGTGCTGGATATTGTGATGCCAACTGTGAGAAGATCTGCTTGGTATGCCCACAGTGAAGTCATCCTCCAAACACTACTATGCTCTGAGGATCAGAAGGAGAGGATTGAAGGGGTGGAGAGAATCCTGGCCATCAGGGAGAGGGGGACCCGGACACTCAGCTGGGGGACTCCTCTGTTAGGAGCAGAAGGACACCTGACATCAATTGTGATGCAGCATCGGTGACTTGATCAGCTGGTCAGAAGGTGTGTCAGAGCCACCTCTCACCTGCTCTCTAAGCACCTCAGAGGTGAAAAACGTCATCAACACCCCCATGGAAGTGCGCAACTGGCCTTGCCACACACAAAGCATTGAGAGGGTTGTTAAAATGGTGACTGAGGCTTCTGCTAAGTACTTCTCACAGGAAAAGAGGGATGGAGGGATCAGGGCTCAGGAGACCAGCAGGAAGCTGATGTCCAAGTCTGAGTCAAAGCAGGATTTGTGCAACCTGGCAAAGTTCAAGATATCAGGAGAATGATCTTTGTAATTATATCCAGTGATATACATGCAGTTCACCTATTAATAAATATATGTAAAGTTGATTTGGCCTTGTCAATATAAATGATTTACCTTATATCTTTTAATATATTATAAAGGGGTTCAAAAGGGTAAAATTGGCAATTTAGAAATACAAAATGATGTAGGTTAGAGTTATCCTATCCAAAAAAGAAGCTCATATTTGAATTCCCCATGTAAAAACACATAATTTAGAAGAAGTGGGGACGGGAATGACGACTGGTTGTGAATTCGTCGTAGTCTTCGCGCGATCTCCGCTCTGTGTGAGAACTCACACCCAGACTCTCCGAAACAAAATCCTGTAGAGAGTTGAATCTTGCCATCAAAGCACTAAATTCTTCCTTTAGTACAGTGCAATTACCTCCCTCCTACTCCGACGGAGTTCGTCTCTCGCCGAAATCACTTCGTTTCGTAGTTCCTTTCGGTTTACACAAAAATCGGCAAACTAAAGGGTTAGAATAGCGATCGGTGTAAAAGTACCGAGGAAATTATCCTCCGCAGTCGGAACACTCGTGTAGGTTACTGGCCATATCTTAAAAAAATTAAAATTAATTTCCGAATCTAATATGTAAGCAGAAGAGTCTGGAAAGAATTATGGATTATGACCTGAAAACAGGAAACAAACAAGAATCCGGAAATACTAAAAGAAGGAATTTCTACACGCGCAAGCGAGAAGCACAGACCGGAAACGGAAATGGAAGCGCGCGCTTTTGGACCGGAATATGCAAATTTACTGATTTAACTCAGCCGAAAAATGGAATCTGTGGCAACCGTTAAAAAAATGCAAAATTATGTCACGTTAACTTTAACACAGCAACTGGGCCGAAGAATAGAATTTCACTGCAGTAACTCGTCCGGGAATGTAACGACCGTTAGTAAACAATGCAGAATTATGTTCGTTAATTTTAATTAAGAAACGGGAAAAGGAAATAAATTAAGTAATTAACTAATAAGCAATGAATGTTTTGGGGCCTTTTCCGAAATTTGGAATGTTTCAGATTTTTTTAAAAATAAGATATTTAATGTAGATTTTTACGCCGATTTAAAAAATATTTTTTTTGAGAAATGAGCGGTTCAAAAATTATGTTTGTTATTGTAATTTTGTATGGGATATAATGCCCGGTTAGGTTAATTGAATGCCCGGTTAGGTCAACTGTATGCCCTTGAGATTGGCTAGGTTAAGTTGTGATATTTTCGTTAAAACTAATGAAAATATCACGACTTAACCTAACCAATCATCAAGGACGTACAGTTGACCTAACCGGGCATTCAGCTGACCTAACCGGGCATTCAGTTGACCTAACTGGGCATTCAATTAACTTAACCGGACAGAATAGTGGTTAGCGTCGCTGACTACGAATCCATCGGCCCCGGGTACGAGACACGGTGACGGCAGCTGGCGCGCAGCAAAACCCAGCTGTTCATCCTTCCACACAAAAATTGGTTGGTAGAAAAATGGGTACCCTGGGTGGCCTAGTGGTGAAGACGCCGGGCTGCTGGTGGGGCGTGGTTCGGATTCCACGTTAAACTGTAGGTCTAAGGTGGAGTGAAAAGCTTGACCTTCGTCAGAATGAACAATTCGGGCGGAAGCTAACCAAAGGTTTTATATATATATATATATTAGGGGTGCACCGATTAATCGGTATCGGCACCTGGCATGCCGATTATTTTCTTAATAGCGGCCGATTAATCGGTATCGGCAAGCTTGGCATAGGTACATAGCGTCGACTGGGGCGAATTGGGTCACCAAATGGGAAATGATTTGTTTGCTGATGCGACATTCTTAAAACTATAATTAAAATTGTTTCTAGTTTTTACCACTAAATCACAAAACTTTAACCTTTTGTGTGTCTCTTTTTTTTAAATCCAGCAGTTAGGAACATCAAAATCATTTTACACTGAGTCGCATGTATAGAAGACAATTTTTTTAGCAAAAAACTACCTTATTTCAACCGAAATAAACTTCATTAACCAAACATAAATGATTAAGACAACACCGAAATGAAGCTTTATTGAAAACACACATCCTGGTAAAAAACAATCAAATTCTTCAAAGTAGCTAGCTATGGTAGCTATCTTCATATAAAAATATTTTCCTTAAAATAACTAAAAATTAGCTTTTTAAAAATGGTTTATTTATTCAATATATTCCTTACAACTGCTTGAAGTGTTTGAAAATTTTTTTTTTTTATTTTAAAAATTTCATGTTACAATGAATTAATGCCAATTGTTCCCCATGTTCGGGCGTTAATTTGTTTCTCTTGAATTCGTAGATATTTCCTCCTGTGCTGAACAATCTTTCACTATAAACTGAAGAGGGAGGAGCGCACAGATATTTTTTGACCATTTTGCAGAGTGTAGTTAGCTGTTGTTCATTTTCTGTTGATTTCTTTCCATGTTTGCCCATATCATAATTGTTCCACCAATGAAATGGACATTCTTTCTTTGCTATTGCAGGAAGTGATAGGTAGAAATCAACTTCTTCTTTCCTGAAATAAATAGAAAATACATACAATCATGCAGTATTACGTTACATTACATAAATAATTTAAATATAAAGTCACCTAAAAAAAAATGTTGCTAACCATTTTATCTTTTTGTCTCTAATAAGTTGTTTGTGGATTGATTTTGACTTTTTTTGTAACCCTTTTTGACTGTTCCAAGTTGCTTTCCCCTTCTTCAAAAACTTTATATATATCATCTTGCATTCTTAGCTTTTTTAAGGGTGAACCTGAGGTTGTCGACTCAGCATCTGATCCAGAAGCAGTAGAACCAGAGTCTGAAAACTCTGAGTCAGTTAAACTTGTGCTGTATTCTGTAATTTAAGTATAGCTATTAAAGTTCATACAACACTGGTAACTGTATGTCATAAAACCTAATGATTTTTTTTTTTTTTTGAGATTTTAGTTTAAATCTGAAAAAAATCAACTTTGCCAATAAGAATAAATCACTTTAGTGCACCAATTTACTTTGTAATTTAAAAAATAAGGAAATAGATGAACTAATTTTGAAGGGACATTAGATCTATTTATTTTAAATAACAATGAATAGGTATTTTGGCTAATGAAAATAACTACTGACTGAGTTAAAAAGTTAATCCTAAGCCCTAGAATCAATTTTTAAAATAAAATTGTAATCTGGGAAAATAAGAAAAAAATATAAATATTATTTGACTTACCATCAGTTTTTAGTTTTGCAAATTTGTCTGAAGCATTATATAGTTCTGTTAGGGCTCTCTCCTTGTCTTCTGATGTAACAAAATATTTCATTTTGAACCGTGGATCGAGTACTGTTGCTAGGATTAGTTTTGATTCTTCTTTATACTTGTTAAATCTTTCTTTAAAACTACCTCTGACTTCCTCAAGAATGGTTTGAATACCTTTGACATTTGTCACAGCAAAATCCAGATATTTTTCCATTGATACAATAAAAGGAATGACTTGAGAAATTAATGCATCTGCAAAGCTCATCTCTTTGGTCGCTACTTCAAACTGTTTGAGAACCATGACAAGTGTTTCGGCAAGCTCCCATTGGTCATCTGTTAAGCAAGTATGCTTTTTCCCTATACAATATAGGATTATTGCTTTCTTTTGCTCAACAATGCGTGCTAGCATATAATAGGTGCTATTCCATCTAGTTGATACGTCTTGGATGATAGCATGCTGCGGTAATTTAATTTCATTTTGTATTTCCTTTAAAGCATCTCGTGCTGAACTAGAGTGATGGAAATGAGTTGCCAAATTTCGTACAACCGCAAGCATGTCCTTTACGCTTCTTTGTTCTTTAATAACTTTATCTTGTATGCATAATTGAAGTGTATGTATAACACAACAAAATGAGGAGTCTTCTAGGCCACTCTCTCTAATAACAACTTTCATATTTGCCGCATTATCGGTTACGATCATCTGTATCTTTTCCTTATTGATGTTCCATTTTTTGAGGGAGTCTGTTAAAAACTTTGCTATTTTAACTCCAGTATGTGAGCCTTCACAATGGGACATTTGTAGAACAGCTTGCTCAGGTCCAAACTTCTCATTTGTCCAGTGGGCTGTTAAGCTATAAAACGAATGCAGACTATGACTAGCCGTCCATCCATCTGTAGTAAGGCTGACATATGACGCATTATCAAGCTTGGTACGTAGAGTAGTTTCCAATTTTTGGTAAATGAAGGGGATGACACTTTCTGAAAAATGCTTTCTCGATGGTATAGTGTATCTAGGCTCAAGATGGCTTATCAAATTTTTAAAGCCAATGTCTTCTACAACTGAGTAGGGTTGCAGATCGTAGCAGATCATTTCTCCAATCTTCAAAGTAATAACTCTAGCTCTATTATCATTGATTGCCCATTTCTTTTTCTTTTCCAGTAGATTCTCCAATGATGGTTGTAACAGAGTTTTATCTTGACTTGTTAACTTGCTGTCTGATGATTGTAGTTCATGTACTTCTGGTTCTACATGTTCAAATTCTGATATAGTTTCTTCTAATGATTTCCTATTGGAGGTGCCAGGTTTTTCCAACGAAATTATCTCAGTTTTTCTATCTTTATTTGATGATTCGTCACTTGGAGAGTCAGTAACTTTCTTTGACAGAAAAGTGGACATGAGTATGCTTTGACTTGTTAGTGATGTTTTTTTTACTGTACTGGATGCTGTTACTTGTTGAGAGCTTTAAGTTTGTTAAAAAGAGCTTTGTGCTGAGACTTAAGATGGCTTCTGAGGTTTGATGTAGTCATTTTCTGTGTTTCCTTTCCTCCTCTGGATATAAGCGCACCACATACTTTACACTTTGCTTTGCTATTATCTTGTGAACAGATGGCAAAAAAATCCCAAATTGGGCTGGCTTTGGAAGATTTAGACATAGCTCAAATTAGTGTTGTAAAATTCTCGAGAATAATCTTTAGGAGAATATTCTCTGAACCTAGAATTTTTGATAATTTTCTTTTATAGAATATTTGAGGGGGGTTTCCAACTATTCTGATACAACTTAACTTCAGTTCCTGTCAAAATGGAGAAATTCTAAGTCAGAAGTGAATGATAGGATGAGTGAAGAAATAAATAAACTAACTAATTTATATTAGTACTGTATTTTAGTAACTATATATCAGAACGTATTTATTAGCTATTGTTATGGTTCCCGTTATACAGTTAAAGGTAAAACCGTAGCGATATGTATATTGAAATATAAAAGACAAACCGGAAAACACTCAATTATATCATACCACAATCACAACTGCCATTATAAGAACTAGATTGCCAATTCCACATAACACATATCACTAACTCACACAGCTATATCAATATGTATGGTATTTTAGTAACTACGGTATATCAAAATATATTTTAGTAACTATATCAGTATGTATTTTAGTAGCTATATTAGTAATTATTTAAGTAACTGCAATAGTATGTATTTTAGTATCTATACCAGTATGTATGTATGGATTTGTATGTATGTAGGCTATGTAAAAGACAAACCGGAAAACACTCAATTATATCATACCACAATCACAACTGCCATTATAAGAACTGAGACTTAAGATGGCTTCTGAGGTTTGATGTAGTCATTTTCTGTGTTTCCTTTCCTCCTCTGGATATAAGCGCACCACATACTTTACACTTTGCTTTGCTATTATCTTGTGAACAGATGGCAAAAAATCCCAAATTGGGCTGGCTTTGGAAGATTTAGACATAGCTCAAATTAGTGTTGTAAAATTCTCGAGAATAATCTTTAGGAGAATATTCTCTGAACCTAGAATTTTTGATAATTTTTTTTTATAGAATATTTGAGGGGGGTTCCAACTATTCTGATACAACTTAACTTCAGTTCCTGTCAAAATGGAGAAATTCTAAGTCAGAAGTGAATGATAGGATGAGTGAAGAAATAAATAAACTAACTAATTTATATTAGTACTGTATTTTAGTAACTATATATCAGAACGTATTTATTAGCTATTGTTATGGTTCCCGTTATACAGTTAAAGGTAAAACCGTAGCGATATGTATATTGAAATATAAAAGACAAACCGGAAAACACTCAATTATATCATACCACAATCACAACTGCCATTATAAGAACTAGATTGCCAATTCCACATAACACATATCACTAACTCACACAGCTATATCAATATGTATGGTATTTTAGTAACTACGGTATATCAAAATATATTTTAGTAACTATATCAGTATGTATTTTAGTAGCTATATTAGTAATTATTTAAGTAACTGCAATAGTATGTATTTTAGTATCTATACCAGTATGTATGTATGGATTTGTATGTATGTAGGCTATGTATGGACTTTTTATTATACCTAACGTAAATTTCCCCTACCTTATCAAGGTTTCCCTGTTCCCTTAAGGAACAAGAAAATCATGTGTAGATGCTTGCTCTATTTGCTATAATGTTATAAAATAGGGTACTATATTTTTGTTGTAAATAACCAACTATATTTTTGTTGTAAATAACCAAATAATATTAAAAAAACAGTACTAATATTCAATCTTAAATGTATAAATTTAAAAACAAATTTGAAATAATTTTGAATGATTCAAGCTGATCAAGCAGTTATAAATAATGCTAAGCTTAAGAAAACCAGTTTAATAACACTTTCAATTTGTTATTCAAATTATTATCCAAAATGGCAAAAAAAATACTTCAAAAAGAACGACCTGGCCTACCATAAAAGGCTCAACAGACAATATCACAATCACATGTAGATTAGGGTGGATCGATTTTACATTTTTTTCGATTTCCATATTCTAATAGAGACAAAAACTTGCGCATGCATGAGAAAATAGCCTCTGCAAATTCTTAGCTTAATAGGTAATCATCTTCTGCCCCCGGCAGAGCGATAAAAATCATATTTTAGTAGTCACAAACGTATTTTTATTATAATTTTTAAAATATTTCAATATGCATCAAAATTATTCCTAATAACTATAAAGTCGATGAAAAAGACCTCATATGATCGTTTTCCAAGCGCGTTGTCCTACGTTAATATCTTTTGCCCCCGGCAACAACGTCAAATGTTGAAAAAATAGGTAATTTATATACATATTTTCAGATCGGCTCTTTGTCTTAAATAATGCATTTATATATTTCCCATAGCATTTATATCGTTGCTTAGGCATGAAATAACACACACACATGCCTATTACACGGTAATGAATTATCACTGCGACACCTCATTCAAGACTTGGACGGCAAAACAACTGGGCCAATGGGCTTTACTGGACCAGTTGGAAAACAACTGAACGACTGCGAAAAACTTCCAATTACAGAATTCGATGCCATTCCATCTCCCAACATTGACATAGATGATGCCGAGTTGAGCACTGACCAAAAATATTTGTTAGGCATCTACAGAGCAGTGTCGAGCGGTAGCTGCTCTTCAGCTCTCGCGGCTCGAAATCCAGGTAAGATGGCGCATTCCAGGTGGCTGACAACAGCAAATAGATTTCTGCGCCTCTATGTTTCAACCAGTGAACCCTCCAGCACCTTCAACGAAATTGTGCGATTCATTATGACAGTTTACGCACCAATTTGGTTTAAGATAAAGAAAAACTCCAGTTTCACTGAGGGCGCAAAACATTTTTTCGAAATGATGCGTCTCTCTCAGACCATGCCTCAAAGATCTAAGACAATCGCCAACAAAGTCCTCCGTAGAAATTCTTTCTTTGCTCACCCAGAAAATATTTTGATCTCCATTCCATGCTACATGCCGATGAGCAACACATAAGAGAATTGGGATGGAGAAGAATATTAAAAGCACGATCAAAACAATCACCAGCGGGGAAATTCGAGCCTTCGCCATGCCTGAGCTGCTCTACGATAGTCAAAACTATTACGAAATGATCAACTGGCAAACGGCTGAGGTGACCGAACCCCCCGTTACAAAAACAATACCTGATACCCGAATAAAAGAGTTTGTTGAGACGGGAGACCAGCCTGATGTACTGATCCCACTATTCCCTTGTCATACTCAAGCGGTCGAGAGACTCATCAAATTAGTAACCGAAGCCTCTGCCAGTGTAAGTGGAATAGAAGAGAGGGACGGATTCATCCGCTCCCGTCTTCACTCCCGAACAAAAATTCCACGATTTGATTCTAAGAAAGATTACCGTATATAAATCGACATGCAGCCAAAGGAAGGGTGGTTGGGGCTGGATAGGGTGGAACTCGACGTACAGCCACCTCCTCGTGGTGAGTTTCTGGGTTGCTAATTTTATAAAATTAGCAAGCGAGGAGCTGTACTTAGTACTTATCGTACTTATAACATCGCATTAACGTAATTATAATCCACATTTAGACTTTTCTCGGGGACAGAAGATATTACTCTAGAGTCATAAAATTTTGCGTGTGTGTTATTTCATGCCTAAGCAACGATATAAATGCTATGGGAAATATATAAATGCATTATTTAAGACAAAGAGCCGATCTGAAAATATGTATATAAATTACCTATTTTTTCAACATTTGACGTTGTTGCCGGGGGCAAAAGATATTAACGTAGGACAACGCGCTTGGAAAAACGATCATATGAGGTCTTTTTCATCGACTTTATAGTTATTAGGAATAATTTTGATGCATATTGAAATATTTTAAAAATTATAAGAAAAATACGTTTTTGACTACTAAAATATGATTTTCATCGCTCTGCCGGGGGCAGAAGATGATTACCTATTAAGCTAAGATTTTGCAGAGGCTATTTTCTCATGCATGCGCAAGTTTTTGTCTCTATTAGAATATGGAAATCGAAAAAATGTAAAATCGATCCACCCTAAATTGTAGATACTTGATTTTGCTATACACAACCACAACTAACCAAGGAAATAATTTGCCATCCTTTATATAGGTACTATTTTCTCCCAAATCCGGAGTATTCCAGAATGTTCTGGAATCGTCTAGAATATTCTAAGACATTCTAGCAAGTTCCATAAAGTTCTGAAATATTCTAGAATTCTATAAAAAGCTGTAAAACAATCTAAAACTCTCTTAAAACTAAGAAAAAAAGAAAATTCTCGAATATTCTCAGTGAATAATATTTTGGAGTATCAATAAAAAACTTTTATTAAAAAACAAAAAACAAGCTCACATCGCTAATTAAGTGATAAGTTTTTATTATAGTAAATAAAAGTAAATAATAAATAATATAATATTAATTAATATACATTACATTGGGTTATACTTATATTTTTTCTAAATTGATGCCGATTAATTGGTATCGGCAAAATTGAGGTATCGGTGCATCACTAATATATATATATATATATATATATATATACACACAGTGGTGGGCACCGTTAACCAAAAAGTTAACCTCGATAACGATAATCCGTTAACCCCAATTTTTAACTCCGATAACGATAATCCGATAATTTTACTACAAAGTTAACGGAAGTTAACGATAATCCGTTAACGATAACTATTTCTTTACTAACATTTAAAAAAATCAAGGAAAAAAGCTTTAAAACCCATAGAAAATGTTTATTTATGCAAAATCCAACAATAAATAGGTATTTAACTGTATTTTTATCAAGTTTTGCAACTTTTTTGCTTAATAACTTTTTTTTTATTTTTAATAAAAAATGTACTGATTACATGTTTTGAAACCCTTGTAACCACTAACCATTAACTAAATTTTAATTTACCAGAGAATTATTATGGCGGGAACTGAAAGGTAAAATTAAATTTTAGGCACATTTATTAAAGACTATGACACAATGTGCTGGTTGCCCTTCAGAAAGACCAACTTCTCAAAGTTAGGCCCAACTGCCAGTCTTGACCTCTTGGGCCTCAGGATGTCCTTGCCGAGGAAAGCCAAGAATAGGTATTATAATGGTGTGATTGTAAATGAATTTGATCATAAAAATATCCTTAGCCAATCTTACCTTGTAAATTTTATATATCTCCCGGCCTTACTGCATCATTCATTCATTTCATGTATTCCTGCAGTTTTTGATCAGTGTAGCATTCCATTTCTCCAGGCCTGCTGCCGAATGTACTTTTAGTTTCCCTATAGCTTGTGTGATATCATCTGCTGTGAAGTCAAAGTTTGTTCTACTTTCCCCTTGTAATTCTTCCTCAAAGAACACGTTTCTGTCGCATATTAGTTTATCAGTTTTGGGAATACTGAAAGCTGGTTCATACCAAGCTCGTAATATTTCAGATACTTCTAAGATCATTGGTTAATGCATTGTTTTCATTCTTCAAAGGTCCGATAGTCTCGTGATTTTTTGTTTTCCTTTTTGCAAAATTATAGAAGTATTTTGAGTTAACCTTTATCGCTTCTATGGCGTCATCTTCTTTCTCTGTATGGTTCTCAGTTTAACCCTGTATGACGCAATCTATGCTCTATCATTTATTATTTTTCTGATACTTTTGTTTTTGCAGTTTCTTAATTTTTCAGTCACGCTTTCTATCGCTGAATGTTGACCTCTTTTTTTTCTCTTAAACCTGCTTCTCTTTCCTCCGTGTTGTTGTTTGGGACATGTTTTTCCACAATTTCTAGCATCTTCTCTTCTACGGTTATTAGTATCTCTTCCGTCGTCTTCACCTTAATGATGTTTTTTTAGTCTATTGCTTCCATGCTGGATACAATACTTTCCCAATTTATGGACTTGGAGTGAAAATTAAAAATTTTAAATTTGCCTCTTTCTATATCGTGTGTTCTTTCATTCCATATTGTTTTGATATTGGTTATTTCAGTAGTGTTGTAATCTGACATTATAGTATAGTTGGACATATTTCTATGTTATCAATTAGGCTGCTGTTGTTTGTGAATACCATATCTAGGCAGTTGTTTTTCTTGTATTTTCCGTAATTTCTTGGGTTAACATAAATTCATGAGTTAGAACTAGCAGCATTTTTGTCTGTTCCTGCTCTTCCCGTGTGCCTCCCTTGTCTTGTTTTATGTGTATGTCTTCTTGTCCTTTTATATTTCATAAATGGGAAATTAAAATCACAGCAGAGAATAATATTTGGGGTTGGGGGAATGTAGAGCTTTCATCCAGTTCCTAACTAACTTCTGTAATGGTATCTGAGAATATTGTAATTGGAATGTTCGGGGATCTATATATTAAAATTAGTATCATATTTAATTTTTCAACTTTTGCTAATACTACAGTAATTCTACTTAGCTGTTTGCAGTACTTTAGTCATTTCTGACATATATTTTTCATGTGTGTAAATAGCTCTTCCTCCTTTTCGTCTTACTGTTCTGTCGGCTCAAAGTATGTTATACCTGTCAATTTGTATTTTATTTTTGGCGATATAAACTGTTTTCACAGTTCGTCTGGCAGTCCTTCAGGCGAGTTTCCGTGGGCAGGTAAAGTTTACTCCTGTTTCTTGCGAGTCTTTTCTGGTATGTGATTTTGTCCAGAAAATGGTTTGGGTTTTTGGCCCTGTATGTTGGCTAGGATTATTTTTACTTTTTCATTTTTAGTTCTTCTTCTATGTAGTTCAGATTCGTTATCCCTTGGTGGTGCATGTTTCGTTACCCTCTGGTCCTCCGAGAATTTTCTCCTCTTTAACTATTTCGATACATGTTGTCCCGATACTGTACGCAATTTCTTTCTGTAATTATTCTGTACACCTCTCGGGTCCGGGTAGTTGTCAATTGTCTTTGTATTTTTCTTATGAAGGAAGGAGGGGCCAAAGGGGAATGCCCACAAAAGTGCACCTCTTATAGAAGAAAAGAGCTAAAATCAAGGTCCAGGCTTTTCGAGATGTCTAGACAGTCAGCGTCTGGAAGATTGGCGGTCATGGTATCAGGACAAAATCCCCCCGAGGACAAAATCCCCCCGAGGACAAAATCTCGCCGAGGACAAAATCCCCCTAGGACAAAATCCCCCCTAGAACAAAATCCCCCATCGAATTTAAAAAAAATTAAAGGATAATCAATATGAAAAAATCCCCCGAAGTCAAAAGTAAAACGATTTAATAATAAAACAATTTACTGATAATAACAATTTAATGATAAAACAAAATGACAAATATAAAGTAAACTCGAAGACTAAAAACTTAAATTAAATGCGATGCCTCTGAGAAAATCTAAATTTGTTCTATTTTCATAATCCTGTAAAATTGTTAGAATACGATATGCAGAAGCTTTGTATTCCTTTCTTGGCGGTTCAGTTGAGAGGCCGGCAATACTTTGGGCCATTTGAACGTTTTGAAAACTTATTTCTCTTTCAAGGACATTTAGAAACTTCCAAATATTTGGATGAGAGCACCGGGAAAAAGAAGCAAAGCGCCTATGCCAACCTTCAACAGAATTGTTTGTCCGTGGGAGCTCAGCATTTGTTCTTGCGTGTATATTCCATATAGATATACTAAATGTTGGCTCTCGGCGTCCTCGTCGACATGGTCTTCCAATATAGTTATCTTCAAAATAATCTAAGATTGGCAAGGCTTCTACTGGTAGAAGACCATGTAGCTGTTCAAAAGCAGCCTCAACATCTTCAGGGGGTACAAAGGCAAGGGCTGCTATCATTCTCGTTTTGAGGGAGAAATCATTGTTTTCCTGATATTGTTTCTGAAATCCAAACTGCTGTATTTTTCTATAAATATTCTGGCATAAGTGGAAAAAACATCCTTTGACTTGCAACTCAGGAAAGCTATCTAGTAAAGAATTCAGCATCGCCTTTTCAAAATCAACCATTGCACTTGTAGGAGTACAATTTGTCATATTATTTACCTCTTGCATCAGTTTGGTATAAGTTGTTTGAGTTTTATCAGGCAAAAGTGCATAGATGCAGGGTACTGTATGTTGCTCTGTTAAGGCATGAATTGTATACATGTATACAGTTGAGTAAAAATTTCAGGAACTACTTTAAATGTTCCATCAAAGAACCAATGAGAGGAATTTGCTAAAAATTCTATGCTTTTAGCAGTTCCAAATATTAAAATTCTCTTACCTCCAGACGTTGAATCATGCAACAAAAAATTTTCACCATCAGCCGTTTGGATAAAATTTTCAGGTATAACAAGATCCTGAGCACATGTTGGCAAAGGTAAATGGTTCTTATTCTTCTGTCTGTAGCGTCTAACATCTCGCCGAAGATGATGAAGGGAAGGTATTTTCGTCGCTACTTCTTCCGATATTGATGCACAAGCTTCTGTGATAATCTGTTGCGTGGTTTCTTGTGTTTCTCTTGCACGTTTCTTAATTTCTTGAAATACTTTTGTAGCTTCACATTGTGGCGTATCTGGTGCATGGGTGTGATTGTGCAATTTTTCGATAATTTCACTTTGCAACACTTTCACCTTTGCTTTACATAAGCTTTAGACCTTCGGCGTTCACATTCGTAGGATACTACGCCATTTGCCAATTCTTTCTGCTTCACATAAATATATCCTTCATATAATAATTTAACTTGTCCTTTATTACTTTTAACGAACTCATTTCTATGGGTGAAAGCAGAATGCGAACTAAAATTAAAGCTATTTGTAAATCGAGGTAAACTTTTGGATAAACTTTTGGAAATAAACTAGTTGTTGGTCAGAGAATATTAGGTTTCATTCATAGAAACTTTTTATATAAATCGGAAGAAGCTGCGGAAAAAGTTTAGCGTTAGTTGGTAGATAAATTTTTTTGTCTTAGTTGCTAGATAAAAATCCTGGGGGATTTTGTCCTAGGGGGGATTTTGTCCTCGGGGATTTTGTCCTCGGGGATTTTGTCCTCGGGGATTTTGTCCTCGGGGGGATTTTGTCCTCGGGGGGATATTGTCCTAGTACCGGCGGTCATAGACAGGAGAAAAGATGGATTGAGGAAGATTGTTCCAGGGTTCACCGGTTCAGTAGGTGAAAGGTTGAAAATACCGATTAACCCTTGCGTTGGAGAGTTCGATAGAAAAGGAATGACAAAGTGTCGAAAGTCTGGTGCTGAGTGGTCTCCTTAAAGGAGGAAGCATGAAGTTAGAGAGTTCAGAAGAGCAGTAACGAGAGAGTGAGGCAACATTGCGGCGAAGAGAGAAGAATTGAAGACAGTGAGTAAGAGGTGGGGAATTGATGAGACGATAACCCTTTGATTCCACCCTGTCAACTACAGCTGTGTGGATTGAGCCACCCCACACATGAGAATCATACTCCATACAGGGGGCGAACAAGATCCCTGTCCAGAGACAGCAACTGAGCGGGGGTGAAAAACCTGCGGAGGCGATACAGCACATCTAACCTGTTAGAAGCTGTTTTGGAAAGAGAGTATATGTGATCTTTCCAGGAAAGATCACGAGAAAAGGAAACGCCAAGAATGTTAAGAGAAAAGGAAGGATTGAGTTGTGTGTTGTTGAATGTAAGGGGATAGTCAGGGCCAGCGAGAGCTGCCCCCGGGCCCCGGGGAAGGATTGGTATATGGGCCACCCTGTTTACTCAGGATTTTATTATGAATGTTTTTTGTGTACAAAACAAGCAAGCTCATCAAATATGTCCAAGTCACTATTCAAAACATACAGTATGAATAAACAACTCAGAAGAAAATTACCATTTTTTTTCCGAATCAATTATATTAATTCTATCACCATACAATCTACAAATGCAGTACCAGTCCAATCCATGCATGCAAGACAATTGCTTACTGCAAGATTTTCATAATTAGAAGTGTACTTTCTTTGCCTTCTCTCTAGCAAAGTGGTAAATGATTCTGATGAAATTTAAAGTACGGGTTAACTAGCTTTCATTTACAATGGTTCCCAGATCTGTCAGTCGGTCTTGGGCATTGGTGGACCGCAGATAATATTTTATCTGTTTCAGTTTGACTATGATAATCTCTATAAAATGTATGTTCATTAATTACATTTCCTCTCTGTTATTTAATCAATTGCTTTATTAATGTTTTTAGATTTTATCCCCCCTCTTTCCAGGCCCCCTAGGGGTTCGGGCCCCGAGGATTTAACCCGGCTTCCCCGCCCTCTCGGCGGCCCTGGGGATAGTCGTGTGGAAGATTGTGGCGAGTAGATAGATGGAGGGACTGAGTTTTTGAGGCATTGAAAACCACAAGGTTTTCTCTGCCCCAATCAGAGATAGCAGAAAGATCAGAGGGCAGGTGCCCCATAGACGTCCTACGCGAATCATGGAGTGACTGCTGTGAGGGACGCTTTGTAAAGCGGGTGGAGAAGTGAAGAGTGGAATCAGGACAGGACAGGACAGGACAGGACAGAACTCTGAGGAACACCACTGTTGATAGCTTTAGGAGAAGAACAGTGGCATCTACAACCGCAGCTATAGATCGACCAGAAAGGAAATTAGAGAGGAAGGCACAGATAGAAAGATAGAAACCGAAAGAGGTCAGTTTCGAAATCAAAGATTTGTGCTAGACTCTATCATAAGCTTTTGATATGTCAAGCGCAATAGCAAAAGTTTCACCGAAATTCCGAGTCAGAGAGATATGCAAGATCGCCAGTAGAGTGTCCCTTGTGGAACCCATACTGACAATCTGAAAGGAGATTGTAAGAAGAGAGGTGTTTAAGAATCTTCCTATTAAAGACAGATTCAAAAACTTTGGAAATGCAAGAAATCAAAGCAATTGGACGATAGTTGGAGGGTTGAGAGCGGTCACCCTTCTTTTGGACAGGCTGAACGAAAGCGAACTTCCAGCAGGAAGGAAAAGTACCAGATCTGGGTGTCAGCACAGAAGTACAGTTCTTAAGAACAACAAGAGGAACACCATCAGGATCGTACGCCTTCCAGGAGTTGAGCCCAGATAAGGCAGTAAAACCAGGAATCGTCCATGGTTGAACTGGAAGCGAAGGTTTGAGCGAAGAGTTCAGTTTTGTGAGAAGAGATGGCAAATGAGCCGTCGGAATGAAAAAGAGGAGGGAAAGAAGAGGAAGTAAAGTTGTTGAAGAGGTTCTTAGCTAGAAGAATTAGAATTGGATACGTTTTCACATTTTTGTCGGATGAAGGAATTTTTGGCGAATCGGAGAACAGATTTTGCACGATTCCGGGCAGAAATATAAGCTGAGTGAGAGTCAGGAGTTGGATAGCGACAGTACCTTCTGAAAGTCTCCTCTCTGTTGCGGATAGCATTAGACTAAGTAGAGTGAAACCAAGGTTTTATAGCATTAGAAGTAAAATAGAATATGGAATGTACGCCTCCATGTCCGAGAAAATCACCTCCGTCATGCGTTCAGCAGACTCGGAAGGGCCCTGACCACGGAAGCAGTAATCATTCCATGGGAAATCACAGAAGTACTGCCTAAGGACCTCCTAATCAGTGGCGCCGAAGTGCCAAAGGCGTCTCCTCTTGGGAGGATCCAAAGGCCGAATTGGAGCGATAGGGCAGGAAATAGATATAAGATTGTCGTCGGGGGAGCCCAACGGAGAAAAAGTTTCACAGAGTAAGAAGAAGGATGAGAGGTAAGAAATAAATCAGGAATGTTGGACTTATCTCCGAGGCGATCGGGGATACGAGTAGGGTGCTGTACAATCTGTTCTAGGTCATTTAGGATAGAAAAGTTGTAAGCTAGTTCGGCAGGGATGTCAATGAAATGGAAGGAAAGCCAAAGTGGTGAGGAACATTGCAATCTCCTAAAATAGAGATTTCAGCAAAGGGAGAGCGAGAAAGAATGTATTCCACTTTGGAAGTGAGGTAATCAAAGAAATATAAATAGTCAGTAGAATTAGGAGAAAGGGAAACAGCGCAAAGGTATTTAGTTTGAGATTGGTATGTAAGCCGTAGCCAGAGGGTATGGAATTCGGAAGATTTGACTTTGGGAATACAAGAACAAGTTAGGTCATTGCGTACATATACGCAACATCCACCTTTGCAGTGATATTGTGTAGAGAGAAAGTAAGAGGGTACAGAGAAGGGGTTGCTGTCAGCAGTGGCAGATTATCATCGAGGCAATTGAGGCTGAAGCCTCAGGCCCCATGCTTGAGGGGGGCCCCAATCAAAGTGGATCTAGTTAAGTGAGTGTGGCTCTGTGTTAATTTCAATGGGACTTATTTCAGCGTTAATATGCCAGATATTGCCAGTGGCCCTTGATTATTATTTTGCAAGCGTCATTGTTAATCTAAAATTTTATTTTATAAATATTTTGGGTACTTAGGTATTAACGGGGGGCCACCACATACTGATGATTGGTTAGGTTAAGTTGTAATATTTTCGTTAGTTGAAAATTTCTAATACATCATATTTTTTAAATAGCAATATTTTTTAAAATATTTACAATGATTTATATTTCAAATATTTACAATGATTAATACAGGTTACACATTAGAAACATTTGTTTCTGGAGGCCAAAAATTTTTAATAGCATTAAGAATGGAATTGAATGGATCGTGATCATGTACCAACTGTCGCCATTGCTATTTAAAAAATATGATGTATTAGAAATTTTCAACTAACGAAAATATTACAACTTAACCTAACCAATCATCAATATGTGGTGGCCCCTCGTTAATACGTAAGTACCATATTTTGTTTATATTTAATTCAATTTTTTTAAGTGAAACATTTGGTAAAATGAAGCGTCTCATTATGTCTTTTTTTAAAGTCTGCGCTGTAGAAACCCAAATTCACGTACTGGGGATTAGCTGATGAGCTCGCAAACATAAGAACATTGGTTCCACACAACCGCCATTTTGAATGGCGTTTTAAGTGGAGTTTTTTTTTAGTTCATTGAAGTTTGGGAACCGGATAAAGTTACAGCAAAAATGAAGCAAAAACGGCTGAATATGCTCTTACTGATGTAGGATCTTTTCGGTTTGACGGCTTGTAATATTTTTTAACATTACTTGTTTTTTACTGTCCAGTTTTAATCGAGGATTTCAAAAATAACATTCATGTTTTAGAGAAACAAATAGTGAGGCAGTTATATGCAATTTAAGAAATTTAAAATATATATTTTTAAACCGTATTGGGATTTTTTGGTTTGACGGCCGGCGGAAAAAACTAGTCATGGCTACGGACCGTCAAATTCTAGACTCTACCAACTGGTTAGGTTAACTGAATGCCCAGTTAGGTTAACAGAATGTCCGGTTAGGTCAACTGTACGCCCTTGACGATTGGTTAAGTCATGATATATTCGTTAGTTTACTGTCAAAACAAACGAAAATATCATGACTTAACCTAACCAATCGTCATGAGCGTACAGTTGACCTAAAACTTTCAGGGATTTTGGAATCTTAAAGCGGATATGATATTCTCTAAACTAAAATGTATAACTGCCTCACTATTTGTTTCTCTATAACATGAATGTTATTTTTGAAATCCTCGATTAAAACTGGACAATAAAAAACAAGTAATGCTAAAAAATATTACAGGCCGTCAAATCAAAAAGATCCCTGATGTGTATATATAGTCATAGAAAGTGACATTTTGCGAGAACTGAGTTTCGATGATACAATTCAAGATTTTGCTAATCAGATTGCTCGAAAGGCAAACTTCTTTGATTAAATATGCCAGAGGACACAAACTGACAAATTCTCTGTTTTATTTTATGTTTATAGGCCCTAAAGTAAAGTTTGTTTAATACTGATTTGCTTTAGCAAACGGCAAAATACACTGTGTTAAGGTTCTTTTATGTTTGTTTCTCAATTCGCCTAAGCACCGTACATGTAATTTGTGTAAATGTACTATATACTGTACTGTACATGTATAGTTGCGGTTATTATTCGCAGGACACTCTTGAGAATAGATAGCGACACCTGGCATATATTTGTTGTGTCTACTACACACAGTTGTAACATTTTATGAATGAATGTTTAGCGAGTGAGCGCTGATTGGTTGGTTGACTCATTGCCAAATGTCTTTAGAATATAATTATTTCCATTCATCACTCTGGTTTACATATTACTAAGGAAACATAAATGAATAATTAAAATAAATTCAAAGAAGGGGATATATGTATATTAACAAGGTGGATGTCAACAATACAAAACAAATATATGCCAAGTGCTGCTATCTGTTCTCAAGAGTGTCCTGAATAATGAGCGCAACTGTACATGTATTGTTAAAAAAATCTATAGAAAAGAGCTCCCAAAATAAAATTAGTCTCAGGCCCCAAGTACAGTTAATCCACTCTTGGCTGTCAGACGTCCCAGACACCTGAATTTCAGTGAGGAGAAGATGAGGTTTAGAGGAGGAGAGGTGGTGTTCAACAGATTGAAAATTTGAGAAAAGCCACGAATGTTGCAGAAACTAATGAAAAGTGAATCAGGTAGAGACCCAGAATATCTCGAATAGGCGGTAGCAGATCCAGCCTCGCTACCCGGGTCTGCGTTCCCAGTATGGGCAGCGGAGGAGCCAGAAGTGGGGATATTTATGGTCTCTTTCCCTGGGGACTCCGAGGCTTTTGAAGTTGATGCCATTTTTTTTTTTAATTTTAAAAAGATTATGTAGTGTGTAAGATGCATGTATGTGTAGTGAGGAGTAGGGAGAGAAGTGTGTGTTTGTCGAATTTGTTGAATGGTGTTTACTAGCTGAATTGTGTTAGCTACATCTAAAAAATTGTTAACCCTGTTTGCCGTTGATTTTGGCTGCTCAACTGTCGTGTTCCTTTGAAAGCGGTGGTAACGGCATTTTTGCCCGTACTTGCATCTCCCGTATCTTGTATAAGTTATGCAGATACTAAGGTAGTGGAACTTGCAGTTATTTTCAAGTTTACGGTATCCACATAAAGTGGGATGTGCATTGATGCATTGCCCATCCCTGTATCTGCAACAGTGATGTAGTCGAGACCACCGTGGTCAAGACCGAGACCGAGACCAGAAAGAAAGGTCTCGAGACTGGTCTGAAGTCCTTCATCATTGATCTGCAATGCCCTTCGTTTTTAGTTTGTATCCTCTTTTTATCATTACTAGTACAGTTCCCGCCGCTTCGCTGACGGTTAGACCGGGTAAACTACAAAAAAAGAACCCAGCCGTGAAAATTTTGAGCTTCACATTGTGTCAACATATCTGAATCTGGTATCTCCCAAAACCTCCTCACCCCCATTCATACAACTTGGGGGCTAACCCCCTCCCCCATTACCCCCACCCCTCCCCATTACCCCACCCATCCCCCATTACCCCCACCCCCACCCTTCCCCCATTGCTAAACTACAGAAAAGAACACAGTCATGAAAATCTTGAGCTTCACATTGCCGCCCGTAATACAATTTCTGAATTTTTTTTACAATTTTTTTCTCACAATTTTTTCTCACAATTTCTGAAAGTGTGACGGACAGACGGACAGACAGACAGACGGACAGCTCTCTTATTATAATATAGATTTTCATTTAGCAATTTTACTACATCACAGATTGCATTTGTTTCTTTTCTTTCTTCTACAAAGAGTGTCTTCGTTTCGTGTTATCTTTTCATTCGTTTCTCTCATCCACACCGTTTATTTTTCTGAACATTCTGATCATGCTTTCCTTCCATTATTCTCCCTTTTTCTATTGCATTAGTATTTTCTATTGCCTTAAATATTGCGAACATGAGTCACGCAGAAATTTCATGCCCATAATGCGTTTCGTGTTTGACATAAGATATATTTTCCTATCGCCCCAGTTCATAATGTCAGTCATTTAATTTTTGACAAAAATCATACATGATCACTTCTAAATCGTTGTTAATCGTTGCTGATTGTTCTGATCGTTGTTAAATTGCACAAGTTCCAGATATGGTGGGAATTCGGACCCATTGTCATGTTATCTATTACCTAATCGTTCAGTGTACACACACACACACACACACACACAAATTCCCTTTCTTTACGTGGGAGTCAGTCACGTGATTTTAGTTTTATGACCTTTTTCCTGCCTTGTTCCAAACTTTTCTCAGACGACTACCGTATTTCGAGTGAATATATATTTTAACTTGGAATACTTTGTAAACTATATTGCACTTTCTTACACAATAAATTTTACCCAGCTTGTATCCACGAATTCACTGATACTTTGTACAGACAGTATATAATATATATATATATATATATATATACAGAGCTGGGCACTTGCGTTTTTTTGCCCGTTTTTTTGCGGTACTGCGGTACTACTACCGCACTACAAACCGGTACCGCATAACGCAGTACCGCAAAGGATCGCTGAAAGTACAGCAGTACCGCTACCGCATTCAAATTTCCCGCGGTACTTTCCGCGGTACCGACCACACGGTAGTACCGCAGTACCGCAGTACCGCAAAAAAACGGGCAAAAAAAACGCAAGTGCCCAGCTCTGTATATATATATATATATATATATATATATATATACACAGGCCTACTCAAATTGATTCACCTGATTTCAAATGAGAATATTTTTTAATGTTACAAATACAGAGTGATTTGTGATACATCAACCAAAAGAAAAACTGTCCAAATTTTGTCTCTCACCTCATAAATGCTCTATGTGACTTCCCCTAGTTACACGAGCAACGTCGACACGATAGTCGAATTCCTCCATACTCGCTCCAGCATGTCCGTTGTCACTGACTCTACGGCAGTAACAATGCGAGTTCGGAGCTCATCCAAAGATGTGGGCAACGGTGGCACGTACACAGTATCCTTAACGTACCCACAAAGGAAGAAGTCGCACGGTGTAAGATCCGGCGACCTAGGGGGCTCACGCTGCACTGTGACTACCGATTTACAGCTCGAAAACTGCAACGCACAAAAGCCTTCTGCTGTGCGGACGCCATTTTCACACTGACTGTTTTTTGCTAGGCTAGGCCACGGCGTGACTTTGGAGCCCTCTCGTGGTGATCTTGTAAAACTCGGAGATTTCCTCTTTCATGTGGTGTATACCCAGTTGATGCACGGTTGATAGGTACGGAAGTATTCTCAGTTGAAATCGGATGAATCATTTTAAATAGCCCTGTATATATATATATATTTTAACTGCAAACAACACACAGTATAATTAATGTAAAGAACGACGCTTGTGTAGAAGAGCGTTCCACACAAGATGAGGAGGGAGAACGAGCAAATGAAAAATGAGGTACCTCTCAGGAATCGAACCCGGGACCATCCAATTGCCGGTCGGATATGCTAACCACTGCACCAAGGACCCCGATTAGTCAGTACTCGTAATTCTCCTATTGACTAATCGGGGTCCTTGGTGCAGTGGTTAGCATATCCGACCGGCAATTGGATGATCCCGGGTTCGATTCCTGGGAGGTACCTCATTTTTTCATTTGCTCGTTCTCCCTCCTCATCTTGTGCGGAACGCTCTCTACACAAGCGTCGTTCTTTACATTAATTGTACTGTGTGTTGTTTGCAGTTAAAATGTATATATGTACGGCATGCGAAGGTGCCCCCTCAGGACATTTGATTCCGCTCGTATGTAGGAGAATTACGAGTATTGACTAATCGGGTTCCTTGGTGCAGTGGTTAGCATATCCGACCGGCAATTGGATGATCTCGAGTTCGATTCCTGGGAGGTACCTCATTTTTCATTTGCTCGTTCTCCCTCCTCATCTTGTGCGGAACGCTCTTCTACATAAGCGTCGTTCTTTACATATACTGTGTATGTATATATATATATATATATATGTGTAGTAGCCTACGGTTAACCAATTTGATGTTACCGGTTTATAGCGTAAAATTGGCACTATAATAATGATAATGGTTAATTGATTGATAATTAATTCACCGGTCTGCATGAAAATCAATTTCTTTATTTTGAGTTGTGATTCTGAAGCAGTTCGCTGCGCTGATTAAAAAATGCTACCAGTTTTTTTCTATCACCCACAGTTTTAAAGTTATTAGCAAAACAATTTTGGGGCGTTTTGTAATTTTTTACCTTTTTTATCTTAATTAATTTCGTTTTTTCATATTTTTCAGATAGATATTCTAACATTTACGTCTTAAAATTTTAAATAATGGCTTCTAGAGGATGTACCCATAGTCCAGACATATTTTGTTATATTTGTGGTCGGTATGTTGTTGTAAAACAAAGGACAAATGTAACGACCTTCATTAGAGAGCTTATCATGCTTATTTTGGAATTAAATTAGGAGATCAAGGCAAAAGTTGGGCTCCACACAAGGTTTGTCTTACGTGTGTTGCGGCACTAAGGAATTGGAGCAAAGGTAAAAAGAAAAGTTTGCCATTTGGGATCCCTATGGTATGGCGCGAGCCTAGAAACCATACCGGACGACTGCTACTTCTGTTCTTGCAATGTTAAAGGTTATAATGCAAGAATAAG